>JBBPBP010000003.1:16935068-16965462 GCA_037974735.1 Cicer chorassanicum
GGTTGCAATATTTTAATTATTAAATGATGTATTTATATGCAATGAATTAAAAAAGTAAGTGACAACTAAATCAAGTTTATAATGGGAATTATATTTTTTATTGTTGGTTTTTTAATTATAGAAATATAGACAAATAATAGTAGAATGAGGAATAAAAATTAAATATATTCTAAGGATGCCACATCATATTATTAAATGATGTGGTAAAATTAATGTTACATATTATATAAAGATATGATGTGTCAATATAATATTTTTGAGATTTGTTTTAGTATATTATATCAGATGATTATTGTAACTATCACTACCCCTCAATAAATAAAATATAAATTCACACTACTTTTTTAACTTCAACTCAGCAATTGTAAAAATCCTTGAACTTGATTACCAATTCTAACTACAATGAATGGTTCATTCATGTGTACTATGATCTTTCGATAAATTTATTTAGTGATTAAAAACTAGAACTTATATAAAATATGAAATTTAAATTTAATTTTTTTAGTTAATTCTATGTTAATTTACTATTGATTTTATCTTTATGCTCTCTAATAAATTAAAATAACTATAAAAACAATGACCCATTGTCACTAACCGAACCACCTGCAAAGAGTCACAGTAATGAATGAGAGATTTGAATCCTACTTACCAACACAACTTGATATCAACACACAATGCGTCAATCTCGGGGTGGAGAATATTTGACCAACCAACACTCATAAAATTCAAATGTGAAGCTCCCATCGTGTGTCATCTAACAAAACCACCAAAGCTTGTCAAACCCAGATTTGATAATGCATTTGCATCTACACTGAGGATCACTAAGTCATGATTACCATGATGCCAAGAAACCTCTCAACAATGTTTAAAAGCATGTTGCTCTACATTACCCAAAACAGTCCTAGCCCCTTGAAGCTGAGAAAGAATCGTTGCAGTAATAAACCTCTTGACCGAGATAGTAGCTTTATTCTATATATACTTACTTATGGAGCACCAAATATTCTAGATAACTAATGGAATAAGAGAACCAAACCTCGAGAAAAAGTTATGAAAAAGAAGTGGAACATTGGTCATCCCTACTTCCTCATAAATGCTAATGACATTATCAACATTGCAAGCCTTCCAAATCTATAAAGCTATCGGGCAGGTGATTAAGCAATGATAAACCGACTCGTTCACATTCTCACAAAAAGGACAATCAGACAAAAAAAAAATCTCTTTATAATGCAAGACACTCCTCGTAATTAGAGAGTTATGGCAAACTTGTTACATGAAGAACTACATATATTCTCTCATATCTCAAATTTAAGCAAAAATATGTCAAAAAAATATTATATATTTAGTCCAAATTTTAGATAAGAGACTTCAACTTTTTTTAATCATACTTTTGGTTATATTTGAGATCGGAGTAATATGTTTTTACATATTAATTTATTTTTGTTGGAAATTAGAATAAAAATATATTTATTGAAATATATCATCTCAAGAATTAGAATAAAATTATATTTATTGGAATTGAATAATTGGCAATACATGTTGAAGTTGTGGGATTTTAGAGAAAAGGAGGAGAGAAAATAATTAGGGTTTGAATATTATTGATATAGCATAATGCTGACTTGATTACAAAAGACTCAATACTAATCTCTATTTATAGAGAAACATAGACTAAATCCTAAATTAGGAACAAATCATAATAATAATGAGAGATATTCTAAGATACTCTATGAATATAAATTGATCCTAGGAAATAACTCAAGATACTCTAATATAATATAATAGATATTATAAGATATTTTCTAATATTCTAACACTTTCCCTCTAAATCCGTACTATTACTCCTACTATTACTCCTATTCAACTGAATCCCTATACTTGAGGGATATTAAATAGAAACAGGATTTTGACACCCCCCCTCAAGTTGGCGAATAGGTGTTCTCTATTCCCAGCTTGAATACAATTCTTTCAAAGTTGCTACTCTTTAGCCCTTTAGTTAAAAGATCTGCAAGGTTGTCATAGGAGGAGTTATATGGAGTGCAAATTAGGCTAAAAAGAAATCTCAAGTTGCTGCAATGAAGGCAAAACCGCAATGAAGGCGAAACCGCAATGAAGGCGGCAAAAAGGACCACAATGAAGGTGGCTTCAGGAAAATAGAAACCGCAATGAAGGCGGCACCGCAATGAAGGCGGCAAAAGGACCACAATGAAGGTGGCTTCAGGAAAGTAGAAACCGCAATGAAGGCGGCACCGCAATGAAGGCGGCAAAAGGACCACAATGAAGGTGGCTTCAGGAAAATAGAAACCGCAATGAAGGCGGCACCGCAATGAAGGCGGCACCGCAATGAAGGCGGCAAAAAGGACCACAATGAAGGTGGCTAACCGCAATGAAGGCGGCACTGCAATGAAGACGGAAGCAAAGGGCCACAATGAAGGTGGCTAAATTTACCGCCATAAAGGCGGCTAGGGTTTATGCGGAAGCAAGGCTCTCAAAGATCGAGAGCTCTGATACCATGTTGGAAATTAGAGTAAAAATATATTTATTGAAATATATCATCTCAAGAATTAGAATAAAATTATATTTATTGGAATTGAATAATTGGCAATACATGTTGAAGTTGTGGGATTTTAGAGAAAAGGAGGAGAGAAAATAATTAGGGTTTGAATATTATTGATATAGCATAATGCTGACTTGATTACAAAAGACTCAATACTAATCTCTATTTATAGAGAAACATAGACTAAATCCTAAATTAGGAACAAATCATAATAATAATGAGAGATATTCTAAGATATTCTATGAATATAAATTGATCCTAGGAAATAACTCAAGATACTCTAATATAATATAATAAATATTATAAGATATTTTCTAATATTCTAACACTTTCCCTCTAAATCCCTACTATTACTCCTACTATTACTCCTATTCAACTGAATCCCTATACTTGAGGGATATTAAATAGAAACAGGATTTTGACAATTTTATTTTCAGTTGCAACATTTCTAGTAGGCTTTGTCTTTATCTCTTCTTCTCATAGCTCTATGCGCTATCAATCTTACATTGTTGTGCATATTTCATTAATGATTCTCTTATTTTGTTTGGGATTGATCTTTGCCCTCGAGGCATTGTTATATTCATTTTATATATATTTCGACATTTGGATGATTAGTTTGGATTAGTGCTGCCAACATAGTCCGAATGACTTAATTCTATTCGACACTTTATGTCTTTTTCTTAAAAAGGTAGGTTTGAAAACATTATAATTTTAAATACATACCATGTCTTTCTAACTTAACCTAATAAATGCATCAAAAAAAATTTAACCCTATAATTTCTTCTATGATTTTCACTTAATTTCTAGAGTGAAAAGGTTATTTCA
Organism: Cicer chorassanicum; assembly: GCA_037974735.1. NCBI lineage: Eukaryota > Viridiplantae > Streptophyta > Magnoliopsida > Fabales > Fabaceae > Cicer > Cicer chorassanicum. The sequence continues at coordinate 16,938,445 of JBBPBP010000003.1, forward strand.
AATAAGGGAAATAGATGGTTGTCTTAGAAACATTGTTATCAAATAAAATAATAATATTTTACACTATTGAAACAAACTAAAAACCTCATATTAATTTATAAACCCTAAATAAATTAGTAGAGCAAATACTTTTATCCCTAATTAGTCTCTTTGGTTTGAGTAAATTTATATTGTCACCGTTGGAAACCAAGAACGTTCTTGGTTTGAGTCTTAGAAAACGGAGAACGTTCTCTGTATTCAGTTTGTGTAATTCAAGTTAATATGTTAGTTGTAATAACTAACTAACTAACTAACTAACTTCTCTATTAGTTAGTTAATCAACTAGAGGACAATTAGAATGAGTCATGTATAAATAACTCAATTCATTCAATCAATAGACAAGTCCTACAATCATATCCCATTCTATATTGTTTCTACTTTTGCTTGACTTGAATTAGAATAGCTTGAACGCTAACATTGGTATCAAGAGCTTGGTTGCAAAAAACCAAATCAGAGTGATAAACACGAGTGAAGTGTGAGGATTAAACACGAGTGAAGTGAAGATGAGTTCAAGTGCAAACAATGGAAATTTTCCAGCCCATATGCCACATTTTGATGGAAAAGATTGGGATAGATGGAGAATGCAAATGCATGCACTGTTTGGATTTCAAGAAGTGTTGGAAATCATAGAAAAATATTTTGAAGATCTGGGAGCCCATCTAACAGAGGAGCAAAGGTTGAATTTTAAAGAAAACAAGAAGAAAGATTGCAAAACCACCTTCATTCTTCATCAATGTCTTGATACGGCCAACTTTGACAAAATTTCTGATGCAAGAAGTGCAAAAGAAGCATGGGTTGTTGCAGATGGAGGAACAAGAGAAGGTGTCAGATCTGATTTCAAGATTGAGGAGTATCACAAATCAGATGACTAGCTGTGGTGAGAATCTTACTGAACAGAAACTATGTGAAAAGATATTGAGATCTTTGCATTCCAGGTTTGATTATGTGTGTGCGATTGAAGAATCAAAAGATATTTCCACATTGAGTCTTGAAGAGTTGCAGGGAACTCTAGAAGCAAGAGAATTAAGAATGGATGAAGGGAGTGGGAATAATTCTAGGAATCAGGCATTGGTAGCATATGCCAACAAGAAAGAAGACTAGAAAAAGAAATGAAAGAAAAATAAGTTCAAGGAATTTGATAACGATTCAGAGTCTTCATCAGAAAGAAGCAATACAAGTGGTAAATCAAAAGGAAAATCAAGAAACTTTGATAAGAAGAAGGTGCAATGTTACAGATGTGAGAAGTTTGGACATTTTGCTTGAGAATGTTGGGCTAGAAAATGAGGAAAACAGAAGAAGAAAGAAGAAGACGAAGCCTGTGCTGCCCAAGAAGATTCAGATACAATCTTGTTAATGGCAACTACAATTGGAGAATGTTCTCCGTTTTCAGACACAGTCTTGTTAATGTCTACCACGAACGAAGAACATTCTCCATCCCAGTTCTGGTTCCTTGATATTGGTTGTTCTAATCACATGACAAGTCACAAAGAATGACTGGTAGATATTGATACATCAAGAAGGAGCAAGATCTGGTTTGCTGATGATAAAACCTTGGAAACTGAGGGAGCTGGTAACATGGTGATTAAGAGAAGAAATGGGAAGACAATAATGATTGAAAATGTGTTGTATGTGCCAGGTATGAAGAGCAATTTGCTGAACATTGGACAAATGATTCAGAAAGGGTTTTAGGTGATCATGAAAAATGATACCTTAGAAATGTATGATGGGCAGAAGAAGATGATACTCAAGGCTCCTCTTTCAAAAAACAAAACCTTTTTTATAAACATACAAGCTACAAATATTCAATGTTTAAAGGCAATAGGCTCAAGTGATGAAAACAAGTTGTGGCATTCAAGATTTGGCCATCTCAACTTTAGAAGCTTGCAGTAGCTGGGAGTCAAGAAGATGGTTAGTGGAATTCCTATGATTGATGTCCCTGAGAAGGTGTGTGAAGTATGTATGGTAGGTAAACAATTAAGAAATTCCTTTCAATCACAAGTGCAAGCAAGAGCAGAGAACGTTATTGAGGTGGTTCATAGTGACATATGTGGACCATTCGAGGTGCCATCATTAGGAGGTAATAAGTATTTCATAACTTTTGTTGATGAATTCAGTAGAATGTTATGGATTTATTTGATAAAAACCAAAGATTAAGCATTGGGGAATCTGTCAAGGTGTTAAGGATAGGCGGAGGAGGAGAATATACTATTCTAAACATGACTAGAAGCATGACAAAAGAGAATGGACGGCCACATAAGTTATGGGGAGAGGCTGCATCAAGTGCTGTTTATATTCTTAATAAATGTCCAACAAATAAACTGCCAGAGAAGGAACCAGAAGAGATCTGGAGTGGAAGAAAGCCAGCAGTACGACATTTAAGAACTTTTGGTGCTCTATGCTTTAAACATGTACGAGACCAGAAACGGAGAAAGTTGCAAGACAAGAGTGAAGAAATGATCTTGGTTGGGTATCATCCAACAGGTGCTTACAAACTGTATAATCCTATCAGAGGCAAGGTGGTGGTTAGTAGAGATGTCAAGATCATTGAACATGAGAGTTGGGATTGGAAACAGAAGCAGATTGCCAGCAGCCAGCACTGCAAGCAAGCAGCAACACAAGTCAACCTTCACAAATTATTTTAAAAGTATAGAATGAGCAGCATACTAGTGGAAACAGAGATGAGGAAAGAATTGAATCAAGTAGATCCCAGAGAACAAGAAAGCCACCAACACATTTACAAGAATTTGAAGTGCATAATGACAATGAAGTTGACAGCAGTGGAGATTTAGTGCATTTTTCCTTATTTGCTAATGCAGAACCTTTGAATATTGAAGAGGCATTAAAGAAAGGACCCTGGAAGAATGCAATGGTGGAAGAGATCGATGCGATTAAGAATAATTAAACATGGTACTTGACAGATTTGCCTCCAAAACAGAAGCATATTGGAGTAAAGTGGGTCTACAAGTTGAAGTTGAATCCAGATGAAACAATTGCTAAGTACAATGATAGATTGGTTGCCAAGGAATTCCTACAAAGAGCAGATATAGACTATTCTAAAGTGTTTGCTCCAGTGATGTAAGATATTTTTACAATAATAGTGTATATAATTTAATCTCAATACTTATTTGTAGTACATAAATTAGAATTGATATATTTGTGGATTTACTATTTTTTAAGTTTTAACTCTGCGATTTTTAGAAGAATGGACCCATAATAATTGTAACAATCCCATCAATGTTACTCCAATATAATGAACGTTGGTACTTAACCAAAATTCGTTAATTCTTAATGATGGTAAAAGAGGTGAGAAGATCGTGAAAAATTGTGTTAGATTGTTTTTATAATAATCCAGTGTATAGTTAGGGGAATTTTTACCAATATATCCCAGTTTTCTAAAAAACTAACCAAAATGCCCTACTCCCAAAATAAAATACGGGATTGCCCTACTTTTTAGCCCCAGTTGCTGATCGCAACTTGGGGATGTGACGAGGTGAAGGAGATTTTTTTTCCGTTATAGTAGGAGGTCGCATCCTCGAGATGCAACCATGTAGTGAAGTATTTTTTTTGTTATATTTTATTTATGGGTATAATTATTATTTAATTAAATAAAAATAATTAAATATTTTAAAAATCAAAATAATAATAATAAATAAAATAAATTATTAAATAATAATAATAATAATAATTTTAATAATATTATTAATATTAGTGACTTATTGTTAATTTAAGTTAATTATAAGTAATTAAAATATTTAAAAAACCAAAATAGTAATAATAAAATAAAATACATTATTAAATAATAATAATAATAATTTTAATAATAACAATAATTTTAATAATATTATTAATATCAGTGACTTATTGTTAATTTTAATTAATTATAAATAATTAAAACAATTAAAAAAAATCAAAATACTAATAATAAATTAAGTTACATTATTAAGTAATAATAATAATAATAATAATAATAATAATAATAATAATAATTTTAATAATAATAATAAAAATAAAATTATATTAATAAACTAAAATAAAAAGACATTAAATTGAAAAAAAATACATTAATTTAAAGAAAAAAATACATTAATTTAAAGAAAAAAATACACTAATTGAAAAAAAAATACATGAAATTTAAATTAATTATTTCCATCTAAATGTCCTCCAGTTCCACATTTACGTGGTCGTCGAAATCGTCTAGCCCTTTGTACGGCTTGAGGTTGTTGTGGTTGATTATCAATTTGATTATTATCCTCATTATAATTTGTATGTGAATTAGAACTACTACCACCTACTTCCATGTAATTTTGAGTTTCCTGTTAGCGGTTCGAATTTTGTGAATGTTAAAGATGTCTGTCAAGAATACTTAGGAGTTATCCCACCTGAGGGAGCAACAAGGGGTAATTTTGATTCTATGTATAATGTCGAAACTCAAAATTAGGTGGTAGTGGTTATAATCCACATACAGATTATAAGGAGGATAATAATCAACTTGATGATCAACCACAACAACCTCAAGCCGTTCAAAGGACTAGACGAGTTCGACGATTGCGTAGATGTGGAACTGGAGGACATTTAGATGAAAATAATTAATTTAAATTTCATGTATTTTTTTTTTCAATTAATGTATTTTTTTCTTTAAATTCATGTATTTTTTTCTTTCAATTTAATGTACTTTTATTTTGGTTTATTAATATAATTTTATTTTTATTATTATTATTAAAATTATTATTAAAATTATTATTATTATTATTACTTAATAATGTAATTTAATTTATTATTAGTATTTTGATTTTTTAATTGTTTTAATTATTTATAATTAATTAAAATTAACAATAAGTCACTAATATTAATAATAAGTAGGGCAATCCCGTATTTTATTTTGGGAGTAGGACATTTTGGTTACTTTTTTAAAAAATTGGGATATATTGGTAAAAATTCCTTAGTTAGGAGATAAGAAAGCTTGGCAAAAAATTGTTCCAACTAGAATTTGAACTCAAGATTTTTCTAAAGATTTGTTCTTAACTAAAGCTCATAATCCACATGAACCCAATCATTTAATTTATAATTGATATATTAATTTATTTATTATAAAGTTAATATTTAATAATTTATTGTATTTGGATATCTGTATGTATTTTTATCAAATTTTAACTAATAATAATAGGTGTCCTTAATTAATGTCTTAGTATAATATACTAGAAATTTAATATTTGATCGTTAACACAACTAATAATATTATAATATGAAAAATATAAAAATTAATTAAATATATTTTATATTTTTTATTAAAATAATGATTAAATAAGATTCTTAGTAGTCAAAAGACAAGATAGATTAATTATTATAATCAATAATATTATAATATGTATTAAACTGATTTAATGTTTATAATTAAAAAGTATAATTAGTGTAAACATTAATTAATTTTTCATATTTTAAAATAATAACTAATTAATGCGGACACATTTTTGAAGTTTTTATTAAAATAATATTACTTAATATTTTCATTTGTGTAAAACTTAAGGGACTTTTGTTTGATGCAATGAATAGTAGTACTAAATTAAAATAATGAGTAATATTAAATTATTTTAAATTGATCGATTTATGTTTCTATTATTGTGAATTCCAATCGGTTTTATTTGTTTTGCTGAAATCTCATACCATATAAATAGTTTCAATTGGAGTTAACCTTTGGTAGAGTGAACCTATAGAAAAAATAATAGAATAAAATGGAACCCAAAAGGTGAAATCCAACTAAATGGTCTTTTGTATCCGTCAACTTTATCTTATGCACTTTGTGAATTTCTTTTAGGTAAAGAAAAAATATTAGTTTTATCTCTTTAGTTTTACTTTCCTATATAAAATATACAGGGGTATACGTGGGTTGGGTCGGGTCGGGTCGGTTTTGACAAAATTCGACACCCAACCCGATCGATTATCTTTGAGTTGTGTTAAGTCCCGTATTTTTTTTATTTAACTCGAATCGGACCGATCCAATCAAGAACAAGTTGGATTAGGTTGGCGTGTTATACATAAATAATAACCTGTTTTTTATTTTACGGGAAAATATATTGAATAAAAATATATTTAATACTTGAATGTCTCAAAAACTATAAAATTTCAATCACATCATTCGATTCTTTAAAAAAGTCATCAACCTCTCACACAAAAAAATAAATGCAACAACAGTAAACCAATAAAATATGAAAATTCATCAATTCTAAGCAATGTCAACTTCAAGTACAAGCACTTAACAAGTTCCTCAAAGTATGGAAAGAAACAATTGGGAATCTGCAAAAACAAATATTAATAATAAAAGTGAGGAGATAAAGAAGGAGAAACAATAAATAAGTAAATATATGCATTAAACAAAACAATAACAAATACCTTAAGATGTAGTAGTGATTGTGTTAAGTTTAGCAGCAATCACCCCAACATCAATTGAAATTAATTCAGACAACTCTAAAATTTTAAATACAATACACAATTTCATTAGCACACCAAATGATTAAAAGAATAAACAAAAATAAAGGAAAATCAATTTGAAAGTTAAAATAAAACATTCGTACCCGACTCAATCTTTTGTACTTCAACCAACTCAGCAGCTAAATCAATTTTCTTAGGAGATTTGATCCAATTTTGGGTACAAATCAAAACTTGAACAATAGTGGCATTTAATGAACTACGAAATTAATGAAGGATTCGACCTCTTGTACTAAACACCGACTCAAATGATAGAGTAGACATTGAAATAGCCAAAATATCTCTAGCTATGCGGGAAAGAACATGGTACTTATTTGTTTTTCCTTTCCACCATTTAAGAATGTCAAATGTTGGGGAGTCATCTTCAACACCATCCTCTGAATACCTTTCCAACTCACTTTTTTGCAACTCACTTTGTTTTTTCTTCATGTTCAATCTAAACAAATTTTCCCAATTATCCTCATCTCCCTTTTCAATGTTAGACTATGAGTGCATGTTGAGATTCGAGGTACTAGAATCACTATCTTCATTAGTAATGGGATACAAAAAAATATAGTGTTCAATCAATTTATCGATGAAGTTTTTTAGTTTTTCCATCATATCATCGGATTTATTAGTGCCATACATCATCGGATTTATTAGTGCCATACATTCTTTTAAAACAAAACTCAATATACTCAAGCTTATAAATGGGATCAAGAAAAACAGCAACAAACAGAAGTAAATTTATCTTACCATTATCCCAATATTTGTAGAATTTTACATGCATATCTGCAGTCATATTTTTCAAAACAACATCCTCTCTGTTCTTCTATTTAGTCAATGTTTTCTGAATTTCAATAAGCTGTTTAAAAAAAGAGTTGGCTGTAACATGTAATGACCTAGAAAAAGAAAGAGTCGCTTCATAGAAAGTCTTCAAAAGCTTCACAAAAACACGGGAACGTTCCCAATCTTAGGACATCCTCCTATCTCACTACCATTAGACACAAATGCCACATCAACATGTTCTAAACGATAAAATGCATTCTCATATTGTGCCGCAATACCCAACATCAAAAAGGCACTACGCCAAAAATGACATTTTATAGCACGTCTTTTACAACGCTTATTAAATACAAGCATTGTTGCATAATTTTTTAAAAATTACAGAGGATACAACAATGCTTTTTTGACAAGCGCTGTTGTAGGGTCATATAGGGTTACGTACGCTTGCACATAATGTTTACAACTCTTTTACAACACTTTTTTAAAAAGCGTTGTAAATTGAAGCGCTCTCTCACATAGCATTTTACAGTGCTTTTTGAGCGCTTTAAACACAAGCGCTGTAAAATGTAGCGCTCCCACCTTATGTTACGTAGCTTTTAAAGCGCTTTTTGTTAAAGCGCTGTAAAGCCTTGCGCTTTCACATAATCAAATGACCAATTACAACGCTTTTTATACAAGGGCTGTAAAAGGCTTGCGCTTTCACATTATTAAAGGACCTATTAGAGCGCTTTTTGTACAAACGCTGTAAAATCATTTATTTTAAATAAAAATCATTCACTTTAAATAAATAAAAACAAATTTAATACGTTGCCCTAACCCTATGAATGCTCATCTCCTCTACTTTGCGAACCCTCATCTCCTCTATTGTGCGCCCATCTACAAATTGATCTACGTTGCTCCTCCTTTAAAACAAATTGATCAATGTTGTCTCAGGTACTGTATTTATTTATTTGTTGTTGTAACTAATTAAAATTGATAAATTGTTACATATTAGATATGTTCTGTTTTGAAATTGTTACATGATATTAGATATGTTCTCATGATATATATATGTTCTGTTTTGAAATCAATCTTGGACCAATATTAGATATGTGTACTATATATAGGTCATATATATCAGACTTGAAATCATGCTTATTATTTTTGTAACTACATTTATATATATAGGTCATATAAAATGGACCGGAAATGGGTGTCTGCCAATTGATTGACAAAAGAGTATGAAAATGGAGTAAAGGAGTTTGTTGAGTTTGCAGTGATGAATGCAAAAGATCCAAATATAGTCGTTTGTCCTTGTTTAAAATGTTGTTTTGGAAAACGCATTAGAACAGATGAATTGGAAGGATATTTAGTATGGTATGGAATTGATCAAAGCTATAAATGTTGGATAAGACACGGTGAGAAAATAAATGGAAACACCCGCACAGATACATATGGTTCAACTGATTTCGACATAGATACATATGAGCCGGACCGAGTTGAGGAGATTGCAAAAGCAATTGAAGAAGATTTTCGTGATTGTCCTAAAATGTTTGAGAGCTTGTTGAGTGATGCAGAGAAACCATTATATAATGGTTGTACTAAATTCACAAGACTGTCGACGATATTAAAGTTGTACAACTTAAAAGCGAGTAATGGATGGTCTGGTAAAAGCTTCACAGAATTACTAACACTCTTAAAAGATATGTTGCCAGATGATAATGAACTTCCCAGTCGTACCTACGAGGCTAAACGAATTTTGTGCTCCATTGGTATGAGTTACGAAAGGATTCATGCGTGTCCTAACGATTGCATTTTATTTCGAAATGAATATGAATTACTAAATGCGTGTCCAAAATGCAATGTCTCTCGATATAAGAAGAAATAATCTACTCCAGCAAAAGTCGTGTGGTATTTTCCTATAATACCAAGATTTAGGTGCATGTATCGCAATGAAAAAGATTCAAAACACTTGACATGGTATGCAGATGAAAGAATTAGAGATGGAAAGTTTCGACACCCTGCAGATTCTCCACAATGGGCAAAAATTGATCACGAGTATCCTGAATTCGGGATAAAGTCAAGAAATCTACGACTTGCACTTTCTACTGATGGAATGAATCCACATGGTCTTCAAAGCATCTCACACAGCACGTGGCCTGTGATTTTGTTGATTTATAACCTACCTCCATGGTTATGTATGAAGCGTAAGTTTATAATGTTGTCTCTGTTAATTTCTGGACCCAAACAATCGGGGAAAGATATCGACGTATACTTGGCTCCTATAATTGAAGATTTAAAAATTATGTGGGAGACATGTGTGGAAGTTTATGATGGGTATAAGTAAGAATGTTTCAATTTGAGGGCTATGTTGTTCGGCACAATTAATGATTTTCCAGCATATGGTAATTTATCAGGATATAGCATTAAAGGTCAGTGTGCAAGTCCTATACGTGAAGATAGTACAAATTGGATGCGGTTGAAACATTGTAAGAAGAATGTATTTCTTGGACATCGTAGAATTTTACCTTATAGTCATCAATATCGTGGGTGGAGAAATGCATTCAATGGAAAATCAGAGGAAGATAGAGCTCCTGTAGCATCGTCTGGATATCAAATACTTGAAAAAGTACAAGATTTGACCAATAAATTTGGCAAACCTTTTGCGGGAGAGCTGGTCAAAACTGGGTGGAAGAAAAAGTTAATTTTCTTTAAATTGGCATATTAGAAGTCATTGTATGTAAGACATTTTCTCGATGTGATGCATATTGAGAAAAATGTATTTGATAGTGTTATTGGTACGTTACTCACTGAACCTGAAAAGTCTAAGGATGACATCAATGCAAGAAATGAATCACGCATATCTACCTCCATCTGCTCATACTCTATCTAAAAAGGTAAAAGTTGTTGTGTAAATTTTTACACAAAGTTAAAGTTCCAGAAGGATACTCTTCAAACATTAAAACTTTAGTTTGTATGAAAGACCTCAAGTTAAAAGGTTTGAAGACCCATGATTGTCATATTCTAATGGAGCATTTGTAGTAAAGTGATCAATCCTTAGAAATTACCAACATTTTAGAGGGAAATTGTTGTTACTTTGTGTGAGCTTGAAATGTATTTCCCACCTTTGTTTTTTGATATAATCGTTCACCTTACCGTTCATCTTGTTAAGAAGACACAACTTTGTGGGCCAGCTAATATGAGATGGATGTACTCGATAGAACGATATATGAAAATATTAAAAGGGTACGTAAAAAGTAGAAGTCTACCAGAAGGTTGTATTGTTGAACGGTACATTGTCGAAGAAGTTGCTGAATTTTGTATTGAATATTTGTCCAATGTTGAATCCATAGGGCTTCCCATGTCTCGTCATTCGGGAAGATTATCAGGAGAAGAGATAATTGGAAAAAGACTAATGACTATATCAAGGACAGAATGGGAGCAGGCACAATTGTATGTTCTGCACATTGATGATGAGGTTCAACCGTATGTTACAATACACATGGATCAGTTACTAAGTTTGAAAATGAATAGGAATCAAAATTGGATAACTCGAGAGCAAAATCGAAGTTTCATTACATGGTTAAAAATCACATAAAGTCAAAGTTTGATGTAGACCTTGGATCAATTTCACAGAGATTGAGGTGGCTAGCAAATGGTCCGAGTTTACATGTCTTTTCTTACACAAGTTATGTAATTAACGGCTACACATTTTATACCAAAAAACAAGATGATCAAACCACTATGCAAAATAGCAGAGTCACTCTCGTAGCTGAGGCGATGCATATCTCAAGTGCAAAAGACAAGAACCCAATATATGCAAATCTATCATATTTTGGGGTTATCGAGCGCATATGGGAGCTAGAATACACAATGTTTCGTGTTCCCATATTTGGTTGCAAGTGGGTCGATAATAATAATGGCGTTCGGATTGATGAGTCAGGGTTCTTGCTTGTCGATTTTAAATGGGTGGGATACAAAGATGAGCCTTTTATTTTAGCATCGCAAGCTCAACAAGTGTTTTAAGTCACTGATCCTGCTGATGATAAATGGTCAGTTGTTCTATCGACCAATAAAATAAGTGATGATAACAATAATGATGAAGATGTTGGTAATGATATTTTCTTTGCAACATCACAACCACATGAAATTGATTCAACTGATGATGGTTTATATCTTAGAGATGATCATGATGAGGGAATTTGGATTAATCCATCGTTTTGTATCATTAATGGACAAACAAATGTGAATAATTGTTTTATAAGCCATGTTATCTGAACTGAGTTCATGTAATTTAATTGTTTGATCTTCCATAATTGAGCATTTTGGTATTTAGCTTGAACTGTATGTAATTTTTTGCTTATACTGGGAATTTTTCTTGAACTTGAACTGATCATCCCAATATGAGTTGATCATGTAATTTAGCATTGATATATATATATATATATATATATATATATATATATTATTTAATTGGAAGAAAAAATTATTATTTGAAAGAAAAAATAATTTAACTATTTGGAAGAAAACAAAATTATTTGGAATTTTTCTTGAACTTAACTGATCATCCCAAAATAATGAAGTCACACAGCCCTTGGACATAATAAAACAATTAGGCTTTTATATATAAAACCCTATTACAGCGCTCTTTTAAAAAAGCGTTGTAATAGGGTTTTAAAAAAAATAAAATAAGGAGGTCTTTTACAGCGCTTTTTGCATAAGCGCTGAAAAATGGTCACATAGCGTTTGCATATAATAAAACAAAGAAGCCTTTTATATATAAAACCCTATTACAGCGCTCTTTTGAAAAAGCGCAAAAGGGTTACATAGCGTTTACATATAATAAAACAAAGAAGCCTTTTATATATATATAAAACCCTATTACAACGCTCTTTTGCAAAAGCGCTGTAAAAGGCTTTTAAAAAAATAAAATAAGGAGGTCTTTTAAAGCGCTTTCTGCATAAGCGCTTGTAAAAGGCTTTTAAAAAAATAAAAATAAGGAGGTCTTTTACAGCGCTTTAAAAGGCTTCTAAAAAAGCGCTATAATAGGCTTTTCAAAAATAATATAATGAGGTATTTTACAACGCTTTTTCAAAATAGCGTTGTAATAGGGTTTTATATATAACAGTAAACCTCTTTAGTTTCATCTTCATTACGTAAACTTCATACACTTGTTTCCTCCTCATCTTCATCCTCCTTCTCATTATGTAACCATATATTTTTAGTAACCCTTATTACGTATTTCTGCGAACCCCGTAACCCTACGATCGTTTCGTCTTCGTTCATCTTCTGCGTTGTTCTTGTTTTTGTTTGTTACTAACCGAACCCTACGAACCCGTAACCCTAAGTATTTCTTCGCACTTTTCAGGTATTGTATATATTAGTTTTTTGTTTCACTAAAATGCATGTTGAACTTATACTGCTACGTACTTAGACTACTCATGTTGAACTTGTTGAAGTTATACTGAACTGCATGTTGAACTTGTTGTAGATAAATGGATACCAACAAAGATTTAGAATGTCAAAATGAGAAGTTGGCAACACCAAGACTTACGAAAATGAAGTCAAACGTGGTGCAACCATAATGCAAAATGTTATCAAGCAAGATGTACTGGGCAAAAATTTGAGGTATGCTATACTTCAAAATGTCATACTATACTTTGTTTGCTGTTTATTTTTTTATCTTTTTTGAAAAAATTTGAGGTATACTTTGTTTTTTGTTTATAATTTGAGGTACTTACTATATGAGTTTATTAGGTGGGATGGAATGAGAGTGGTCAGTCGATTGACCCCAACAGTTCAATGTTTGTAAGTTATATTGGGGCTGTTGTTCGTCAGAATATCCCCATCACAATAAATGATTGGAGAGATAAGGCATTAAAGGATGCAAAAGATGTATTGTGGGTTGATATACAAGTAATTTTTTTACTCCACTTTTTTACTTATAATTTTTTATAGACTTCTTTGAAGTACTTTACTCAAACTATATCTTTATTTGGTTTGCAAACAGCTTTTGTTGTTGACGAGGTGAGAAAGAATTATGTTTTGAGAGTTGCTGGGAAAATACACCGGGGTTTTGGATCTCACCTCTCAAATTGCTATCTAAAAGACCGTGAAAGAAATATGAATGGAGCGCATTCGTATCAAAACGTTATATCAAATGAGGAATGGAGCGCATTCGTATCAAAACGTTCGGACCTTGCATTTGTTGTAAGTGATTAATTTATTAGCATTTGCGTTTTATTATTCATATTCATAGCGTATTTTAAATTTTTACAAGATTGTTATTTTTTTTTATATAGAATATTAGTAAGGCAAATCGCGAGAGGGCAAAAATTACTCCCCACCCATACAAGAAATCTCGTATGGGATATGCTCGTCTAGAGCAAAAACTTGTAAGTAATTAAACATCACTATTATATAATGTGGTACATCATAAACTATACTTTCTAACTAATATTTTGTTTATGATCTTAACGAGATTAGCTACAAGACACCCAATCCGATCATCTGTTGGGTCGTCATATATTGTGGAAGGAAGCTTGAGTAAATAAAGATAGAGTGGTTGATAATGAAAATGTTCAAAAAGTGATAGAACTTTGTGTAAGTATATTTATCACTTTAATATTTTTTAATATTGTATTTTAAAAATGATAATGAACTTATCTTTTTAATCCTTCGTGTATTTTTGGCGAATCTCGAACAAAGTTCGAAAAATCAAGAGGACAACAAGGCTAGTTATAGGGACATACTAGGTAAAGTGTTTAATGTTCCTGAATATTCCGGCCGCGTGATGGGGAAATGATTTGGCGTAGCTCCTAGAAGCTATTTTTCACAAGAGAAGCGCCAAAATCCATCTAACGAGGAAGTATTAGAGAAGATTAAAGTATTAACAGAGCAAGTGACACTCTTGGTGATGACAAATAAAGACAAGCAACTTACTGATCAGCTCCAACGTGAAATTCAAATGGAGAGTGAAAACGCGAGTTGCAACGTTGGTCTCAAAAGTCTTCCTCAGGTAATTAATTACTTAATAAAATAAGAAATTCATTCAAGCTAATTGTATCACATACTTATGTATTAACCATTGATTTAGGGTGTCACTCCATGCGTGTTGTACTTATCCTCTCCTACTCATTGCAAGGTCGGAAAAGGAACATTGTGCAATACTCTGGGCGAAGTATTGCACAACACACCGATCCCTGCGGGCCATTTCAAAGTATCACCAGTTATTGCTTTGGAACCATATGCACCGTTGCCTATACCAGACAACGATGAAGATCTGAAGTATTTGGGCGAAGCAATTGGCAGTTACGTGGCATGGCTCAAACATCTTGTTGCCCTTGATAAGGTATGTTTAATTAATTGAAATGTATGTTTAATTGATATGTATATTTAATTGCACGATATATGATTATGATTGATTATATTTAATTGCTGAATTTTTCCAATGTTAACTTTAATTTCACATTTATTTAGATTCAAACAAAGTCTAAAGGGAATGATAAGAAGATTCCCAGAAACGAGTCAGTCACATCGCCCGAAAAGGTTTGTCACATTTATTCTGTAAGGTTTGTCATTTTTTCAGATTCAATAAACTAACAAACTGATTAACCTCATTTTTTCAGATTCAATCCAATAAACCACCCGCACAGCAAGCCAACAAGCCAGCTGCCGCACCATAACTGGATGTTCGTGGTAAAAATAAAGCCGACAAACTTCAAAAATTGGAGGGTAATAAAGTTGGCAAACTGCAAAAGCTGGAAGGTGATAAAGCGGCCAAAGTTGCTGCTCAAAAACTGGATTGTGTAAAATCAGTTGCTGCTTCTGCTCCTAAAATAAGTCAGCCACGACTTGCTCGATATGGGTCGTGTCTTGACATACAGGCAAAAACAAATATGGGCAGCAACAACGATTCACGAATAATAAGCATGGATAAAGCTATATTCGGAGATGAGTATGAAGAATTTCTAGAAAAAGAGCACATATACGATCTTCTCGACCATAAGGAGCTGAGTGCTACTGTCATCAGCTTATACATTAGGTAAAAATTACTTTTAATTGCATTTATTTGTAATTAATTTAATTTATTGGTAATTAATCTAATTTGAAATTTTCATTGAAGGTTTTTGTATGAGAAGTTCGTGTGCACGCGCAAATTGTCAAATAGATTTTCATTCTTGTCTCCGCATAAGATTTCGATGCTTAAACATGATCCAGTGAATGTAAAGAAACGCGTTGTAGATATACTATTAGGAAATAAAGAGGAGGATAAGTTGTTCCTTGTACCATATAATTTTGAGTACGTAAATATATATTTTATTTATATCTTTTTTAATTTATTAGATATTAATTTATTAGTTGTGTAAATTAAATTTTTGTTGTTGTAGGGCACATTGGGTGCTATTTGCAATCAATGTGACCTCTGAAGTTATATACTACCTAGATCCCTTGCACGACCATTACAACAATCACCCAGAGATAAAGACTATGTTCGACACGTAAGTAATATTCATTTATTCCTGACATATATATATAAATAATTTGTTTGTTAATGCTATAATAATCACATTTATTTATTC
The DNA here is from genome assembly GCA_037974735.1 of Cicer chorassanicum. Lineage (NCBI taxonomy): Eukaryota > Viridiplantae > Streptophyta > Magnoliopsida > Fabales > Fabaceae > Cicer > Cicer chorassanicum. Next base: position 16,954,293 of record JBBPBP010000003.1, read on the forward strand.
GATAATGCTTTTCAAGTTTTTCGAGCTCAAAGAGGTGGTACAGTGTCGAAGCAAAAGTCAAATAACATCACATGGATTCCAATAAAGGTTTGAAATATATGCCTTTAAAATTTTATTTACAATCAATGCACAAATATTTATTGACTTATATGTTTTATTTTATAGTGCCCTCGTCAAACTAACAATATCCATTGTGGGTACTATGTATTGTTATTCATGAAGGAGATTGTTGATAAGAATCAAACTATAATCCCAGAAACGGTATGATATTTTCATTATTTGATTTTCATATATAAACTATGTATATATTTGATTCTAACTTATTAATGTTAAATTTTTATATCGCACAGTACTTTGACAATTTCAGTCCAACGTACTTTGAAAGAGATCTAATTGAAATAAAGAAAGACTCGTGTCAGTATGTGATAGAAATGAAGATTATTTGATTTGTTGGGAAATCGCATGCTGCAAGGGATAGTTATATGCTTCAAGGGGTAGTTTTGTTCTAAAATGTACTTCTCTGATAGTTAAATGTATATGAATATATAGTTATACGAATAGGGCACATTTGAAAAGTTGTGAATATGTAGTATATATGTGAATATGTATATGAATCTGTAATTTGTTCTGATATGAATATGTAGTATATATATGTGAAAAGTTATGAATATGTACTCTGATATGTTGTAATTTGTTCTATGCTGTTATGTAATTTCTTGTGAATTGATTGTGTAAATATGTATAGTTACAAAGTTAATTTGACTGTGAGAACTGATTGTGTGAACTGACTGTGAGAACTGATTGTGAAATGATTCTGGATGAAAATGATTTTGGAATAAAATTAAAAGACAGCGCTTTCTAAAAAAATGTCATAAAAAAACCAAAAAGCGCTTTTTAAAATTTACATCATTTTTTAATAAAACTAAAATAAGAAAAAAAAAACACCTTTTATAGTGCTTTCTCAAAAAAGCGTTGTAAAACGTGCATTAGAATGCACCTACTACAGCGCTTTTTTGAAAAACCGCTGTAAAAGGTGCATAATAATGCATCTATTGAATGCACATACTACGAACGTTTTTTTGAAAAAGCGCTGTAAAAGGTGCATAACAATGCATCTATATGAATGCACCTAATACAACACTTTTATGAAAAAGCACTGTAATTGGTGCATAATAATGCATCTATTGAATGCACCTATTACAATGTTTTTTTGAAAAAGCGCTGTAATAGGTGCTTAATAATGCATCAATTGAATGCACCTATTACAGAGCTTTTTCAAATAAGCGCTATAAAACGAGTATAACAAGCACGCAATATATCCACCTATTTTACAGCGCAATTTTATTTTAAAAAGCGCTATTGTATCTTTTTACAGCGCTAGATACCACATCGCTTATTTTTTTGAAAAAACGTTGTTAATGACTTAAAAAAAGCGCTGTAAAATGCATTTTTTCGCGTAGAGAGGTGGAGTTCTACCTAGTTTGTACATCAAGTGTTACCATTGCTTTAGAACATACATTCACAGCCAACCTACAAGGAGAAGACTTGAAAAGCCATCAGTGATAATCAAGTTCAATACATGTGCATTACATCTCATATATAAGTACTCCCCGTGAAATAAAGTACGACCTTTCCAAAAATTAAATACGAATTTTATGAGTAGGCATATACGAGATTACAAAGCCAAAACAAATTAAACGATAAACTGCGAGAAAAATTCAATATTTAACCTAGATGCATGAACACCTTGCATCAGCATTCATATAAAAATCAATTATTAATAATATCTTATTATAACTAATTCGTATAAAAGTAAGTTATGAGCACCTGCGGAACAAAAGAAGAAGGTGGACGGCGTGCGCGACTTCAAGAAGGCTAGAAGAAGGTGGAGGCAGAAAGTGGATGACAGCAGCTGAAAATCTAAAATAGAGTAATGAAACCCTATTGAACTGCTGAGCTGCCAAACAAAATTTAAAAAAAAAAAATAACTATTTACTGGGTCGGGTCGACGGGTTCAAATTGTTAAACTCATTATCCAAACCAAATATAAGTGGTTGGGTGATCGGGTTGGCGGGTCGACCCGCACCCATGTACGCCCTTAAAAATATATCAAATAAACTTGGCATGTAATTGTTTTCATATATTAACTTTTAGTTGTTAAGAATGACTTTGGTTTGACAATTTTATCAGGTACATGTCTACTATTTCTAAGATTAATGATAATTAATTTCTTTTGGTGAAAGTATATATTAGTGATTAATTGCATAAAAATTGAATGTAATATGACCTTTTTAATCAAGTGAAAATCTAGTTTGTATTGCTTTGTTTTTTTTTTTTTTTAAAAAAAAAAGAGCATTTGGTTGCACTTTTTTATCTATGTGGAATAGATTTTAAAACAAAAATAATTATTTGAGCCGTAGGAAATCTGTGTGAAACAAGTTCAAAAAAATCCGTTCGAAAAGCGTTGAAAATTTTCACCAGATTCTGTTTGAAATTCGTTCAAACATTACAACATATCAAACAAATTTAGATTTAAAGTTCGTACAAAAACCGTTTGTAATCTGTCGAAAAAATATGTGGGATGGAATAGTGATGAACATATTAATTTGTGGGTAATTTAGACGACACCTTGTCCATTTGAAATTATTATTTCGTCTGAAGTTCGTGTAGATGTTGTCTTATTTACGTCACAAAAAATATGACTATTTTTTAGTAGTGGGTTATTGCAACAGTTGATTCTTATTCAAACACTTAAGGGACAATTTGTCTATATAGAGACTTCAAGAAAGGTGGAAATTATATTACATACACTCCACAACATGTTACATGTGGTTTGTTGGTCACAAGAATGAGTTATTGTAACTATCACTTCTCCCCGATAAATAAAATTTAAATTCACACACGTTTTCCATTTCGTCTATGCAAGAATATTGTGAAATCAAGAAAACCTTTGAACCTAATTACCAATTCTAATTCATATGAATGGATTCATCATGTACTTTGAAGTTTCGATGAATAAAACTAGAACTTATATCAAATATGAAATTAAAACTTACTATTTTTTAGTTTATACTTCCTCCAGAATAAAGTATAAGCAATAATAATAGGATATTAAATATATTAAGAAACATTGATGAATTTAATCTATACAATCTCATTAAAAACTTAATATATTACCTAAATTATCCATCACGATCAAGAAATTGGATCATTAAAAATAGAAAAAGTTACATTAAATAAAAGATATTTTATAGATACTATCATTAAATAAGAAAGATGTTGATTTTTGTTTATTGTTTATTCTAAAAAATATTGACAAATTTTATTTATATTTCATATTGAATGAAGTACGATATTACTTTGTTAATACACTATAAATGGCTAATAATTTATTTTTATTTGTTTTTTCCATTGCATCATTATCAACGTGCATTGTCTTTAATCTCTCCTTTTAATGGTTCTATACGCTATCAAACTTACATTGTTATGCATATTCAATTGATGTTTCTTTTGAAGAAAAACAAATTGATGCTTCTTTTGTTTTGTTTGGGTTTGATCTATTTCCTCGAAGAATTATATTTTCTCTTTATATTTTGCTATGTAGTGTGTTAGTTTGAGTTGACAGTGTCATCATAGTTCAAATGACTTTTAATTGGCAGTTCATGTCTTTTCTTTGAAAAAATCTATTAAAACACTACATCAAAAATAGGCTTCAAAAACGCTTTTTTATGTATTTAACAATGCTTTTAAGCGCTATAGTATGTAGTGCTGTTAAAAGATACGACGTTTTTAAAAATATAAAAAGCGTTGTTGTAGGTGATATTTGAGTCAGTTTTGCACACAAATCAATCCAAACGCAGCACACTATGTTTGATATTCAATTTTGCATATGCTAACACAATTGGCAAGAATTAATTCATTTTATCAAGTTGTATGCATAAAAGAATCTAATCATAGTAAAAGTTTAATTGCTACTAATCATAGCAAGAATTAATTCATTCTATCACTGCTACTAACATTTGCTGAATCATAGTAAGAGTTTAAAACATAGTCTACATCACATATCCATGTAATTGTAAATTAAAATGACAGTGCAAAATTGAAACAGAACCCTAAAAATTTGAAACAACACCCTAAAAATCAAGAACACTAGAAATAAAAATCCAAATGTTGAAACAAAACCCTAAAAATCAAGAACACTAGGAATAACTAGCAAGGTACCAAATGTTGAAACATAACCTAAAAATTAGCAAATGAAACCTAACAGACAGACACTTACAATGACAGAGATGTTGAGATGCGATGGCGAAGTCGTGTCCGAGACCTAGTCGCACAAAGAAGGGTTGCGTCGAAGATGAGATATGGGTTACGTGGTCGGAGATGAGATGGGTTATGCTGGAGAAAGGTTTGCGTCAGAGATGAGATGCAACAAAGAAATTAGAGAGGGTTTGCAGGGAGAGGGTTCGTAGGGAGAGGGTTCATAGGGAGAGTGAAGAAACACAGAGTGAAGAAACGAGTTACATATGCATATACTTAAAAATTAGAAAGACCCTATGACAACGCTTTTTTTAAAAAGCGCTTTCAAAGACACTAATTTTATGAGACCCTATGACAATGCTTTTATAAAAAACGCTTTATTAAACCCTATGAAAGTGCTATATGACCCTATAACAACGCTTATAGAAAAAGCGTTGTTAAAGGCTTTGTTATTATATTTAACTATTTGTGCCTATAACAGCGTTTTTCAACAAAACAGTGTCGTAACCTCCGTGTATTTTTAAAATATAATACAACATTCAAATTTTATGTAGTTAAAAAACGTTGTTAAAGGTGCGTTATAAAATCTATATTTTTGTGTAGTGAAACATTCAAATTTTATGTACAGACTGAGTCTTTCTAAATTAACTCCATAATTTTTTCTTTGATTTTCTCTTAATTTTTAATTTTAAAAAATTATTTCAAATAAGTGAAATAAACATTGTTACCAAATAAAATAAGATTATTTTACACCACAAACTTAAAAAAAAAAATCATATTAATTTAAATCCTAAATAAAGTAGTAGAAAAAAATATTTTCATCCGATGTCAAGATTTGGTCTCCTTGATATGACTACATTTACATTGTAACCTACGACAAAATCTAGGTTTTGTCTAAGTTTTAAACATAAATTCAAAACTATTTTTGTATATATATGGGCTTAAGTATTGAATTTTAATTTTCTCATTAACACAAAGATTTCTACTTGTTAAGGAAAAAGAGAAGCAAGGTGTAACATATTAAATAAATAAAGTAAGGATGTCATAATTTGAAACAATCAACCTTTTAATTATTCTTTTTCATTCAAATAATGTTATTTTTAATCAAATTATATAATGTTTAAAAAATAATAGAATTATTTTTATTTGTTAGTTTTAATAAAATTGAGAGAAGGAGAAATTATTATTAATTAAAGTGATACAAATGATATTTTACAAACGTTATCGAGAGAATTTGAGTTTAATACTTTGAGACAACAAAATTAAACTCTTAACACTAAACTAATAATAATTCTTTATTTTGTTTAAGGTTATAATTTTGATGGAAACGTTTTTAAAGGGAGGGAAGGAGAATGTAATATCTCATCCTTAACCCTATCTAAATAAATTAAGCTAAGTGTATTCTTATGTTTTAGAAAATTATTTGATGATTGATGTAATTTTGGGATAGCTTGGAGAATAGAAAAAAAGAATAAAATAGAATAACTTGTCCCACATATACTTACTCCTAACTACTAAGTGAATAGAGAAACAAATTTCCCTTTTTCTTTATATTGCGCCTCATTTCCTTGAAAAACCATTCCCACTTATTATAAGCTTTGACCCCTCAAACCAAACCAGAGAAGACAACATTAGGGAATTAGAAGAGAAAAAAAAAGGAGAACTTGCATCTTCATCAAAAATAAAGAAAGTATTACTACCTACAACCTTCATTCCAATGTAGGCTGTGGAACTAAAAAAAGGTCTTAGAGTTTAAAAGAGGTGTCAAGAAGGGAACTTTGTCGAAGAGAATTCAAGGCCAATTTTGAGAAATTTTTAATTCCCTCTTAGGGATTTTGAGGTACATTATAAAAAACTCCATCTCTAAAGCCTCAATAGGATGTGCTTAGATTTTACTTGAATGAGTTCCTCTCTGTTTCAATTTTTCTTTGTAAGTGAATTTTATAAGGTAGTTGTTCATGTTCTGTTGGAGATTTATTTTTATAATATTGTGATTGTTGTTAACGGTTTATGATTTGTGATGTAAATTTGTATGATACTTTGATTGTGTTGGTGGTTATAAAAAAACATATTTTTTGTGATGAAATTGTATTGGGAGTTGCATATATAGTTAGAATGAGAAGGGATGGTTTCGAAATTCGTAAACATTAATATGTTAGGTCATGAGACGAGTCTGAAGATCATCTACCCTGGCTCAAGAGCAACCACACAAGTGAGTTAGACATCACATCTCAATCCAAAACTTTTAGGCAATAAGTTTATGGGTCCTCTCACTTATATATTGTTCAATCATCACTTTTCTAAGCAATGTGAGACTTATAACTCACACTTGTTACACAAAATAATATGTATATCAAATTCTCTGAACAAGTAAAAAAGGATGAGCAAATTTGCTCTATTTGATAATGGGTTTCTTTCTTATTGTTGTTCATATTTGTGATTGCTTTATGTTTTATGTTTGCTTTTATATGATTGATTTATTTGTTTACGTATATATTCTAAACTATAAGAAGTGGATGAATAAAAAATATATCATATAAATACATTAATGGATGGGTTCAATAAATAAGTAAAGAAGAAATATATTGTTTATGCTGAGATCGCATAATTGCTTATGTAATGGAGGAATTTTTCTTCAAAGGGATAAGTAAGGGAAGAACAAGTGGAACGTCTTGTGCGGACAATGATGTCATACCTACTTTATTTATAGACTATTATCTCTCGGACGATTTACGCTTGAGCGATTTAATATACACGTTTTAGTACACTAAATATTGTTGAAAACATCTTAACAACTATTTTTCTTATTCTATATAATTGAGTTTTTATAACTTACAATAATGTTAGGGTGATATTTTCATATGTCACGATATCAGATCATAGTCAGTCTTAAAATAGGATGCATTGGTTTTCATTCTTTTATTTGTTTCACTAGATATACTTTTAGTCAATTGTTTTAAAATACTTGTATAAATTATAAATGAACTCTTTTGTATGTCAAAGTTTGTACAAAGAAGACGTATTTTATATTTTAATCAGTTACAATTTTTTAAACTTCACAATTTATTTACTCTGTAAATATTTGAAATTTGGAAAATTTGCCATAAACCTCTTGAAAACATTTGAAATTTGGAAAATTTGCTATAAACCTCTTTAAAACATTGTTTAAAGAGTATGCGCTTATGTTGTGCATTTAGGTAAAGAAAAAAAATAGTTTTATCTCTTTAGTTTTACTTTCAATATAAAATATACCAAATGAATTTGACATGCATATTATTTAATTTTTTTTCTTCATATATTGATTAAAAAAACCTTCAAAAGTTATGAATGGCATAACTTAAAATACGTTACAAGTCTTTCTAACTTAACTCTATAAGTGCATTAATAAAAAACTTAACCCTATAACTTTTTCTATGAATTTCACCTAATTTTTAGTTTCTAAAAGTTATTTCGAATAAGGGAAATAGATAGTTGTCATAGAAACACTGTTATCAAATAAAATAAATTTTTTATTTTATTTTTATATTATTGTGACAAATTAGAAAGCTCCTATTATTTTTCAAACCGTAAATAAAGTATAGAAAAAAATAAAAATTTCAACCCATGTAAATGTTAGTACAAAAGTATTTTAAAATGCAATCTTCTAATTGATATTTTGATGATAATAAATACAAATAAATAAATAATAATTATCCCCTAACTATATATGCTAAGTGTGCAGATTAAAGGCAAGAGTTATGTTAATAACTGTCCATTCCAAAGTAATCTATATTACAAGTATGATTAGAGATCTTCTAATAGAGCAAAATATAATAAAGCAAAAGAAGTACTACAAAGACAAAAGCAGCAGAGCATATGTTGCAATATAAGTTCTATCATCTGATGACTGGACAAAGGCAAAAACAACTAAGATTTCACTTCAGCTTGATAGCCAAGTCTAGTGAGACACGCCTTTGTTGTCGCAAGCTTCAGTAGACTTTGGGATGCGAGCAACATAATACCTCGGTTGCCTCTGATGAACCCAACATGGATTATGTTCCTCTGATACTTAAGTGTAACAAGAAAGAACCTGCCTCTGACAAGCATAACAAGAAGTATTCTACATCTGTCTCTGATGAGCATGACAAGAAAAAATATGCCTCTACCTCTAATAAGTGTGACAAACAAGTTACTACATCTGCCTCTGCTAATCACATCAAGCGTCTGATCGTTTGACTATGAACTTTTATGTATCCTCTAAAAAGTCAACGCCCAAAGAAGACAAAAGCAACTTCACATCCTTTAATGAACATTCTAAATATGCTATGTGTCTAAAAGTCTTTAATGTTTGACTTGATTACAATATCCTCTGATTCCTTGTCCTTAATACCAATATATATGGATACTCATTAAAATTTGATCTCCCTAAAATAGTGATTGAAGATCTCCAACGGTAACATTCTCAATGGACATTTCTTCTCTTTATTTAAGAAGAACTCACTCAGTACTTTATGATAAACAATAGCGAGAGAGAGAGAGAGAGAGAGAGATAGAGAGAATGTTTTAGTAAAACTGAAAAAGGCTACATGTTACAAACATAAAATCTGAAAAAGTCAAGAACACATCAAACCAACAAAATGAGTGTTTTATCCTATCACAGGGAGCTATTATAGTTGGTGTAAACCAGTCAAAGTATTTTCACACACTTTTACTAATATAGGATTTAATGTGTAACATCCTCTCAATGAGACTTAAAACCCTACAACAAACTTTCTGTCATATCAAACACAAACTAGAACTGATGTAAATTTTCTCGATAGTGTCACAATCCTCTCATCCTCACAAAGGCGTCTGAAAAGGTACAACGACCCTCATGAAATGCATTGTCTTTTTGTTCTAATTTACCTATGATATTTAGAGGAATATGTTCATGATAATCCAAAGTTCAATAAGAGATAAAAAAGTTTGGTCGATAATCATTTTTGATAGAATTCAAACTTGGATTCTCCTCAAGATTTGTCCTTAAGTGAAACTTATATCGTTTGAGTCCAATCACTTGATGCTAGTATGTTGAAGAAAGGTTATGAGAACGTAAGTCTGGAGAGGCTAGAGAAAAATACTCAAAGCCTAAAGAGGCAGAGTAAAGATTACTTATACAACTATTTATGAAAATAATGGATTAAGTCATTGACTGTACTGACACTGAGGCAAAATCTCTCTGTACAAGGAAGACTAGATGTAGCAACAGTTTATTGTGAATTAGTGTAAAATATATGTGTCTCTTTATTCTCTTGTATTTATCTCAGTTTAGTTCTTTATGATTCAACATTACTTCCTCTAAACTTCTTTTAATAGTAAGTTAAATGTCTTGAAAAATAACAGTTTTTGTAAGAAAATATAAGTAGTTTTGGAAACGGTAAATACAATTCAAACTCCCATTTCTTGTGTTTTTCAGCACCTTCAGTAAAGATTTGAGCTTCCTAATATGAGTAAATTTACTTAGTAACCTATCACAAAATCTATGTTTTGGTCTAATATTCAAACATTAATTCTAAAATATTTTTTTTAATTTATATTAAACTTATGAATTGAATTTTATTTATATTGGACAAAAGAAATATTTTTTATATTTATATTCTACTTATTAAGGAAAAATAAAAGAAATGTGTGATAGTTTTAATAAATAAACAAATCATTTCATTATTTGAAAAAATAAACCTTTTAATTTTTATTTCCAATTCAAATGATGTTATTTTTAAACTAATTATATTATGTTTAAAATTTGATAGAATATTTTTTCTTAGAGTTAATATTTAATGACATTTAAGTTAATATTCCTTTTCCGACGTTATTTATATAGATATATAAAATATATAACCATTATTTTTTTTTGAAAAATATATAACATAAGGTTAGTTATTAGTTTGGTATGTTACTATTTTTTTCTTTACCAAAGTTTCAAACCAAAAAGCTCCAATTTATTTGCCCTTAATTCAAACTAGTTGAACAACCTATCTATCCTTGATTGTGTAAGATCTAATTATAATAATAGTATATATAAATTGAAAGTTTGTAGCATATAAAATATCATTGGTATATTTTGAAATGAATTGTCTTTTTGTTTTAATATCTTCATGATAATCCAGAGTTCAATAAGAGATAAAAAAACGTTTGGTCAACAATTATTTTTGATAGAATTCAAACATGAATTCCCCTCAAGGTTTGTCCTTAATTGAAACTTATACCGTTTGAGTCAAATCACTTAATGCTAGTATGTTGAAGAAAGGTTAAGGGAACGTAAGTCTGGAGAGGCTAGAGAAAAATACTCAAAGCCTAAAGAGGCAGAGTAAAGATTACTTGTACAACCATTTATGAAAATAATGGATTAAGTCATTGACTATACTAAGATTGAGGCAAAATCTCTCTGTACGAGGAAAACTAGATGTAGCAACAGTTTGTTGTGAATTAGTATAAAATATATGTATCTCTTTATTCTCTTGTATTTCTCTCAGTTTAGTTCTTTATGATTCAACATTACTTCCTCTAAACTTCTTTTAATAGTAACTTAAATGTCTTGATAAATAACAGTTTTTGTAAGAAAATATAAGTAGTTTTGAAAACGGTAAATACATTTCAAACTCTCATTTATTGTGTTTTTCAGCACCTTCAGTAAAGATTTGGGCTTCTTGATATGAGTAAATTTACTTAGTAACCTATCACAAAATCTATGTTTGGGTCTAATATTCAAACATTAATTCTAAAATATATATTTTTTAATTTATATTGGACTTAAGAATTGAATTTTATTTTTATCATTATCACAAAAAATTCTACTTATTAAGGAAAAATAAAATAAATGTGTGATAGTTTTAATAAATAAACAAATCATTTCATTATTTGAAAAAATAAACCTTTTTATTTTTATTTTTAATTC
>JBBPBP010000003.1:16982591-17010756 GCA_037974735.1 Cicer chorassanicum
AATATTCAGACAATTTTTTTAATATTTTAAGCTGATAAATCATTAATGTTACTATAATATCAAATGTCAGTCAAAACTATAGTTTAATAATAGTATTACTTAATAATTTAATTAGTGTAAAACTATAGTACTAAATTAAAAAATGTCTACCAATATATTTAATTATTTTAAATAAATCAATAGTTAATTTATGTTTTATTAAATGAGATATTCCAAATGTGTTTTATTTTGTTTTTCAAAAATCTCTAACCATAAGGATAATATAAAAAGAACATGTGAGTCCTAATTTCACAAGAAACAAAACATAAGGTGAATTTCCACACAATGTCATTTGGTGTCCGTTATATTTCTCTTTTATGCACCTTGTGCATTGTTTTTGTTTTGCTTTCAGGTAAAGAAAACATATAATTTTATTTCTTTAGCTTTACTTTCGATATAAAATATACCAAAAGAACTTGATATGAATATTGTTTCATATATGGATTACAAAAAACCTTCAAAAATTATGAATGAATGTGATATGATGATATTTTATAGTAGTTTAAATTTTTTTAATTGTGTGTATCTATTATTTTTAAAATAAATGACAATTTCTTAGGATGAAGGTATATACTAGTGATCTAATGCATAAAAATTTAATACAATATTATCTTTTTAACGATGTGGATTTTCCTTTCTAGGTATTGCAGCGGACGATTCTTTTCCACCCCCTCCGGGAAAAATTTGTGTAAATAAATGTGTAACAAATCCAGCTTGCAATCAAAATTGCCTAAAGAATGGCTTCAAGAAAGGTGGAAATTGTATTTCATACACCTCACAATATGTGGTTTGTTGTTGTAACAAGAATTAATTAATGTAGCCATCGCTGCCCTTCAATAAATATAAATAAAAGTTTATTATGTTTTGGTCCATGCATATATATTATTTTTTGATTTGGTCTATTTTTTGTTTTTATTTATTCTCTGTAAAATCAGAGACGATCGACTTTGATCTTTAACGTCAAATCAACATTATAAAAAAAGAGTGTCGGAACACGTGGCCCTATAAATGCACATCAACACATCATCTTTTATGATATATTCAAAATTAAAATGTTTTATATTATTATTTAATAAATTTATTAATTATGATTTAATAATTAGTGCTATTTTATAAAAAAAAATATTAATAGAAATTAAAAGTGGGATTTAGGGGATTTTGAAAAACCTGTCTTCTTCCGTGCCTTGGCAGTTTGCCAGCTCTTTTTTGTAACTTTTGATTATCGGCAGCTTAATAAGGCGACTATTAAGAATCATTATCCTTTGCCGCGTATTGATGATTTGATGGATCATTTGAGATGAGCCGCAGTGTTTTCAAAGATTGACTTGAAATCGGGTTACCACCAGATCCGAGTAAGAGAAGGAGATATTCAGAAAACTGCTATTAGAACTCGTTATGGGCATTATGAATATCTAGTTATGCCATTTGGAGTTACCAATGCACCATCAATTTTTATGGATTACATGAACAGAATCTTTAGTCCATTTCTAGATAAATTTGTTGTGGTATTCATTGATGATATATTGATTTATTCAAGGACTAATGAAGAACATGAAGAGCATTTGCGCCAAGTTCTTGAAATCTTGCGCGAGAAGAAGTTGTATGCCAATTTGTCGAAGTGTGAGTTTTGGCTGGAGGAAGTGAATTTCTTAGGTCATGTGATAACTAAGGAAGGAATGGTTGTGGATCCAGCAAAGATTGAGTCAATTCTTGCTTGGAAACAACCTCAGACTATCACTAACATACGAAGTTTTGTAGGGCTAGCAGGTTACTACAAAAGGTTTATTGAAGGTATTGCGAAGATTGTAGCTCCATTGACGCAACTTACTAGAAAAGATCAACTGTTTGCATGGATGGAGAAGTGTGAGGAGAATTTTCAGTTACTAAAGAAGAAGTTGACAATCTCACAAGTTTTGATCTTATCGCAACCAGAAGAACCGTATGAGGTTTACTGTGATGCGTCTTACCAAGGCTTGGGATGTGTTCTGATGCAACACAAGAAAGTTGTAGCTTACGCCTCAAGGCAATTGAAGATTCATGAAAGGCACTCCTTATATGGATGCACGTTCAAAGTGTTCAGTGACCATAAAAGTTTGTAATATCTATTTGATTAGAAGGAATTGAACATGCGTCAGAGAAGATGGATGGAGACTCCCAAAGACTTTGATTTAACATTGTAGTACCACCCTAGGAAGGCCAATGTAGTGGCTGATGCGTTGAGATGGCTAGACAACAAGAATTGTGGGAAGCATTCAGAGACCTACACTTGAACGTACAGTTTGCACCGGGAATTTTGAAACTCGAAATGATTAAGATTTCGAGTGGACTACTTGAAGACATTGCAAATTTTCAAAATGACACTTTTATTCAAGAGAAGAGGAACCTAATAGTGCAAGGGAAAACGACTGAGTTTAAGATTGGGCCAAATAATATTTTGCGATGTATTGGGAGAATTTGTGTACCAGAAGTTGCAAATCTGAGGAAAACAATTTTATACGAGGCTCATAAGAGTAAATTGAGTATTCATCCCGGAGCAACAAAGATGTATCAGGATTTGAGGTAGAATTATTGGTGGCCAAGAATGAAGAGGCATATCGCGGAGTATGTATCAACTTGTCTAACTTGCCAAAAAGCGAAGATGGAACATCAGCGGCCTACTGGAATATTGCAACCTTTAGATATACCTGAGTGGAAGTGGGACAACATTTCCATGGATTTTATAACTGGATTGCCGAAGACAAGGAGGAAGAATGATTCTATATGGGTAATCGTGGATCGATTGACTAAATCCGCACACTTTTTACCAATAAAGACCATATATAAGGCATATCAGCTAATTGAGATCTACATTGCTGAGATTATGAGATTACATGGAGTACCGTCGAGTATTGTATTAGAGCGTGATCCAAAATTCACGTCACACTTTTGGGGAGCATTGCATGATGCGATGGGAACGAAACTAAGTTTGAGTTCAGCTTACCATCCGCAAACTGATGGACAGACTGAGAAAACAAATCAACCCTTGGAAGATCTTTTGAGAGCTTGTGTACTAGATGATAGAGGACGTTGGGATGATGTACTACCGTTGGTTGAGTTTACCTACAACAATAGTTTTCACGCAAGTATTGGAATGGCACCATATGAGGCTTTATATGGGCGCAAGTGCCAAACGCCTTTGTGTTGGTATAAGGACGGTGAAAGTATGATTGTAGGACCTGAGATGGTGCAACAGACTACAGGTAAGGTAAAGAAGATAAATGAGAAAATGAAGATTTCACAAGATCGTCAGAAGAGTTATGCGGACAAGCGTCGCAGACTTCTAGAATTCGAGAAGGGTGACCATGTGTTTCTCAGAGTCACGCCTACGATTGGAGTTGGTAGATGCTTGAAATCGAAGAAATTGACTCCTAAATTTATTGGACCATATCAGATTTCTGCACGAATTGGACCAGTAGCTTATCGGATTGATTTGCCTCCGATATTGTCCAATATTCACGACGTGATTCATGTGTCGCAATTAAGGAAATACCTTACAGATTCGTCGCATGTGATTGAACCGGACACAATACAACTAAAGGAGAATTTGTCATTCGAAGTACTACCTGTGAGAATTGATGAGAGGAAGATTAAGCGATTAAAGAACAAGGATGTTTCGTTGGTCAAAGTGATTTGGAACCCAACTAGTGGAGATGCGACTTGGGAATTGGAGAGCAAGATGAGGGAACAACACCCTGATTTGTTTATCGACGCGTAGTTTCGAGGACAAAACTAATTTTAGGGGGGTAGTATTGTAAGACCCTTAGTTTTAATTTGTACTTTTTATATTTTGATGTATTTTTATGTTGAAATCTGAAGCTTTTTAGCCAATTTTATTGGTATTTTGTGTGTTAAATGCCAAAAATATCTTTTTGAAACCGTTTAAAATTATTTGTCGAAAAATAATTTATTTATGTACGAAGAATTTATTACCGGACATTTTTGTTAAAAATATCTCTAGTTGTTGAAAATTTTACCTGTTAATTGAGCTGCAACGAGAGTAGATATTTTTATCAAAATAATTTAAAATGTGTGTGAGAGTTTTATATATTTGTTGGTTTGGTTATATATATATATATATATATATATATATATATATATATATATATATATATATATTCATAACTAACTCCACATGCAACACCTCAAAGATATAAAAGGTATATTTTAAAATTAAGGGTATTACATGAGTATCATGCAAGACAATTTAAACACTCATTTTAGAAATCCACCATTGTGATGCTCTTATTATTTTCTCGCCTTAACTTTCTACAAATCCATTTTTTTCTTATATTGTATCCTTTTTCTCCCTTTGTAGTGTTTATTTTAAACTACGTTCGACTAGTGATGTAAAAAAAAATACATTGAACAAGAAAGTAACCAAAGCATAGAGCCAAGCTCAATCTAAAATCAAAATTTTCATAGATTTTTTTCATCAATAATCTTCAAACTAACAACATGAATATGAACGAGGTTTTCATTTCAAAGAAAATAATTTAGTAAAACTAGAAAGAAATATAGTAGAAGCCTTGTCGCCGCATGATTGGGTTCCATTCCATTCCCCTTATTCACTGATGCCGCGTGGCCAACATCTCCCATGCGCTGCCTGGCTTGCGACCACACATCCGTTTTTGCTTGGTATGATATCGCATGTAACCACCTCATCCTATTTCCTTGTGCCACAACTGCAGACTTGTTGGATTTATGTAATCTTAGGGATGACAATGGATATCTATGGGTATCGATAGTAATATTCTACTATCATATATGTTGGATAAAAATGATATATGTACCATATTCATATCCGTGCGGGTATCCGCTTAATAGATATTTGACAAATTTTTAAGTATTTGCAAGTATTAACGGATATTGATGGATATCATCTTTCAAATAAAAATAATAATTTATGTATATTTTTTTTTTTATTGCAATTGTGTAGATTTGTCCCCTATTTTGTCAACACAAAAAAAATTAATGCATAAAACTAATAATTCATTAATTAGTACATAAACAAAAACATTACAAAATATCCACTTTATTATCGGATATGAATATACATCCACTTTTGTATCCATTAATTAACGTGTAGTCAAAATATTCATTTATTTTATCTGAGTACTTGTTAAGGTCTCCATTCTGTGTCCATTGCGAATATTATCTGCGGATATAGTTTTTCTTATCATCCCTAAGTCAAAGAAAAAAAATTACTTTTTCGAAAAATATGAAATGGGAGTATGTGTCAATTATCTGAAGTTAATTTTTATATTAATTGTTCAAGTGAGGATAATTTGAAAAGATACGGGCCAAAAATTATAAAAGGGAGTACAAGTATAATTGTGGAGTACAAAATCCAATTTTCAAAAAAAATAGACTTATGATTTTTAAAAAAAATTGGATACAAAGCCTAAAAATGAAACTCTTTAATTCAAAAGAAATAAAAAAAAAAAACAAATTCACTTTCACATAAAGTGGGTTGATTCTTTCACAAACGTATCTCTTTTTCTTAAATGAAATGAGTTTGAATGAGTAGAGTAAAATCAACTAAAAATAAATTAAATATTACAAAGTTTAATTAAAAATCACGAATTAAATATTTGTTGTAGATTCCTCTTGGCCTTATTTGAGAATCTTTTTTTCTTTGGTGATGAAGGGTTTGCACCGTTAATGTGTGTGTGTTGTCAATGTCTACGTTGTCTGAATTGATCATCTTGGACATATTCTATACATTCCTTGATTGATCTCTCTGCTTGCTTTGACTTACCAATTCTTTAGTTGTTTCTTTGTTGATTAATGTGGTGTTTTTGGTAACATATTAAACAATTTTACGAATTTGTGGTGTTTTTGGTAACATATTAAACTATTTTACGGATATTTAACTGATTTCACAAATCAATATGAATTTTTCAACATGTTTTGTTTTTACTCGCATACACTTTGAGAATTTTTTAGAAGGTGACCACCCATTAAAAGAGTACTTCAGGTCAAACACGTTTAAAATTGAAGTTCTTGTTTCTAGTTTCCTAAAAAGAATACGGATTAGGAGAACAAGGTTTTTGCCAAAAGCACAATAGAGTAATTATGGCAATTTTATGATTTTTCCTTCACAAAGAAACATACAAACATTTAAAACATAACAATTAACTTTTCAAAAACACAACTCTTGAGTAAAATCGATGGCACTAATCCATGGCGGATTATGCATTACATTAATATATATCTTAAATTCGCAATACAATATCCCAATAGACGTAGTGTGGAGACCTTTACCTATACACCTTTATAAATTTCAATTTTGATTTATATTTATATATATATATATATATATATATATATATATATATATATATATATATATATATTTTGTTTTAGTTAAATGTTTAAAATTAATAAATTATAAGTAAAAATATATTTAATTTCAATTTTGATTCCCCTATTTTGATCCTTTTTTGATTCCTTAAATTTTATATTTGTTATAATTTTTGTCCCAACCTATATTTTTCGTAGTAATGAGACAAGTTTTTAAAGGACATGATATTTAATATGATGACATGACAAAATACTAGTGGGTATATATTTATTCAACATATAAAACATTCAAAAAATAACAAAAATACTTTCAGAAATGAAAACTATATTACAAAAAAGATGAAGTTATAAAGTTACAAAAATAAATAAATATTTTTGCACAACTTATTTTTAATTTATGAAAACATTTTTGTTATTTTTTAAATATATTACTTTAATATTTGATGAATTAGATAAGTATAGATTTGCATGTATTTCACCATGTCAATATGTATAATATACTTTCAAACATAAAAACATGCCACATCACTATAGGTTGGGAAAAAATATAGGTTGGGAAAAAATTCACAACAAGTTTGATTTTTGAGGAATAAAAAAATTTGATTCTTTATAAAGGAAACTAATTTCATGAACTTGTGATAAAATAGAGATCAAAATTGCAATTAAAATATTAAATTATTAAATATTCACTAATGTTCCGGATGTTTTAATTTTGTTTGGATCATGTCCTCTCTATTGATGTTGACCATGACTTCATTTGCAAGTATATTTCAATAAGAGTTTCTTCTCCTACCCCCTTTGTTCTCAAATACATGTTTAGATTGATTAATCTAAACATGTATAATACACTTCCTAATTGACCCATTTGAAAAAAAAATAAAGACTTTTGAGAAAAAATTTGGAAAGAAAAGAAGTTACCTATTGCAGATGGCCTAATATTATTTATGTTGTAGATGTATGGTTTGTATTGTATCCAGAGTGATGTATGAGTTTTAACACTTCAAATTTTAAAATAAACTATTTTATTACTTAAGTAGGATTTTAAAAAATTAATTTGATATTAAAATTGTTTAAAAATTAATTTTATTACTTTAGAGTAGTTATTTAAAAGAATAAAAATTTGGGTGTTTTTACGTGAATATGCACATTAGTAGTTAATGTAATATTTGACTAATATTAAATAAGTACATAGTTAAATTTAATTATTTCTAACTTAATTTTATTTTAATTACTTATTTTATAAATAATTATTTTGAATATATTATTAATATTTTAGAATATCTACTGTTATTAAGTTAAAATATGTCCTTAGTAAAAAAATACTTTTAGAAACGCATATTAGTAAGTGTAGTTATAATTTTGAACAAATATATTTTTAAAAGATTAATTATTTTAATTATACTATTTTGTAAGATATTGTTATGAAATATTAATATTATTTTAGAAGTAAAATTATATTTATTTAGAAATAATTATTATGATATATGATTAGTATTTTTTTTAATCCTATTTTAATCATAAAGCGTTAAAAATGAGTTTTGGGCAGTCATACTGTTTGCACCCCTTCTTCAAGCCTTTTACTCTATGCACCTCTATTTGGTACTATTCATCATCATCCTCATCCACGACAAAAATGAATGCAGCCCCATTATCAAATCCTCGTTATCTTTTTCTCTCTCCTCGAGCACTCTCTTACCAAGTGGCAGCGGTGCATGAAACTTCACATTCCCACACAAAATCGACCACTGAATTAATTTTTGGCATTGACTTTATCAATAATGGCATCGTTTTTCCGAAAAAAAAGTCACGTTTTCATAGCTGGGTGGATTGTATTTCCCATTTTCCAACCATCACATACATTATTTTCGGATTGCTCTCGTTGAAACCTTTAGAAAGCACTACTCATTTGTGCGTTTTTGTGAAGTTGACGTCGAACCATTTGAACGCTCCGATGCATTGGTGAGACTTTTCTGACTACATATTTTGCAATGTCTTGACTCTGTTTTTGATCCAAAAAAATTAATTAACTATTTCATATTGATTTTTAAGCTTCGAGTAATTTATCAATCATGTTTTATTGACATTATGAAGTTGTGTCTGATTTTCGAACTTGTTCGTTGTACACTGTTGATTTGCCATTGCTGCTGAAAAGTATTGTTGATTCTTGTAATTTGAAAAGGCTCTGAAATAAGGTAACAAGTGAGTGAGCATTTGAATTCATGAGTAAAATATATTGTGAGATAAATGGGAAAGTCGTGTTTCCCAATGATTCATTCGGGTTCGCTACGTACAACAATAGTCCTTTGAGAGATAAATTCATTAATGTAAAATTATGAGAATTGTGAGATTAAAATGTGAAATAGAAATGTTTATTAGATGTTGATTGATTTAATTTTCGATAATAGTGTGATATTTGATATTATTGTGATATTGGATGTTGAATAAATTTTGTGCCTATATTTGATTTAATTTAATTTTGTGATGTGATAATAAACCTTGAATGTATTGTGTGACATAATAATATCTGATGATGATATGTGACTAACAATTGAGATGTTATCATTGTGATGAGTATGTTGATGTCATCCCATAGTTGTTGACATAGTGGTGATTCCAACTTATACTAGATATGGTGCTTTTGATGGAGTATCTTAGACCAACGACGGGAGGAACTAGATGATAGGGTGTTTGATGTGAAGATTATTTTGTCATCATATAAGTATGATTAGACAAGCCTAGTGATGTTGGGGAAGTACAATTGGGTGAGTTTGATTATGGCAGTCTACTACTGAACCATAAGGAAAGATTGTTAGACCTTGAGGGTATTTTGGTGGAGAATTCCTATGTGACTTGGAGGTAGCCCTCCAAATGTCGAAAGCTACCATACAACACAATTTATTCCAACTGTTGCGTATATGTGTCTCAGGTTGAGTTGAGGGGATCAGTGAGAACATGATCAATTTGAATGTCAGTCCACTTGCGTGGTGGCATAATATCAAGCTTCCAAACCAAGTACTTCAGAGGTAGAATGATACAAAAATGTCAAGAAGTAGAGCCTAAACTCATGCATAACATTGCATTGTCTTATGATTTTTCCGTTGTAATTAATGTGTATTGAATGTGATTATAATTTCTCCTAGAATTTGATGTTATAATGAGATGTTTATTTCTCTTTAGGGATTTTGATGTTATAATGTGATGCCATTTTCTTGAATATTTTGATATATCAAGATGTGTTAAGATATGATTCTATTTTAGTTATTTGCGTATTCTTCTTACTTATATTATACTATCAACATGATTTCTAATTTCGCCCATTCGTTATTTGTGTTTGATTGGTTTAACCATATGTTTGCAAAGTCGCTGTTATTACAGGTTAGTGAGTCTTGAAGTTGAAATTTAGGAGAAGTTGCACTATGATATCTGATGTCGTGAATAGGATTTATAAGCTGTATTTTACTTATTTAATTATGAACAATTTCTTTGTATGAAAACCTTGTTAGTACTAGTAAGTTTTTGGAATAAAATTAAGAAATTATAGTTAAATCAATGTTTTATTTCGGAAATTGACCCTATTTTTATTGTTTCATGAAATTGGTCCTTTTATTTTATAAAGTTGACAATTTTGATCCTCCTTATAATTTTTTAACTAAAAAATGGCGACATGACATAATTTAAGTAAACTGTCATATGATACGATGATGTAGAATTATTAACACCCATAAAATCAAAATAAAACGCCGTAAAACTTAACTTTCAACTTAAGAAATTTTTCATATTTATAATTTAATTAATGACATATGAATAATTAATGCATTTAGATGGTTCTATATCTTAGAATTGTATCTCACGTTATTTAAAATAACGTCAAATTGTCATTTTTTTAGTTCAAAATTTTGATAGAGGGACCAAAACTGTCGACTTTTAAAATAGAAGGACCAATTTCATGAATTAAACCTAAAGTTTTCTATATGTACCTTGAAAAATGTAATATCTTATATTACTTGTAAAAGTTTTTTTCCTTTTAAAACAACTTTCATTTATCCGCAACAAATTCTTACAAAAATACAATATAATTTATTATATATATTACTTTGGAGTTAAGAGTGTCACATGAATTGTATCATTAGTATTATATCTAATAGATGCATGAGTTGTACGATAATTATACCTTTAACTATAGTAACCTTAATATATGATGATATATTTGTTCACTATATATCACACATCATTATAAAAAGTATTAAATATTATTTTTGACTAAACGATCATGTTAAATATAAAACTATAATAAATTATTATTTTAGATAATCATAATATCTTTATTTATTTATTTATTTATTTATTTATTTATTTATTTATGACTTCACATGATCATATTATCTTTATTTATTACAACTCATTATAATTTATTCTGCAGTGGAATTTTTGTTGTCCATATCCTGTAAAAGACGTGTCTGTCAAAGAAATATAAAGACCAATTAGATATAAAATGAAGTGTGCTAGAAGTAACAAGAGTAAAAACACGTTCAAAGTTGCAAAAAATTAAAAAAAAAACTGTTCAAATTATAATTTAAAAGTAACAAAATTATCTGGCAACTTACCTTTTAACGGCATGAACAATCATATGTGATAGTATTGCACCTCTTAAAATAAGGTCGTGGGCATTTTGGACAATCATCATCAATATTACATTCACGATCTTCTGTATAATGTAAACCAGAGTAATATTAATGAAAGTGGAGAAATCTTGTGTAAAAAGTAGGGTTTTGTATACTATATATTGATCTCTCAAAAAGGTTTTAGTAGTAGACCTTTACTATTTTTCATAAAAAATGAATTTTATAATAATAAAAATAAGAAAGAGAGATGAAGTATTTCATTAAAATTTACTAAAAATAATAAGTGTTCATCTTTGGTATTTTTTAGAGGTCCACATTAGATGAATTCTAAAAAATAAAGAATAAGACGATGATTACTTTATGAAAACATTTTCTATTTTAAATTTTAAAAAGGTGTGTTAATTTTACATTGAAGAAGTTGAAAGACTTTTAAAGCAAATAATTGTCTATATTTCTAGTAACGATGAAAATATAAAAAAATAATGTTTCATTATTTTAAGAAATATGTCTTCATTATCTAGCATTTTATTTTCTCTTTATAATAATTGTTCAATTCAATAATTTTTTATCAAAATAAAATAAACACATTTAAGAAATGAAAACACAATAATTTTATGAAGTAAATGAAACCTAAAATTTGAGAAGGATGAGGAAAATAACATACGTATGCTTTCGGTTACACCATGAAGTAGGAAAAGATACACGATTATAACATAAATAAATTTGAGAATTGCAGCCATATTTCTTTTACTTTTCAAGTAACAAATAGAAAATTGTTTGATCACTTTATTGTTTTTAGCATTTATAAGTTGACAAGAGACTTGTGTTTGACTAACATCTTTATTAATGTCTCTATCTTTATTAATGTCTCTTGATTATATTGATGAGCCATGTCTATCTCCTTTACTAACTAAATTGACTACTTTTGAAATTAGAAGTTCAAAAAAATAAAATAAGTGCTGAAACCCTTATTTAAATTAAAATAATTATTGATGTCACTTATATAATTGATGAGTCATGTTTATTTCCTTTATATTTTACATTAAAATATTGTTAGTCATCAAAGTTTAATTTTTATCCAATTTCCTAGATTATGATAGACAGAGACAAAATCTTAAAAAATCTTAAAAGGAGTTTGTATGCTTTATAATGTATATAAGTATATACAATCTAAACAAATAATAAATGATAAATATATCATTTCCATGAGATTTGTTTAGTTAATTTATATTAAGTCGTTATCTAGATTAATTAGTGGGGAAAAATTGGTAAAAAATGTTTATATCTATTGTGCGCAAAAATTCAATATCACAAAAGTATGACAAATGTTTCAACAGTGAAGTGACAAATAATATTGATTTTAACAATGAGAGGCTATACCTCCGTTTTTTAGCTATATAAAGGTTTATTAGGGTAACCAAACTCTTGAAATCTAAATGATAATGATTCAGGTGTATAGAATTGAATCAGTTATAGTATGTTGTGATTTAACGATCAAAATATTTTGTGATCTTGTTCCTATGTTGGTGGTCTATCTCTTATTTCCAAGGAACAAGATCCGATCTCTATGATTTAATATTCTTTTTTGTTTTTTGGAAAATTGCTTCTGGGTTTTGTTGGTTAAGATAGCCATATAGAAAGACGTCAGTGTCAATTGCTTATAATATTTGGTTCAAAAGTCATGATTCTATTTTTGAAGCAACTCACGTCAAAATTTGATTGGGCCATAGCTTCTTGCATTTTAGAATAAAGTTATAATAATCTATTTTATAATAAAGTTGTAATTTCATTTATGCCCACAATATTTTTATATATTCAATTTAAAAACATTTATTGACTTTAATATTAAACTTGATTTTGAAATTTAAAAATATTTTATGAAATCCATAAATATTTGGTTGTATTTAAAGAGATTTTATGAAATCTCCGGTCAACTCTTAGCATTTTTTGTGTTTCAATTTTGTGGCTTCATACATCAGTTTTTTGTCTCGGTCAAAATCTAAATATTTCTATAATGTAGTTTTTTGTGGATCCAGTTTGATGGATTGCAGATTTTTCTCTTCTTCAGTTGCAGAATTTCACTATAAATAGAGAACTATACTCCATTAGAAAAACACACCAAAAGTTCTCCGAAAATTTAATACTTTTGTCTGCTTCCTCCTTCCTTTTTGCTTCATCTTTTCTTTCTTTCGAGTGGTCATTAGTACTGTTGGGTATTAGGCTCCCTTCCTATATGGAGAAAAGCTCAAATATTGTAGTTCATGTGTCTCACTTATTTAAATGGAGAGTGGTCTAATTAGGGTTGTAAGAGAGAAACTATTTTGAGAGAAAAGGCAGCCACCAAAAGAGAAAAGAGAAGAGTAAACCCTATTCCCGATTTTGTTAAATCAGTCTCAGAAAACATCGATTGCGCATTCGTTAACCGTTGGATCGGGCTGAAATTTGGACAGTAGGTTCGCAACATTCAGGGCTTCGTTTTCAACGGCCGGATCGGCGAAACGACGTCTGGAGGGGGGGCAAAATCGTGCTCGCACAGCAGCAGGATTTTAGTGTTTTTCTCTACTTCTTGCTTTTCATTTGTAAGCTTTAGTGCTTTGTTATTTTGGCTGGTTGTAGGCACACTTGGTGCATCTTTTTGAGACTCTCTTGTACCCTTATTTGATTATAGTGGAGCTATTTCTTTGGTCTGGACGACCCGTGGTTTTTACCCTTGCATTGAGGGGTTTTCCACGTTAAAATATCGATGTTCTTCACGCTCTTTTATTTTGATTAATTTGCTGCCATATATTTGTTGTTGCTCCTCATGGGTTCTTGCTAGTTGGGGGAATTTTATATTCGCTGCGTATAACTTGTTATTGTGTTTTTGTGTTCATTCCCCATCAAGTACCATATTATGAATAAGAATTTTTAACAGTCATATTAAGGGTGTATTTTTAAAACGGTTTTCTATGGTACAGTAGAACACTGATACAATTTGTTTGAGCAATTTTATCCTGGGTACTTTGTGGTTGATAGTTTGCCTTGCACAATTTGGACCGTGTCACAAAACGTTTTAAAGGGAGCGACCTAGTTCGCGACTCAACTCAGTAATATTTTCGATGGCATAAATTTATTTTAAAACAGTTTTTCGTCAAAAATAACAATTTTAATACGTTTCCTTCTGCCATGTCTACCAACGAAATTACTGGGACAAGTTCTTTTTCTTTTGATTTCATCAAACCGTTTCGTTTTGAGGAATGTCACTTAAAATCATGGCAACAAAAGATTTTATTTTTCTTAACCATGAAAAAGGTTGTCAATGTCCTAAAGGATGACATTCCTATTATTCTAGAAACAGATGAACAAACAGAAAATGATAAGAAGGATGTTGCATTAACCTAATAGGAACATAATGAGCACTTATGTGAGAATTATATTCTTAATAGACTTGTTGATGATCTGTATGATTACTATCGTTCCAACAATCAGTGGCAGAGCTTCGTTGGGACATAAGGTGACCATTTATTAGGTTTTTTTTTATAAGAAACATTTGAATTATAATTTGATCAAATCTATTTAATTTATTTTATGATCAAATCAGGACCGCCCTTTAACTTTGTGCAAACCATTAGCATAAGGTCTTAAGGGTCCAAATATATTTTTTATAGTATACCTGAAATTTTGAAAAATTGCATTGATATTCTTAATTTTTTAGCCTCTAACCACTCTAAAATTTTAATCCGAATTCTCAAATTACTCTTGTAATTCTATTAGACATTTCTCTTTATTTTCTCCTTATCTTCATCCTATCTTCTCTCTAAACATATTAAACATACTTTCTCTCACCTCTCATTCGGAGGGAATAATTTATAAAAAAATTACAAAAACAACTATTGTAATTATAAAATGAATTTTCCTACCTAAATTCCAACTCTTTGAGTTGTGAATTTTATCTAAAGATAAGAAAATCAAATCAAATGATCGTAATAATTTAACCAAAACTAATTAAATTAGTTTGATAGTTTTTTATGGTTTTGAGTCCAAGTTGAACTAAACCAATAAATCTAACATTTATCGGTTTGCCATATGATTTCACGTAATTTTAAAAAAGATTGTCTAATACTCAAACCAAACTATTATATTGTATCGACACTATGTCAATATTGGTATCTTAACCAATGTACTGTGTTTAAATGTATTTTAATAATTATATATATTGTTTTTGTCCTTGTAGTTAAGAAAGTTGTATTAATAGTGTAAAAATTTAGATTTAATTTGTATGCTTCAACGATGTAAAAATATTTCACACTGTCAATTAATCATAATTGTCAAGTTAATAAGACAATTTGACTTTTATCATAATTACTTTTAAAATCACACTTATGAATGTGCTGACATTGTAAAAGTTCTTACACCAATAAAACATAACAATTAAACTCTAAAAACTTTAGTGTTTGAAAAAAATTAGATTTTTAAAAACTAGATTTTAATTATTAAAAATGCCAACCAAAATTTGATCTACTACTTCTCTCTAATAAGCGTTAAGAGTTTGATCGTCAATATATTTTTATAAGTTTACAACTTAAAATTCATTGCTATGATAACTGAAATCAACATTATTGGTGGATCAGATGGATGGTGGATAGACACTGGCGCCTCACGCCATGTTTGTTATGATTGTGCTATGTTTAAAACATACATTGATGGGACGAACGTGTGGTTTCAAACTTAAGTAACTTAGGTTTAATTCCAAAGTTATCTTTAAATGGTTTTGAAAAATGTGATTTTTGTAGTCAAGCTAAAATAACAAATAGTTCACATAAATTAGTAGTTAGAGAATATGTGCCTTTAGATTTAATACACTTCAACATATGTGAACTTGATGGGACGTTAACAAGAAATGAAAAATATTATTTTATCACTTTTATAAACAATTGTTCTAACTATACTTTTCTATATCTAATGAAAAATAAAAGTGAAGCACTTGACATGTTTAAAATCCCTGTAACTAAAATTGAAAATAAATTTAGTAGAAAGATTAAGAGATTTCGTAGTGATAGAGGAAAAAAGTATGATTCTAGTTTATTTAATGAGTTTTATAATTTGCAAGGAATTATACATGAAACTACTGCACCATATTCGCCTAAAATGAATGGAAAAGCTGAAAGAAAGACAAAAACTCTTACTGAACTAGTTGTTGCTATTATGTTTAACTTCGGTGTTGCATCTCATTGGTGGGGAGAAATTATATTGACTGTTATTTATGTGTTGAATAGAGTTCCTAAATCTCAAAACAAAACATTTCCTTATGAGATAGTGAAGAAAAGTCAACCGAACTTGTCTTATTTTCGAACTTGGGGTTGTCTGGCTTATGTTAGAATCCCCGATCCCAAACGAATTAAACTCGCCAGTAGAGCTTATGAATGTGTATTTTTTGGGTATGCAGTAAACAACAAAGCGTATAAGTTTTATGACCTAAATGCAAAAGTGATCATAGAGTCAAATGATGTTGACTTCTATGAAAATAAATTCCCTTTCAAATCGAGAAAAAGTGGGGGCAACGAACCAAGTTACATTCCTATGATGATGAGTACTGAAATCGACAAACAAGGCGAAACAAAAACTCGAAGAAGCAAGTGAGTCAGAGTTGCTAAAGATTTTGGATGCAGATTTATGACAATAAACTATAAACGATGAGATGAATTCTCTAAAGTCTAACAAGACTTGACATTTAGTAGACTTGCCTCATGGTTGCAAAACGATAGGTTGTAAATGGATTTTGAAAAAGAAACTAAAACTCGATGGAACTGTTGATAAATACAAGAATCGTCTTGTAGCCAAAGGTTTTAGACAAAGTGAAAATATAGATTTCCTTAACACTTTCTTACCGGTCACTACAATAACATCCATTAGGGTACTCATTTCACTAGCAGTTAGCCATAAGTTGGTGATACACCAAATGGATGCCAAAACAGCTTTTTTAAGAGGTGACGTGGAAGAAGAAATCTATATGGAACAACCTGGAGGTTTTGTTATTCATGGACAAGAATACAAGGTCTATAAGTTATCTATATGGAAGAAGAAATCTATATGGAACAACTTGAAGGTTTAGCTCCTTAGCATTGACATGAAATGTTTGATAACTTGATTATAGCAAATGAGTCTAAAGTGAATGAAAGTGACAAATGTATTTATTACAAACCTGAAAATGAATTTTGCACTATCATATGTCTCTATATATGTAGACAACCTACTCATATTTGGTTCAAACATTCATGTTATAAATATTGTGAAATCATTACGAATAATTGCCTATATTTCTAGAAACAATGCAAATGTTAAAAAAAAAGTTATTTTCATTATTTCAAAAAAATATATTTTCATTAACTAACATTTTATCTTCTCTATAATAATTGTTCAATCCAATAATCTTTTATCAAGATAAAATAAACACATATTTAAAAAATGAAAACACAAAATATTTTTATAACGTAAATGATACCTGAAATTTGACAAGGATGAAAAAAATAGCTTATGTTTGCTTTCGGTTACACCATGAAGTAGGAAAAGATATACGATTATAACATAAATAAATTTGAGAATTGAACCCATATTTCTTTTACTTTTCAAGTAACAAATAGAAAATTGTTTGATCACTTTATTGTTTTTAGCATTTATAGGTTGGCAAGAGACTTGTGATTAACTAAAATCTTTATTAATGTCTCTTGATTATATTGATGAGTCATGTTTGTCTCCTTTACTAACTCAATTGACTACTTTTGAAATTAGAAGTTCAAAAAAAATAAGTGCTAAAAATTATAAAGTGATCAAACAATTATAGTACTTATAGGTCGGCAAGAAACCTTTATTTAAATTAAAATAATTATTGATGTCACTTAATTAAATTAAGTCGTTATCTAGATTAATCAGTGGGGAAAAATTGGTAAAAAATGTTCATATTTATTGTGCGCAAAAATTCAATATCACAAAAGTATGACAAATATTTCAAAAGTCAAGTGACAAATAATATTGATTTTCACAAGTTTTATTAACGTTCGTGGATATTTATTTAGTCTTTGGAATTGGTTTTAATTTAAAGTTAAATTTGTCTATTTTGTCTCTTATTAAACATGATTTTTACTTTATATTTTTCATTTTATGAGATGAAATAGAATTTTATGTCATTAGATGATGGTTCTCATCAAATTGTTTGTAACATTCAATCATTTCAAACTTTTGTTTTAGATAACCATATTTCACGGTCGGTTTTGTGAGACTCACCCAAGTTTTCATTAAAAGCAAATTCTTAATCAGCATGAGAAAATGATAGGGTTTAGACATGGGTGTCACCATTAAGTCTCTTACAATTTTTTCTTTTAACATAAAAATAGACTATAGAAAAAAAATAAAAAAATTTAATTACAAAACTATACTATATCTTTCAACTTAATTAGTTTTAATTGTGTATATTGTGAGTTTCTTCTAGCATACAAAAATCAAATTAATATGATCAACTAAAAAATTTATTAGAAATATATTAAATTGGTTTGTTTCATTTTTTGTGTGTTTGAGTTAAAACTAAACCAAACCAAATAAATTCAACATCTATTAATTTAGGTAGGGTTTCACGTCATTTAAAATTGACCACCAATATCTGAACAAAACAATTATTTTTATTTCGAACTATATCAATAGAGTTGTCATAGAAAATGTGTGTCTTTAATCAAGTATATTCTAATAATTTATATACTATTTTTCTCATTGTAGTATATGTACTCCTATCTTAATTTTTTTTTTATATGTAATTATTTTTAAGGTATTAAAAATCTAGAATTTTTTAGATTATTGTAAGTGTTAAATAAATTTTTAGTCACTTTAAAATTTCAAAATTTCAGTTTTATTCCTAGTTAAACAAAAGATTCTTTTAGTTCCGATAAAATTATCATGCAAATAATTTTAGTCTTAATTAGTCTAAAACATTATAAAAAGTTTTTTCACAAAAATTTAGAATTTTTTTAACTTGAGATGAATTAATTATAAATTTTTTAAACGCTATAAACGATCAAGATAAAAGAAACAAAAACATGGATTAGAAATGAAATTTCGAACTTTTTTTTGGAACTTTTTATAATGTGGTAAACATGACTTCTTAAAAATCATTCAAAAATATTTGGTGACGTTCCAATGAGACTAAAACTACTTGCATAATAATTTTATAGTGATTAAAAATGTGATTTTTTTTACGAAGACTAAATACAATATTTTGAAATTTTATAAGGACTAAAATTTATTTAACCTTTTTTTTAAAAAGTGTCTTAATTTTTTAAAATGTCAATCCGAATGAACTAAATCAAATCAACATGTAATTCTTTATTTATTCAATCCGAATGTTATGAGAAAAATTATGAATGCTCAACCAAACAATCTATTTTTCTAGTTCAAATTTTTTCCTCTCCAAGAAAAGAATCAAACCAATATGTTACGATGTAGCTCCATCTCTCCCAAACATGTGAAGCTCCTCAATTTGGTTCACCCTCTCCCTCTACCATTGAGTTTGCAACTTTTTTTTTGTGTGCTTACAATTGCAAATTTATAAGTTACAATTCTAATATACAATAAAATATTATATTTAATTTATTAATTTAAATTTTAAAAATTCGACATCTCCAAAATATTTGTTTAGACATCGCCGCTAGCCATGTTGGTTCGTCCTTCTTCATTAATAAACATAGATTAGAGTCATCTTATGTTTTCACGAGACTCTTATTCTTTCCATTGGTTGGGTTTCTCGTTGTTTTCCTTCTTGTATATGGTAGGAAAGTGCTTATGGTGCTTCCCTTTCTAACTCCACATTTGTTGAATCTTTCTAGAGATGAATACAAGTTCATCGCTTAATTCATCATTGTAGCTTCCAGAAGATACATATATACTTCAGCTTGTAGAACCTTTGAAGTAGAGGGTTTGTTGTTAGATTTCAAAGCTATGGATTTGCAACAACAGATTACTTAAAACACTTAGAGACATAATATTGAAGATCATCTATTTGTTAGATTATTTATTTAATTAATCAATTATTAAAAATTATTATTAATTTAATTATGATTAATTAGTATTAAGTAATAAATTATGTATTAGATTTTTGTTGTTGAATAAATCAGGATTATACTTTTCAGTCAAGTCTAATGAGAAATCATATATATGTGGTTTAGTTATTGGACCATTCTATCAAGTCTAATAAGAGATCATATCTATGTTATTTAGTTATATAAAGGCTATTCGGATAACCAAACTCTTGAAACCTAAACAATAATAAAGACAGTTCACGGCTTATCCTTGCTCCCTCCACCGAATCCTAAAGGTACGTTGTTCTTGATATATTCTTGTAAATGTATTATTTAATATTGTAAATTTCCATCAATGGGTATTAGATCCAATTAGATACATATCAGTGTGGCTATCGTTGAAATTACGTAAATCCTATATTGTTATTATGCAATATATTTGAATCGGTTAATCTATACTTACAATGTTTCTTTCCGGTTATTCAAGTGTATAGAATTGAATCAGTTATAGTATATGTTGTGATTTAACGATCAATATATTGTGATCAAAATATATAATGTGATTGGTGGCCTATCTCTAGCTTATTTCAAAGGAACAAGATCCAATCTCTGTGATTTATAATATTGTTTTTTATTTTTTGGAAAATTGCTTCTGGGTTTTGTTGGTTAAGATAGCCATATAGAAAGACGTCAATGTCAATTGCTTATAATTTTTGGTTCAAAAGTCATAATTCTATTTTTGAAGCAATTCACGTCAAAAGTTGATTGGGCCATGGCTTCTTGCATTTTCTACATCGAAAGTTATCCTGATTTATTTATTTGTGCTCATGACGATCAATTTAATATTCTATTTTATAATAAAGTTATAATTTCATTTATGCCCAAAATATTATTATATATATCCATTTCTCTGATTTCTTCATCATCCTCTTAAACATATCCACACAAAAAAATCAGCAATCTTCTCTCATCCTCATCATTCTCCCAAACACAACATAAATGCTACTCTTCTCCTCCTTTACTAGCCTCAATTCCACCATCCCCCAAAATTCTCTTTTCTTTTTCCCAACCTCAAAATGTCACATGCAAGTTAAATTAACTCTTAATCCTTCTCTTTTCTTCATCTCTCCACTTTTTCCACCTCTCAATCATAAAGGAAAGGTCACATGAAAGTGTAGATAGACAAATCTTCTAATCAATGGAAGGAGTTAGGGTTAGAAGTCAAGAAAACTCTTCACTATGCTCAACTTAAGAAGAAATCTCTACCAATCAAACAAGTGTGAGTTCCTTTTTCTATTAGAACCAATCTTTGCATGTTGCATGAGAGTTAATAGGGGTGAATTCAACTTATTATTTGGTGAAAATTCTATTTTCTGAGAGTTTTGACAAAATGGGTGTTTAGAAAATGAAAATGAGTGAAATGTGAGGTTTCGTGTGTAAATGATTTGACACTTGCATCTATTTCTTCAAGCATTTATCTTTATTTTATGTATAGTTTGTTACTAATAATTGTTATTAGATTGAAAGATTGGATATTGTATGGTTGTGTTTGATGTTGTGACTGATGTTTTAATATTTAAATTCGCAGAAATTCGCCAAGCGAAAATTAATTTTCTAAGCAAATTCAACTTTTGACTAACATGGTTGCTTCATGCTTGACTTGGTTAAGCGAATTTGACAGATTTTTTAAAAAATTAACCCCTATTTTAGATTCGCTGATTGAATGTCAAATTTGCTTAACGAATTTGACGGACTTTGAAATGTTTCTTGTAGTTTAAATGTGTGTTTAGTTTGTAGTATTTTTTAATGTTGATTTTAATTGTATTGCAAATGGTTGCTTGATTAGTAAACTTGATGTTGTGATTTGCATTGATTTAATTTAAAATGATACTATACTTTTCTCATGTTTAAATTTTATTTTTCAATTATATTTTTTAAAATGAATGACTGAAAATAATACGAGAAGATACGATGATGTTTCATTAATGAAACATCTATAAGGGAAAACCAACTGAGATGTCTGTTGTGGTCATAGCCAAGACCTACCTAACAAAATGATCACAATTATCTTGGTGACTGACATTGAAATAATTGGGATCACTAGTAGAATTTTATTTTTTTAAGTCGGTTAAAATGTACATTTTAAGTCGGTTCTGTGTCCGAGTTAATAGCAAACGACTTAAAAAATATGTTGTTTTTTAACTCGTTTCATGAACCGACTTAACTGAGCTTCGTCCTGTTAATTCGATTCAGCTTAACCGACTTAAACATCATAAATTCAGTTCAACAAATCATCTTTTTAAGTCGGATCTTTTGATCAACTGACTTAATATATAGGGTTAAAATAATTATTTTTTTAATAAATTTTTTATTTTGTTTTTATGCTCCTGATCCATACATATATACAATATTTCGTATTAAATTTCAAATCAGAGTTTTGTACTTGCAACCATAATTTTATATATCTATATAATAGCTAAAATATATAATACCAAATGTTTATACAAAATATAGAGTACAAAGAGAATGTCTCTCATTTCTAACTAATCTTGACAAGACGAAAAAAATGTAGATGTCCATTAATAAAATTACAAAATCACAATGTAACAATATTCAAAATATTAGCATTGTCATTTTCTTCAATTAATTGCAAATAAAATCAACACAACGTTTTCGAACTTCTTTAATTTGATCCGAATGAAATGATCTCTAGTCATCAAATATCTGGAGAAAAAAAAACACAATCAATATCAGTTGAATCCTAATTTTTTATCATACGAATATTAAAAAATACAATCAATAACAACTTATAATTTTTTTATCATACGAATATAAAAATACACAATCAATAACAACTTGTAAAAAATTACGTACTTGCATATATAAATCAATGCTCTTACAATGTTCCACATATGTAACATGACATAGTAGTCACACTAATACATTTACTATGTTTAATAAATCATCATGCCATATACATTTGGATAACTTTGGCAAATCCCATAACAAATAAGATGATTTTTCATTTCTTCAAGATGTAATGGACAATAAAAATTGTAAAAATTGTAAAAATCATCATGACATAGGAAGTTTTTTTTTTAAAGCAAATTGTAAAAATTTCTCCACACCTATAGATTTCACTCAAACGATTAGCAATCATCCAACTACGATCTATAACTATTTTCATAAAAAATAAATAACGGTAAATATTAAGATAAAATAAAACTAAAATAATTTTATTGTCCTACAATATCGTAATCATATTAACTAAGAGTAATATAATAAAAGTATACTATTGTTTTCTTCTTTATTGTTATTATGTTAGATTATTGTTTAGCTCCCCATTATATAATATGGAACATGTAAAATATGTGATCTAACTTTACATGAAAATGAACTTATATATACACTAATCATTCTAGCAAATGTCAAAATTATTGTTATATATCAACAAATTATAATAGTAGAAAATTATAAAAGATCTCTACACAAATAAAGTTTATTATTCAATGAACAAGAATCAAACCTGAAATGGTGGCAATAAGACAAGTTGCGATTTTCGTGAAGTCAAAAGGGAAACAGGAAGTGCATTTGAGGGACGACAGGAAGTTAACTTGCAACTTGAAAGTGTTCACGAGATTAGAGAATAGGGAAGGTGTCACGAGGTTAGAGAATAGGGAAGGTTTCACGAGGTTAGATAACACGAAGCTTTAAAGTGCATTGGATAAAACGCACGCGTGCACGGGATTTTTTATATTTTTAAATCTTCTTCAAGTCGGTTATCAATATAGTCGCATTAAACAAATTTTAATCGTCTCATTTTATTAAGTCGTTTAACCAAGTAAGAAGTAACCGAGTTAAATAGAGGGAGAGATATATTAATTTTTTATTTTTACCATCTCTCTTAACTCGGTTACTAATATAACCGCGTTAAACTTGTTTCATCTATTTACAAAATTGCCACCGCCTTATTTTATTAAATCGGTTGCTAATATAACCGTATTAAACGCGTTTCATCTATTTAAAAAATTGCAACCGCCTTATTTTATTAACTCGTTTATGTAGGCAACTGACTTAAACATACATCCGTTTCATTTGTTAAGTCTGGTGACACGTAAACGACTTAATTCGCTGTATTAAAAACTCAATTTTCTACTAGTGGATAGACTATCCATATTTTATAAAAAAAATTATTAAAAATAATAAAAGATATTCGAAGGGTAAAATCGTATTTCTAAGTGTATTGGGAGTGAGAGGTATAAGTGAAGGGTGAGAAGTAGAAAATTCTTTCTTTTATCATGCTCATGCATTATTTTTTTTGTTATACTTTTTAATGCATTTGTTCAAAAAATTAGTATTTAACTTTATAAATTAATACTAAAAAAAACTTTATAAATTACGGTTTGAATTAATTATAAGTTAAGACCTAAATACAAAAAAGAGATATCATTTAAATTAATAAATAAATATATTACCCTAGACCTAGTTACAAATTCTAAGGAGAGTGTGTCTTAGTTAAAACCCAATGAGGTACTAGACATCTATTCCTTTGGGAAATTGAAGTATTGTCTTAGTGGGTAGGACATTTTACCTATGCGAGAGAGATATTATTTTGGCATCATGTCACTATAAGAAATACACAAATTTTACAATGTGAAACCCATAGAAAAAAAAACTAGGAATTCACAAGAATTAGTGAGGAGCAAAAAATGGTTGGAAATCACTCATCAGTAACATTTTTTGAGGGGTTAGCTCATGAGAAATAGTTTTCTATAGGCTAACCCCCTATGAAAAGTTTTTCAATTTCCTAGAGGCAAACCATTGTGAAACGTCTTTATTGACCTGAGGTGTTGTTAGGAGATTTGACTAGTGCATTATATGCATCAAAGGTGTTTTTAAGGAACATGACCCTAAGAAATCACAATTTTAATTTTTTTTTTAATTGAAAAATAAATTACTATTTTTTCAGAAATTCATTAATAAATTAAAATAAGTTATTTGGGAATTTAAATGAGATGTTGAAAGAGAGGAGTTTTGAGATATAAATGAGAGGAGATTTTGAGGTAGAAAAAAGGTTAAATCTAAAAATGAAAATGAAAGATTTGATATGGGGGAAGAGATTAGAGTGATATATGAAGGGAGAGTTTTGACATAAATAAAGAAAGATTTTGAGAAAGAAGACGCATGCTGAAATCTAGGAAAGAAAGAGCTGGTATGGGAGGAGAAAATGAAGTGAGATATGAAAATAGGGGTTTTGAGAGAGAAATGAGAATAGATTTTGAGAGAAAGAAGCTAAAATTTCAGAATGATAGAGATGGTATGTAGAATGAGAATGGAGAGGATGAAGTTTTTAGTGAAAGAAGATATAAGAGAAATGTACAATGAGACTACATGTATTTTCTAGGGGCAAACTCCTAGCAAACTACACATGGACTTATGCATTTTATAGGGCATGTCCCTATGAAATCGCCACGTAACTAACCTCGAACAAAATATCCACATGCTTGTGTCAGAACAGTCAATCCTGAAAAAAGCGTTCAAATTTTTCTAGATATATATCCTTCAAAAATTTGAATTAAAAAAAAAATCATTTTTCCACTCAAAATTTATGAGGGGTATACCCTTGAAAAATTCCATTTATTTTTTCAAAATCTTTGAAATGACGTTTTTTACATAGGATTCGTATTCCTAGAAAATTTTGGACAAAAATATATTTGTTTTTGTAGTGTATGTACTAACACATAAACTAACAAATAAGATATGTGGTGCACCTTATTAGATTGATAATTTGAGTGGTAATTAATAGTGATGGAAATTTACGATATTAGATACAAGTTATAGTATATCAACATTCACAAAAATAATCAAGAACGACGTACTTTGAGGATTCACGGTGGAGAGAGCACGGATGAACAGTGAATTACTCTGATTACTGTCATTGTCGTATAGGTTTCAGAATTAGGATTACAGTGTTTCAAAATTAGGTTAACCACTTGATGGGATATCAATTATATAGCTGAATGACTAAGAAAAATAACCTCTCATTGGGCTTGACAGAATGGTCCAACCCATCACAGTCCATTCAACAACAAAAGTCCAATATATTATTCGGTATTGAATACTTATTAACCATAATTTAATTAATAATAATTGACTATTGTTAATCCATACTTGATTATAATTAAATAATTAATCTAACAATCTCCCACTTGGATGAAAATAACCAATTATTAAAAGAATATATTTCTAATGCAAGAATTTCAATTATGGTAAAAACATTGGTCATCTAAGAGAAATAAACTTTAACGCTGCAAAAATTTAATCTGATAGAGAAAACAAATCATACATGTCAAATCATTCATCCAAGAGAATGATGACTTTAGATGACCCAAACATTTGAAAATGCTATATAATAAACTCCCACTAACCCAAAATACCAACAAACATTAATCAAAACGATATAAATTATGGGACAAGTCTTGAGTTAGTGGTTCTGCCAATTAATTTTTAATTTCATAAATGTAATAAAATATCCACATAGGTCTAAGAATATTATGTCTATAAGTACCATCATAACACAATACCATACCCTATAGGGGTATTGAGATTATATATGTACTTGGATTTTGGGACCTCACAAAATACATAATGTTGGTAATTAAAAAGAAGCACAATATATATAATTGCATGCTAAAGAATTATTATGCATTTTCCAACTATCTAAGCACCAAATTAAAGTGCTTACTAAGATGAAAATATATATATATATATATATATATATATATATATATATATATATATATATATATATATATAATCACCGTTACCAGATCAGTAACACATAGCATCCAAAATTATTTGACCTCAAAATCCACTTAGTCTAGAAACAAAATTATCACCATTGATAACCACCGTTATCAATAAGTTATTATAGGATATTCTCACATCACGCATAGTTTTATTGGTGTCAAATAAGTATATATAACTCAACAAACAACATGAATACAAATGAATGAACTTCACAACTTCCTCAATTAAATGTAACAAGATATCTTTCTACTCGGTTCACTCCTACATTTCATAACACCGTAACATAGAACTACAATTTTTAGAAGCTCTAAACTCTTTTAAGACCACATGTTTTAACACTAAGAAAAGTCTATTCAACTCTAACACATGGGTTAGTATTTAAAGGTTTGAAACTTGTCAATCACACAAATAGAATGTTCATTACTTGATCCCATTTTTGTCAATTGTTTGTTCCAAGGTCCTTTAACATATACTAGGTTCATTCCTAAGAATTTCATAGATAAACCTTTAAAACCTTAATTAAGTCCTGAAATCATCTTTTAAAATCTCACATAAAGTTACAAACTTTTTAAGAACTCTCAAAGAATACAAGGTTTCACTTATACTTAGTCATCAAACACTACACTAAATTAAAGTAATGAAAACTTTTACTTTCACTCATAACCTAGCTCACCGACAACACCATAAAATGGATCATTGTAAAAAGGTGTAAAACAAATTTTGTTTCCCTAAATTGTACGTTTTCTTCTTGACTAAGTTTCCAATCAACTTAATTTTATTTTCTATGTAGCCTTGTATTATAAATAGATGGATTTTCAATGGAAATGATAAATTTTTATCTAAAAATATTTGGGAGAACTCAGGCAACATTCAATTTAGAATAGAAGTGAATGAGAGGAGATTGAATGCAAATTCCAAAGAGATCTAAAAGAAAACAATGACAATACAAAAGCATTGTACTTGTATTTCTTTCCTCTTAGATAATAATGTTTAGATATTCATAATCTATTTGAGTACAAATTTTCATAATATATACATATACACGAAGTACATGAATAATCTCTTCATATAATTATGCATACAAGTAATAGTAAAAAAGTATGGGTTCAAAATTGTTTTATTATCAAGCTCATGTTAAAACTATCCAAAAATCATGAAACTAAGTCTATCTCTCAGTTTTCTAGAGATTTATGAAACTATTTTGAAAATCTCATCAAATATTAACAACATTATTTAAGCTCTAATATTTCTATGGTTATCAATATTAAAGTTGAAAGAGTTTTGCTGTCAAAACAAAAAAAAAAGTTAAAA
>JBBPBP010000003.1:17010938-17071221 GCA_037974735.1 Cicer chorassanicum
TCATTTTATTTTATAAAATAAACCAACAAAAAAAAGGTGCTTCTGATTTTTCTAAAGAAATTGGATCCAAAGCCCAAAAATAAAACTCTTTAACTCAAAATAAATAAAGAAAACAAATTCACTTTCACATAAAGTGAACTAAATCATTAAATGAAATGAGTTTTAATGGTTACACTAAAATTAACTAAAAAGCGGCTCACGATGGTCAAATTAAAAGATAAAAATAAACAAAATAAAGTAAAATTCAGAAAAATTAAACATCTATAAAGTTAATTTAATCCATATTATCATTAAATATTTGTTATAGATTCCTCTTACCCTTATTTAAGAAATTTGTTTTTTCTTTTTCTGATGATGAAGAGTTTGCACCGTTAATGTGTGTGTCATATACATGTATACATTTTTTTTAACCACGAACATTAAATCTTAGTTCCAATCTTAATTTCTTTTTGAAAGAATGTTCCATTCATAAATATAGACAAAGTTTGAAACTTTAAGAATAAAAGTTGAGACTTTCACTAAAAATACCATAGTATCCAAATATTGTCCTTTTTTAACATCTTTAATTTTACAACCTTAACATTGATTTATCTTATTATCTTGGAAACAGCATGTAAAAAAACGTATTTGATTTTTCTACCTTCTTTCTTTGGGACTTCGAATTTGACTTTTCTATTTAGCCCATTTGTTGTGAGCAATTTGTTTCAACCCGAAATTTAAATTGATCCGTCTCATCAAAATTAGATTTTGTATTCTACAATTAGATTTATACTTTTCAAAATCTAAAAAATACAATTTTGTTTCTTTTATTTTCATTCAATCAAAAGTAAAAAAATTTACTCTAAAATCTTACTCCCTCACCAAAATTTCTGGTAATTAAATTGTTTTCCTAAAAAATCTAGTACACAAATTAACACTGTCGGAAATTTCAAAGCACAAAATTTCTGGTAATATAAATTGTCTACCAGAAATTTCGCCAACAAAAATTTTGGTACAATATTTCTTCTACCTGAAATTTTGTACCTTGAAATTTCCGGCAGTTAGTTTTATTCAATCAAAAATTTGTGCCTTGAAATTTTCGGTAGTTAATTTTTTTTTATTGGAAATTTTAAAATTTGTAAGTAATTTTTTTTTTTTTGAAAGAGGGATGAAAAAAACACCATTATTTATATATTTGACTGAAACATTCACAACAGATCAAATTTTTGAGTCACGAGAAACTGTCATATCATGAACAAGAGAGGTTGGCCGACAAAATTGAGTAACTGTTATTATTAATCGCTTTGACATAGAGATCAGAAAGAGAGGAAAGAATGGATGTATTATTAGTTTAATGTGTCGACTTCACAACCAATGAGTTACTCTTTCTTCTTTTTTCAACGGCGGCTCTCCTATTAGATTGTGTAAGAGGTTGAACTCGAAAATGTTCTACAGTGTTTTTTGCTCCTCTAGTCCTAACTAAAAAATAATAATTTAACGAAAAAATGTATAAAAAAAATTAAAAAAATATTGTGCCGGAAATTTCACAAATGAAATTTTCGGTTTAGAACAACTACCAAATTTTCAAATTTCTGAATGAGACTACCTACTGGAAATTTAAGAAAATTTTAGCGAAAAAAATTTACTTTTTCCGAATTTGTTTTAGTTTTTACTGTATACTAAATGGTATTTTAGTAAACTAAATGGTATTTTAGTAAGTTAAGGGATAAAAATTTTAAATGGAGGTATAAGTTCAATTGTGGGGTACAAAATCCAATTTCCCCATTTCATTAACCAAAAAACATTGGATACTTTTTGAGCCTTTCTTTCCTTTTAATGTTACAAGTTTGGAAAAATTGGATTTTGTACCCCCAAAATTGAACTTATACCCCCTCAAAGTATAAAAAATTTAATTTTGTTCCTTTCATTTTCATTCAACAAAGGTAAAAAAAAAAAAGAGTTACTCCAAAATCTTACCCTCACCAAAATTTCCTGTAATTAAATTATTTCTCTCAAAAATCTGGTACACAAATTAACATTCCCAGAAATTGTATTCTTACAATTTCTGGTGGTATAATTTGTATACCGAAAACTTCAAAACGTGAAATTTTTGGTAGTATGAATTGTCTACCGGAAATTTCCCCAACAAAATTTCCGGTTCTCTGTTTATACTACCGAAAATTTTGTGCCTTCAAATTTCCGGTAGTTACTTTTATTCTACTGCAAATTTGTGCCTTGAAATTTTATTCTACCGAAAATTTTAAAATTTGAAATTTCTGGTACATAATTTTTTTTTTTGGATTCCTTTTACTTTTTTTTTTTAAATAGGGATGGAAAAAACAAACAACTCTTTTAACTTCTCCAATGCCAACAAAATTTATCTTGAAGCTCACAATCGATATAGGCAAGTGCAATGTTGAATGTCAACGAATTGAAGAGGTGGAAAATTTCATAGAGGTGCAATTTAAAATCTCGTTTGAGATATTTGTAAAATGACCATTAATGCTATTATTATTAATAATAATTTCACTTTTCTTAATTTAAGAAAAAAAATTAATTTATGTTTAAATTAATTATTTTATTATTTTATTTACAAGCATTAACTAAATTAGATATAGTGTCATTTAATAATATTTTTATTATTTTTATTGTATTAATTAATCTATCTTGTCTTTTTACTATTAAGAATTTGAATTATTCATTATTTTAAACAAATATATTAACTATATTAAATTAATTTTAACTTATAATATAGTTAGTTTACTTTGATATTTTCATATTATAATATTATTGGTCGTGTTAACATCAAATATAAAACTTTTAGTATATTCACTACGCCAAAAATGACATTTTATAGCGCGTCTTTTACAACGCTTATTAAATACAAGCGTTGTTGTATAATTTTTTAAAAATATCGGAGGATACAACAGCGCTTTTTTTTACAAGCGCTGTAAAAAAAACGTTGTAGTAGGGTCATATACGCTTGCACATAATGTTTACAACTCTTTTACAGCGCTTTTTTAGAAAGCGCTGTAAATTGAAGCGCTCTCACATAGCCTTTTACAACGCTTTGTGAGCGTTGTAAAATGTAGCGCTCCCACCTTATGTTACATAGCTTTTAAAGCGCTTCTTGTGTAAGCGTTGTAAAAGACTTGCGTTTTCTCATAACCAAATGACCTATTACAGCGCTTTTAACACAAGCGCTGTAATAGGCTTACCCTTTCACATTTTTATAGGACCTATTAGAGCGCTTTTAAACAAGCGCTGTAAAATCATTTATTTTAAATTAAAAACATTCACTTTAAGTAAATAAAAACAAATTTAAAACATTTAATACGTTGTCCAAACCCTACGAACCCTCATCTCCCCTCCCCTGCGAACCCTCCTGTGCGCCCATCTACAAATTGATTTACCTTCTTCCTCCTTTAAAACAAATTGATCATCAACGTTGTCTCAGGTACTTTATTTTATTTATTTGTTGTTGTCACTAATTTAAACTGATAAATTGTTACATGATATTAGATATGTTCTCATGATATATATGTTCTATTTTGAAATCAATTAACCTTGGACCAATATTATAAGATATGTGTATTATAAATATATAGGTCATATATATCAGACTTGAAATCATGCTTATTGTGTAACTGCATTTATATATATAGGTCATATAAATGGACCGGAAATGGAAGTCTGCTAATCTATTGACAAAAGAGTATGAAAATGGAGTGAAAGAGTTTATTGAGTTTGCAGTGATGAATGCAAAAGATCCAAATAGAGTCGTTTGTCCTTGTTTACAATGTTGTTTTGGAAAACGTGTTAGAGCAGATGAATTGGAAGGACATTTAGTATGGTATGGAATTGGTCAAAGCTATACATGTTGGATAAGACATGGTGAGAAAATCAATGGAAACACCCGCACAGACACAATTGTTTCAACTGATTTCGACACAGATACATATGAGCCGGACCGAGTTGAGGAGATTGCAAAAGCAGGTGAAGAAGATCTTCGTGATTGTCCTAAAATGTTTGAGAGCTTGTTGAGTGATGCAGAGAAACCATTATATAATGGTTGTACTAAATTCACAAGACTTTCGGCGATACTAAAGTTGTACAACTTAAAAGCGAGTAATGGATGGTCTGATAAAAGCTTCACAGAATTCCTAACACTTTTAAAAGATATGTTTCCAAATGATAATGAACTTCCCAGTAGAACCTACGAGGCTAAACAAATTTTGTGCTCTATTGGTATGAGTTATGAAAGGATTCATGCGTGTCCTAATGATTGCATTTTATTTCGAAATGAATATGAATTACTAAAGGCGTGTCTGAAATGCAGTGTCTCTCGATATAAGAAGAAAGAATCTACTCCAGCAAAAATCGTGAGGTATTTTCCTATAATACCAAGATTTAGGCGCATGTATCGCAGTGAAGAAGATTCAAAACACTTGACATGACATGCAGATGAAATAATTAGAGATGGAAAGTTTCGACACCCTGCAGATTCTCCGCAATGGGCAAAAATTGATCACGAGTATCCTGAATTTGGGATAGAATCGAGAAATCTACGCCTTGCACTTTCTACTGATGGAATGAATCCACATGGTCTTCAAAGCATCTCACACAGCACGTGGCCTGTGATTTTGTTGATTTATAACCTACCTCCATGGTTATGTATGAAGCGTAAGTTTATGACGTTGTCTCTGTTAATTTCTAGACCCAAACAACCGGGGAATGATATCGACGTATACTTGGCTCCTTTAATTGAAGATTTAAAAATTATGTGCGAGACAGGTGTAGAAGTCTATGACGGGTATAAGAAAGAATGTTTCAATTTGAGGGCTATGTTGTTCGGCACAATTAATAATTTTTCAGCATATGGTAATTTATCAGGATATAGCATTAAAGGTCAGTGTGCATGTCCTATATGTGAAGAGAGTACAAATTGGATGCGGTTGAAACATTGTAAGAAGAATGTATTTCTTGGACATCGTAGATTTTTACCTTATAGTCATCAGTATCGTGGATGGAGAAATGCATTTAATGGAAAATCAGAGGAAGATAGAGCTCCTGTAGCATCGACTGGATATCAAATACTTGAGAAAGTACAAGGTTTGACCAATAAATTTGGCAAACCTTTTGCGGGAGAGCTGGTCAAAACTGGGTGGAAGAAAAAGTCAATTTTCTTTGAATTGCCATATTGGAAGTCATTGTATGTAAGACATTTTCTCGATGTGATGTATATTGAGAAAAATGTATTTAACAGTGTTATTGGTACGTTACTCAATGTACCAGGAAAGTCTAAGGATGGAATCAATGTAAGATTAGACTTGGTCGATATGGGAATATGAAATGAATTGGGTCCCGTAAAGAAAGGAAATCGCACATATCTACCTCCAACCGCTCATACTCTATCTAGAAAGGAAAAAATTGTTTTGTGTAAATTTCTACACGAAGTTAAAGTTCCAGAAGGATACTCTTCAAACATTAAAACTTTAGTTTGTATGAAAGACCTCAAGTTAAAAGGTTTGAAGACCCATGATGCTCATATTCTAATGGAGCATTTGCTACCAATAGGTATACGTTCAATTTTACCTGAAAAAGTTTGCCCAGCCATAACTAAATTATGTTTCTTCTTCAG
Organism: Cicer chorassanicum; assembly: GCA_037974735.1. Lineage (NCBI taxonomy): Eukaryota > Viridiplantae > Streptophyta > Magnoliopsida > Fabales > Fabaceae > Cicer > Cicer chorassanicum. Next base: position 17,016,559 of record JBBPBP010000003.1, read on the forward strand.
GGAAATTTGTAGTAAAGTGATTGATCCTCATAAATTACCGAGATTGCAGAGGGAAATTGTTGTTACTTTGTGTGAGCTTGAAAAGTACTTCTCACCCTCGTTTTTTGATATAATGGTTCACCTTACTGTTCATCTTGTTAAGGAGACACAACTTTGTGGGTCAGCTTATTTGAGATGGATGTACCCGATAGAACGATATATGAAAATATTAAAAGGGTATGTGAAAAGTAGAAGTCGAACATAAATAGGAATCAAAATTGGATAACTCGAGAGCACAATCGAAGTTTCATAACATGGTTAAAAAATCACATAAAGTCAAAGTTTGATGTAGACCCCGGATCAATTTCACAGAGATTGAGGTGACTAGCAAATGGTTCGAGTTTACATGTCTTTTCTTACACCGGTTATGTAATTAACGGCTACACATTTTATACCAAAGAACAAGATGATCAAACAACTATGCAAAATAGCGGTGTCACTCTCGTAGCTGAAGCGATGCATATCTCAAGTGCAAAAGACAAGAACCCAATATATGCAAATCTATCATATTTTGGGGTTATCGAGCGCATATGGGAGCTAGACTACACAATGTTTCGTGTTCCCATATTTGGTTGCAAGTGGGTCGATAATAATAATGGCGTTAGGATTGATGAGTCAAGGTTCTTGCTTGTTGATTTTAATAGGGTGGGATACAAAGATGAGTCTTTTATTTTAGCGTCGCAAGCTCAAAAAGTGTTTTATGTCACTGATCCTGCTAATGATAAATGGTTCGTTGTCCTATCGACCAATAAAATAAGTGATGATAACAATAGTGATGAAGATGTTGGTAATGATCTTTCCTTTGCAACATCACAACCACATGAAATTGGTTCAACTGATGATGGTTTATATCTTAGAGATGATCATGATGAGGGAATTTGGATTAATCCATCGTTTCGTATCATTAATGGACAAACAAATGTGAATCCCACCAAAAAAAGAAGAAGGACATCTTAATGTGTTTACTTGTTTTTAATCCATGTAATATGAACTGAGTTCATGTGTAATTTAATTGTTTGATCTGCCATAATTGAGCATTTCGGTATTTAGCTTGAACTGTTAATTTGTAATTTTCTGCTTATACTGTATGTAATTGTATACTGAACTTGACCTGATCAGGTAATTTAGCTTGAACTATTTGAACTTGACCTGATCAGTTCAAGTTCAAATAGTTTAACTAATTAGCTTGAACTTAAAAACAATTTAAGTTCAAGTTATACATGTAATTTAGCTTGAACTTGACCTGATCAGTTAAACACAATTTGGAAGAAAAAATAATTTAACTAATTTGGAAGAAAATAAATTATTACAGGGCTTATGAAAAAATAATTTAACTAATTTGGAAGAAAATAAAAGGGTCACACAGCCTTTGGACATGATAAAACAAAGAGGCATTTTATATATTAAAACCCTATTAGAGCGCTTTTCTAAAAAAACCTTGTAATAGAGTTAAAAAAATAAAATAATGAGGTCTTTTACAGCGCTTTCTTCATAAGCGCTGTAAAAGGGTCACACAACCTTTGGACATGATAAAACAAAGAGGCATTTCATATATAAAACCCTATTACAGTGCTTTTCTAAAAAAGCGTTGTAATAGGGTTAACAAAAATAAAATAAGGAGGTCTTTTACAGCGCTTTCTTCATAAGCGCTGTAAAAGGTTTTTAAAAAAATAAAAATAAGGAAGTCTTTTACAGCGCTTTTTCACAAGCGCTTTAAAAGGCTTATAAAAAAGTGATGTAGTAGGCTTTTAAAAAATAAAATGATGAGACCTATTACAGCGCTTGTTCAAATAAGCGCTGTAATAGGATTTTATATATAATAGTAAACCCCTTCAGTTTCATGTTCATTACGTAAATTTCATACGAGTGTTTCAATTTCCTCTGCGTTCTCCTTCTCATTGCGAACCCTACGAGAGTTTCAGTTTTCCTTGTTTCTTCCTCATTACTTACTCTCATCCTACACCTACGATCGTACGTAAACATCATAAACATCAAGTAACCCCGTTTTCATCCTCGTTTTCGTCTGGGAACCCCGTAACCCTACGATCGTTTGTAACCGTTCGTCCTCATTTTCATCTTCTTCTGCGCCGTGCGTCTGTGAACCCGTAACCCTAAGCATTAACAAGAGCTATTTCAGGTATTGTATTTATTAGTTTTTTGTTTCACTAAAATGCATGTTAACTTATTTTGCTACGTACTTAGACTGAACTGAACTGCATGTTGATGTTGAACTCAACTGCATGTTGATGTTGAACTGCATGTTGTAGATAAATGGATACCAACAAGGAGTTAGATTGTCAAAACGAAGAAGTTGGCAACACTAAGACTTACGAAAATGAAGTCAAACGTGGTGTAACAATAATGCAAAATGTTATAAAAGCAAGAAGTACTGGGCAAAAATTTGACGTATACTTTGTTTGTTGTTTTCTTTTTTATGTTGTTTATACTATACTTTGTTTGCTGCTTACCTTGTTTGGTGTTTATAATTTGACGTACTTACTATATGAGTTTATTAGGTTGGATGGAATGAGTGTGGTCAACCAATTGACCCCAACAGTTCCATGTTTGTTAGTTATGTTAGAGCTATTGTTCGTCAAAATATCCCAATCACAATAGATGATTGGAGAGATAAGGCATTGAAGAATGCCAAAGATGTATTGTGGGCTGATATACAGGTAATTTTTTTACTCCACCCTATTACTTATAAATTTCTACATACTGCTTTGAAGTATTTTACTCAAACTATATATTTATTTGGTTTGCTGTCAGCTTTTGTTCTTGATGAGGTGAGAAAGAGCTATGTGCTCAGAGTTGCCGAGAAAATACACTGGGGCTTTAGATCTCACCTCTCTAATTGATATTTAAAAGACCGTGAAGGAAATATGAATGCGGAAGCTCCAAAAATATATAAACATTATATATCAAATGAGGAATGGAGCGCATTCGTATCAAAATGTTCCGACCCCGCATTTGTTGTAAGTGATTAATTTATTAGCATTTGTGTTTTATTATTCATATTCATAGCGTATTTTAAATTTTTACTAGATTTTTATTTTTTTATTTAGAATATTAACAAGGCAAATCGCGAGAGGGCAAAAATTATTCCCCACCCATACAAGAAATCTCGTATGGGATATGCTCGTCTAGAGCAAAAACTTGTAAGTAATTAAACATCACTTTTATTTAATTAATGTGATATATTATAAACTATACTATCTAACTAATATTTTGTTTATGATCTTAACGATAATAGCTACAAGACACCCAATCCGATCAACCGTTGGGTCGTCATATATTGTGGAAGGAAGCTCGTGTAAATAAAGACGGAATGGTTGATAACGAAAATGTACAAAAATTAATAGAACTTTGTGTAAGTATATTTATTACATTAATATTTTTTAATATTGTATTTTAAAAATGTTATTGAAAATATCTTTTTAATCCTATGTGTATTTTAGGCGAATCTTGAATTGGAAAATCAAGAGGACAACAAGGCAAGTTGCAGGGACATATTAGGTAAAGTGTTTAATGTTCCTGAATATTCCGGCCGCGTGAGGGGGAAAGGATTTGGCGTAACTCCTAGAAGTTATTTTTCACAAGAGAAGCGCCAAAATCCATCTAACGAGGAAGTATTAGAGAAGATTAAAGTATTAACGGAGCAAGTGGCCCTCTTGGTGAAGACAAATAAAGACAAGCAACTTGCGGACCAACCCCAACGTGAAATTCACATTGAGAGTGAAAACGCAAGTTGCAACGTTGGTCTCAACAGTATTCCTGAGGTAATTAATTACTTAATAAAATAAGAAATTTATTCAAGCTAATTGTTTCACATACTTATGTACTATTAACCATTGATTTAGGGGGTCACTTAATGCGTGCTGTACTTATCCTTCCCTACTCATCGGAAGGTCGGAAAGGGAACATTGTGCAATACTCCGGGCGAAGTATTGCACAACACACCAATCCCTGCGGGCCATGTCAGAGTATCGCCAGTTATTGCTTTGGAACCAAATGCACTGTTGCCTGTACCGGACAACGATGCAGATCTGAATTATTTGGGCGAAGCAATTGGCAGCTACGTGGCATGGCCCAAACATCTTGTTGCCCTTGACAAGGTATGTTTAATTAATTGAAATGTATGTTTAGATGATTATATTTAATTGCTAAATTTTTTCCAATGTTAACTTTAATTTCACATTTATTTAGATTCAAACAAAGTCTAATAAAGGGAATGATAAGAAGATTCTCATAAATGAAACAGTCACATCGCTCGAAAAGGTTTGTAACATTTATTCTGTAAGGTTTGTCATTTTTTTTCTGATTCAATAAACTAACAATTTGATTAACCTCATTTTTTCCAGATTCAATCTAATAAACAACCCGCACAGCAAGCCAGCTGCAGCACCACGACTTGATGTTCGTGGCAAAAATAAAGCCGGCAAACCTCAAAAATTGGAGGGTAATAAAACTGGCAAACTGCAAAAGCTGGAGGGTAATAAAGCGGCCAAAGTTGTTGCTGCTAAAAAACTGGATCGTGTAAAATTAGTTGCTGCTCCTGCTCCTAAGATAAGTCAGCCACGACTTGCTCCATATGGGTCGTGTCTTGACATACAGGCAAAAAAAAATATGGGCAGCGACGATTCACGAATAATAAGCATGGATAAAGATCTATTCGAAGACGCGTATGAAGAATTTTTTGAAAAAGAGCACATATACGAACTTCTCGACCATAAGGAGCTGAGTGCTACTGTTATGAGCATTTACATGAGGTAAAAATTATTTTTCATCGCATTTATTTGTAATTAATTTAATTTATTGGTAATTAATCTAATTTGAAATTTTCATTGAAGGTTTTTGTATGAGAAGTTCGTGTGCGCGGGCAGATTGTCAAATAAATTTTCATTCTTGTCTCCGCATAAGATTTCGATGCTTAAACACGATCCAGCGAATGTAAATAAATACGTTTTAGATATACTATTAGGAAATAAAGAGAAGGATAAGTTATCCCTTGCACCATATAATTTAGGGAACATAATTATATATTCTATATTTATATCTTTTTTAATAATTTAGATCTTAATTTATTAGTTGTGTGAACTAAATTTTTGTTGTTGTAGGGCACATTGGGTGCTAATTGCAATCAATGCGACCTCTGAAGTTATATATTACCTAGATCCCTTGCACGGCCATTACAACAATCGCCCCGAGATAAAGACTTTGTTCGACACGTAAGTAATATTCATTTATTTTTTACATATATATATATATATATATATATATATATATATATATATATATATATAATGTGTTTGTTAATGCTATAATAATCATATTTATTTATTCGATAGTGGTTTACAAGTTTTTGGAGCTCAAAGAAGTGCGACAGTGTCGAAGCTCAAGTCAAATAACATCACATGGATTCCAATAAAGGTTTGAAATATATGCTTTTACATTTCACTTACAATCAATGCACAATTAAATAATTATTGACTTATATGTTTTATTTTATAGTGCCCTCGTCAAACTAACAACGTCGACTGTGGGTACTATGTATTGCGATTCATGAAGGAGATTGTTGATAAGAATCAAATTATAATCCCAGAAACGGTACGGTATTTTAATTATTTGATTTTCATATATAAACTATGTTTATATTTGATTTTAACTTATTTAGGTTCAATTTTTTTATCAGTACTTTGACAATTCCAGTTCAACGTATTCTAAAGAAGAACTAACAGAGATAAAGGAAGACTGGTGTCAGTATGTGCTTGAAATGAATATTATTTGATTTGCTGGGAAATTGCATGCTGCAAGGGATATGGTAGTTTTGTGCTGTTTGTGAATGTAGTTGTGAATATGAATATGTAGTTGTATGAAAATATAGTGAATCTGATAGTTATATGAATAGATAGTTGTGTGAATATGTAGTTCTGAGTTGTTGTGAATAAGTAATTATGAACTGATTGTTGTGAATATTTGTGCATATTTGTGCATTTTAAAATATAGTGAATCTGTTGTTGTTGTGTGCTGATTCTTGTGTGTTTTGTAGTGCTGTTTTGTTGTTGTTGTGTACTACTGACTGATTGTGAATTGATTCTAGATGAAAATGATTTTGGAATAAAAATTGTGAACTGATTCTGGATTAAAAGACAGCGCTTTTAAAAAAAGCGCTTTTTAAAATTTACAGCATATTATTTAATAAAACTAATAAAAAAAACACCTTTTACAGCCCTTTCTCAAAAAAGCGTTGTAATAGGTGCATTAAATGTACCTACTACAGCGCTTTTTTGAAGAAGCGCTGTAATAGGTGCATAATAGTGCATAATAATGCATCTATTGAATGCACCTACTACAGCGCTTTTTGGAAAAATGTTGTAATATGTGCATAACAATGTATCTATATAAGTGCACCTATTACAGCGCTTTTGTGAAAAAGCGATGTAATAGGTACATTCTAATGCACCTATTACAACGATTTTATGAAGAAGCGTTGTAATAGGTGCATAATAATGCATCTATATAAGTGCACCTTTTAAAGCGCTTTTGGAAAAAGCGCTGTAAAAGGTGCATAACAAATCATTTATATGAATGCACCTATTACAACGCTTTTTTGAAGAAGCGCTGTAATAGGGTCATAATAATGCATCTATTATATGGATTTACAGCGCTTTTGTAGAAAGCGTTGTAATATGCGTATAACAAGCGCGCAATATATCCACCTTTTTTACAGCGCTTTTTTTTAAACAAAAGCGCTGTTGTATCTTTTTACAGCGTTGGTAACTACAGCGCTTTTTTTAAAAGAAAAAAAAGCGTTGTAAATGGCTTAAAAAAAGCGCTGTAAAATGTGTTTTTTCGCGTAGTGATTATTCTAAAATATTAACATCACGTATTATAATTTTAATTATTAGTTAATTATTAGTAAATTTCATAGAGGTGCAATTTAGGTTTTTTTAGGGAAGAAGAATAAAATATTTGGAGGTGAATTTTAGGGAAAAAGATTATAATTTAATTATATTTTAGTTTTTTTTTTTTGTTAAAAATAACAATGTTACAATTTTTATAACATAAATTGGATGGAAGAATTATTTTAAAATGAAACTATATTTGCAACGATGTTAATCAAACAAAAAAATTTACGAAGATGAAAATCAAAAAAAGTTATAATTGCAAAGACCAAAGATATATTTAAACCAAAAATAAATTATTAGCATCCTATATGTAGTGTATCAATCAACAGTAAATTAGCATTGAATTAACTAAAAAAATATAAGTTTTAATTTCATATTAGACATAAATTCTAGTTTGTAATTATGAAATAAATTTATCAATAGTTCATATGATGAATGAACCATTAGTTCTAATTAAAAATTGGTAATCAAGTTGAATGATATTCTTTATTTTGACATTATTTTTGCATAGTCAAAGTTAAGAAACTAATACAAATTTATATTTTATATATGGTTAAATATGTGTATGAATTTAGTTATTGTAAGTCAGAGACGATTGGTTTTAATCCCTAATATCAAATCAAAAGTTACAAAAAAGGGCTAGCAAAGTGCCATGGCATGGAAGAAGACAGATTTTCCACAAACCCTCTAAATCCCACTTTTAATTTCTATTAATATTTTTTTATATAAAATAATACTAATTATTAAATGATAATTAATAAATTTATTAATTAATAATATAAAACATTTTAATTTTGAATATATATTAAAAGATGATGTGTTGGTGTGCATTTATAGGGTCACGTATTCCGACGCTCTTTTTTTGTAATGTTGATTTGACGTTAAAGATCAAAGTCGATCGTCTCTGATTTTACAGAGAATAAATTCAAACAAAAAATAGACCAAATCAAAAAATAATATATTTGCATGGACCAAAACATATTTAAACTTTTATTTATTTTTATTGAAGGGCAGCGATGGCTACATTAATTAATTCTTGTTACAACAACAAACCACATATTGTGAGGTGTATGAAATACAATTTCCACCTTTCTTGAAGCCATTCTTTAGGCAATTTTGATTGCAAGCTGGATTTGTTACACATTTATTTACACAAATTTTTCCCGGAGGGGGTGGAAAAGAATCGTCCGCTGCAATACCTAGAAAGGAAAATCCACATCGTTATAAAGATAATATTGTATTAAATTTTTATGCATTAGATCACTGGTATATACCTTCATCCTAAGAAATTATCATTTGTTTTAAAAATAATAGATACACACAATTAAAAAAATTTAAACTACAATAAAATATCGTCATATCACATTCATTCATCATTTTTGAAGGTTTTTTGTAATCCATATATGAAACAATATCCATATCAAGTTCTTTTGGTATATTTTATATCGAAAGTAAAGCTAAAGAAATAAAATTATATGTTTTCTTTACCTGAAAGCAAAACAAAAACAATGCACAAGGTGCATAAAAGAGAAAGATAACGGACACCAAATGACATTGTGTGGAAATTCACGTTATGTTTTGTTTCTTGTGAAATTAGGACTCACATGTTCTTTTTATACTATCCGTATGGTTAGAGATTTTTGAAAAACAAAATAAAACACATTTGGAATATCTCATTTAATAAAACATAAATTAACTATTGATTTATTTAAAATAATTTAATATATTGGTAGACATTTTTTAATTTAATTAGTACTATAGTTTTACACTAATTAAATTATTAAGTAATACTATTATTAAATTATAGTTTTGACTGACATTTGATATATAGTAACATTAATGATTTATCAGCTTAAAATATTATAAAAATTGTCTGTATATTAATATTTCTCTATCCTCAGTTTAAGAAAATTATAAAAAAAAATATAATTTATGTTAACATGAATTATTTCCTTATAAGCATTAAATAAACTAGATATTGTATCATTTTATAATAATTTAATTAAATTAATTAATCTACCATGTCTTTTTGCTACTAAAAAATTGAATTATTTGCCATTTTAGTCAAATATATTAAATATGGTTAGTTTATTTTGATATTTTTCATATTATAATATTATTGGTCTAGAACACATAATATTATATTATAAAACTTTTAGTATATTCCTCTTTTTTATGACGAAATTTTAATATATTCTTCTAAAATATTAATATTAAGTATTTATTTTTAACTATTAATTACTATATGGAAAAAAAATATATCCATATAAGACTTCTAAATGATAGAAGAATTGATAAATATTATTGTGATATCTAAATAAATAAAGATATTAATGTTAAATCAAGTGATCGGACTCAAGCATTATAAGTTTCAACTAAGGACAAATCTTGAGGAGAATTCATGTTTGAATTCTTTCAAAAATAATTCTTAACCAAACTTTTTTATCTCTCATTGAACTTCGGAAAACTTTTGAAAAAACAATTTATGCCACATAAAATATTACTAGGTTGAGTGACGAACTAGGTCGCTCTTTTTAAGACGTTTCGAGGCACTATCCAAATTGTGCAAGACAGACTATCAACCACGAAGTCTCTAGGATAAAACAGCCATAAATAAAGAAAAAAATACTTTTGGATAAAATATTTAAGTCGTAACTCAACGACAAAGTCAACAATATTTACAAACAGCGGAAACGGTTTTGAAATGAAAATTCAAAGTATTTAAAATTGAAAAATACACCGGGGCTATGAGACGTACCCAACGTAGCTCATACCGCTGGGGTATTCTCGGCAGACACCTGTACAAAAGCACTGCCCCAAGAATTTTAACTTCCCCACGTCAAATCAAAAAGTGGTACAAGGACCCATCAAAATAAAAGTCAAGCTGACAATATATGGTATAGGTAAAGTCTTCCAGAATAAAATAAATACAACCACAATAGATAGACATCTAGCCTCTATACAGTCATCTAATTTGATCATGCTACAAAAAACTATAACCTAGGTGATTTCCACGCACCCCGTAGAAATAGTTCTGACACAACAGTGGTCAGGTAAGTCTAACTTCGTTCCCATCTAACTCTTTTCACCACAACCATTAAGTAAATGCAGCTATTAAAATATTCCCCTTTTTTAATACTCATTTAACACTAATGATTTTTCAATCTTTTCACAGAGCATACTCAAACATATATTCATCCATAAAATTCATAACGCATATGCCATCAATTATGGATACATCAATCGCACATTCACCACACATCCACATCTCAAACACAACATATTCAATCAAGTCGAATTTCAAAATTTCACACCAAAATTTAATCATGAATCACCCGTATTCAAAACTCCACATTTTCAAACATAAACCACCAAATTTAATCTCCAAAATTTTCAACCATAAATCACCAAATTTAATCTCCAAAATTTTCAACCATAAATCACCAAATTTAATCTCAAATATTTTCAAACATAAACAACCAGATTTAATCTCAAAAATTTTCAACCATAAATCACCCAATTTAATCTCCAAAATTTTCAACCATAAATCACAAAATTTCACATCTCAAAAATTCATAATATTAATTATGAACACATCAATCACACCAAACATGAATCACCACAACAACATTAATATATCAGAGTTCTCCCCACGCTAACTCGGTGCCAACGGTCTCGATTCCTTTTCGAGACTCAAGGAGCTACCTGCATAAACATAAATATTTATAACAATTTGTTCACAACTAAAATTTATCCAACCACAACAAAATTCACAAAATTATATCTTTTTCACACACCAAACTTTTACAACTAAATACTCTACATTAATTCAAAACTCCACATTTCCAAACATAAACCACCAAATTAAATCTCCAAATTTTCAACCATAAATCACCAATTTAAATCTCCAAATTTTCAACCATAAATCACCAATTTAAATCTCCAAATTTTCACCCATAAACACATTAAATTCATTTTCCACAAATCTACACCTCAAACACATCAAACTTATTTTCTACAAATTCACACATAAGGTCCTAAATGAAAATTAAAAGTTTGGAAGGAGCCCTTACCTCAACGGTAGCTCTAACAACTGATTACGGCATCGCGATTAATTCCGGTGAAAACATCGTTCATGACGTCGCTTCCAAAGTTGATTCACTAGCACCGTAGCGTGGAGGTGATCGACTTTCCCTTCTGTCACTTTGCGAGATGGAGCTTAGATCTAGGTGAGAAGTGAGGTTTTGTGTTTGAAAAAAAACAAAACTTGTGTGTTTTGGTAACAGAGGAAGAGGAACGTATCGCGAGCTTGCTTTTTCTGTTTCACCCACTCCTTGCCTTAACTTAACATATATATATATATATATATATATATATATATATATATATATATATATATATATATATTAAAGGAAAGCAAGAAAGAAAAGGAAGAAAACATTTTTCCTATGTTACCGTGCTCCTTCTTCTTCTCCTTCCTCTTTCTTTATTTTTATCCAAAAACCCGCATACAAAACCTCACATATCACCTAGATCTAAGCTTTATCTCGCGACGCGACTGAAGAGAAAGTTGATCAGGATCACGTTGCGGTGCTTGGGAACTAATTTTCGAAGTGTCGTTCGAAACGAAAATTTGTCGGAATTTATCGCGGAACCGTAATCGGTTTTTCGAGCTACCATCGAGGTAAGGGACTCCTTCCAAACTTTTAGTTTGCATCTAGGACCTTACTTGTAAGCTTGGGGAGAAGAAATTTGGTGGGTTTGAGGTGTGGTTTGTGAGAAATGAATTTAATCCATTTTGTGAGTAAAATGGTGAAAATTGAATTTGATGAATTTTGATGTGTGGGTAGTGGTAATTCTTGCCTGGTATAGTTGTTATGATTATAGGTAACATTTTGAATGTGGAAATTTGCGTTATGATTGAGGTTGTGGAATTTTGAATAAATGCAAATTATGTGTGAATTTTGATTTGGTGTGAAATGAATTGATGAGATTGTGTATGTGGTGATTTGAATTCAATTTCATGTGATTTGAGGATTGTATGCGTTGAGTATGCTCTGTGTTAAATTTGAGAATCATTAGTGTTAAATGAGCATTAAAAATGGGGAATCTTTTAATAGCTGCATTTACTTAATGATTGTGGTGTCGAGAGTCAGAGTATGCTCATGCATTCACAGTACATGGTGACCGCGTTTGTGCCATGGTAATGGTGGTAACCATGATGGGCCACGAGAGGATGCCATGCGAATAGTTGGTTCATCTTATCCTTGCGGAGATTTTCGCATTGTGTTGATCTGTGAGAGATTGCACTCTTGTAAGTCGTGCTGATCTGTGAGCGATTGCACACATAGAAAATTAGTACTGGTCTGTGAGAGGTTGTACGATAGTAAATTGTGCTGATTTGTGAGAGATTGCACTCTTGTAAGTCGTGCTGATCTGTGAGCGATTGCACGCATAGAAAATTAGTACTGGTATGTGAGAGGTTGTACGATAGTAAATTGTGCTGATCTGTGAGAGATTGCACTCATGTAAGTCGTGCTGATCTGTGAGCGATTGCACACATAGAAAATTAGTACTGGTCTGTGAGAGGCTGTATGATAGTAAATGGTGCTGATCCGTGAGAGATTGCGCCTTGATAATTAGTACTGGTCTGTGAGAGACTGTACAATTATGATTTACGCCCCTTCGAGGAGGGTTTTGTTGATATTCCGGAATCATGTGCATTGGCATATACGCATTGCACTAGGGTGTTTGGCACGTGAGTCATGTTTGACATGTCATGATGTTTGTATATGCGTACTTGATTGTTATGAGTGATTTGTGTTGTGTTGGTGTTTGTGATTGATTGAATTGGTGTTGAAAGTGTTCGAATGAATTTGGAAGTGTTGGAATGTTTTTGAAAGGGTTAAAAACTGATTTTCTGCTGTTTTGACAGGTGTATTCGATTACACCTGTGTTGTAGTCGAATACAGATGATTAAATTAGCTACTGACTTGATTTTTTTGAAGTGTATTCGACTACACAAAGTGCTGCATTCGAATACAGTAGTGCTATCAGTGTTGTTTTTGCTGTTTTTCTGCTGTTTTCGCAAGTGTATTCGACTACACATATGGTGTATTCGAATACAACAATGTTGTTTGGTCCAAAACTCCATTTTTCAACCTTGTTTATGCATGTTTAACATATGCAAGATGTATGCTAGGTTGAAGGGTGATGTTTATGCATTTAAAATATAAATGTTATGTGATGTTTGTTAATTTCGGATTAGGGACCCTTTACAATTTTTGGATATCTGGGCTTTGCCCTCAGATGAGAACCAGGGTCGATCTAAGGCGTGGCATAGCGATGATTTGGTTTTGTAACCGAAAGTAGTGGGGCTTGACGCCGCTCGTGGATTCTCAGTACCTAGTCACCCTCAGATAGATTAATGATCAGCTTAGGGTTCTAATTAAGAATTTTATTTGTTTCCCTTTCTTATTTCAAGGTTGTGGTTGTAAAAAGAGAACTTATGTATTTGAAACAGATTATTTTAGTCGATGTGTTTTATACTTGGATATTTTGGATTTTCGTTCCAAAAACTATTTCCGCTATTTGTAACTAATGATGATTTTGTCGTCGTGTTACGACTTAAATATTTTATCCAAAAGTATTTTCCTTATTTGTGAATTTAACTTGGGATTTTTATCACTTTATTTTATAAAAAAAAATACACTCGCGCTGTTAAAAATCGGGGTGTTACAACCCACATGCACACATCACTTATTTTACAACAACAAGAAATATATGAAGAAAATGTTAATCAAGACGAACATTTCATGTATGATGAAGAGGATGCAGTCCTTCAGAGAGATAAATCACATCTTGATGACATTTGAGGTGTTGAACACTGGTGCATATGAATAAGCCAAGTGTTCCTCTTGAACATCTCCTTTTAGTTCCTCTAAGGCTTGAATGAGAGGAGTTCTCATTAGTACAGTAGTGATGAGTCTAGGGTAGTGGATTTGCTTTGATCTCTCCTGACCTAGAGTTGATAACACACGACCTCACGTGTTTCAAACTTAGTTTGGGAAGATTGGTCTTGATCCTCTAGAAGATATTCCACATCAGACCCTTGTGGTCTTTGTTCTTTGGTAACATGGTTTACAGACCCTCCTTTGGGTACCACACACCCAACCAGGATCTTGAAGAGTACCCTGTACTTAGGTTTCAGGTGGAATGACTTCGAATTTACCTTAGGATCTTCAAGGAAATCCTTGTTGATCTTGAAAGAGCCAACCCTTGGTTCACACCCATTTTCAACCATCATTCCTTGATTTGGACATCTTGTAATAGTAGTTAGGGATTGTTGAGTGACCTTGATGGGAAGCCCTAACATGGTACTTGAAACTTCTCCGTTTATGTTAGAGTTAGTGAATCTCCATAATTTCTAGACTAAAACGTCAAAAAAAAACATCTTGTTCTAGGTTAAAGTATTCATACCAACCAACACTAGCAAAATCCTCAATAAACTCAAATTCTTTTTCAGCGAGGTTTGGAAAGTTTACTTGGAGTTCATGAAGAATGTCTAGTTGATCGAGGTTGCAGTTCATGATAGGAACATAAGAGACGTTACCCAGTGTAGGGTTTGAGAATGAACTTGAAGCCTAGATTTAGGCTTTGATGAATGCGGATTTCAAGAAAGAATTTTAGTTCTCATATCATGCTCATCTCAAATTTATTCTGCATTAGCTTATAAAATTCTTAGTAGAGCTTACCATTAGTAGAACCAAAAATTTTATCATCAACATATATTTGAACAATGAGAATGTCATTCTTAGATGATTTTCTAAATAAAGTAGTGTCAACCTGACCTCTTTCAAAATCATTCTTTAATAAAAAAAATTACTTAATTTATCATACCAAGATCTTGGAGCCTGCTTTAGGCCATACAGTGATATCCTTAATTTTAAAACATAGTCCAGAAATCCATTATCTTCAAAGCCAGAAGGTTTTTTTAGATATACTTCTTTGTTTATGTAACCATTTATGAAAGCATTTTTCACATCCATTTGATATAAAATGATTTTGTTAAATATTGCAAATGAAAGTAAAATTCTGATCGCCTCTAACCTTGCCACAAGGGCAAAAGTTTTAGTGTAATCAATATCTTCCTGCTGATTGTATCCTTAAACTACAAGTCTAGCCTTGTTTCTAATCACTTCACCTTTCTCGTTCAATTAGTTTTTGAAAACACATTTGGTTCCAATTGACTTATTTTCTTTAGGCTTGGGTACAAGATCCTCTACATCATTTCTTTTAAATTTATTCAACTTTTCTTGCATAGCTATTATCCACCCATCATCTAATAGAGCTTTGTCTATAGTTGTAGGATCAATTTCAGATAATAGTCCAAACAAAGATGTTTCCTTAAATGCGGATTTGGTCTTCAAATACCTCTTATGATAAGAGAGTCCGGATGTGAAGATTTTTATTTCCATCCAAGTCTGGGTTCCTGATTATCTTGATTTGTCGGTGGTTCATTGTTGCTTGTTCTTGAATTTTCTGGCACATCTTCTGATTCATTAGAATTTTGTTTCGTTGGTTCCTTTGATATTTTTTGTTCCTATGATATCTATAAATATGCATAATCTACATCTAGCTTTGACTTTTTATGGTCAAGCTTTTTATCATCAAACTTGACATGAATTGATTCTTCAACAATCAATGTTTATTTTTGTATACTCTATAGGTTTTAGACCTTTTAGAGTATCCCAAAAATGTGCACTTTTGAGACCATGAATCAAAATGTAGCATATGCAACTGAATTGATAAAAGTATTGAAATACTGGGTGTTATTCATTTCCACAGTTTATAAGAAGTCTTATTATGAATAGGTCTAATATAGATTTTATTCATAATATAACATGAGTATTCACTACTTTTTCCTAGAAGTGCTTGACAACATTCGTTTCATAAATCATGGTGTGTGCCATTTGATGAAGAGATCTATTTTTTCTTTCTACAACACTATTTTATTCAGGTATTCTAGGAGAGGAAAAGATACGTAAGATATCATTATCAGACAATCAAATGTTTGACACAATTATCAGAGGCATACTATCAAAGCATTGTCATACTTATTAGAGGCAGATGATCATTTGTTTGTCATGATTATCAGAGGTAGATTAATCAAAAGTTTGATACACTTATCATATGCAGAACTAATCAGAGAATTGCTTACATTAACAGAATCACCAGAGGCGCGTTTCAGAGTGCTTTAATTAGACTTAGAATACGAATTTCAGAGCGAAGTCTTGATGTTCCTTTAACTTTGTCCAAACATCGAATGATGCAGCGTAAAAACGTTTAACAATTACATGGTTTGGAAACTGCACACTTAAACAAAACGTTAGTGTTTTAACTTGTTCCCATAAAATAATTTTGTTATCGTCAAAACAAGTAAGGTCATAGTTCTTTAAACTAATTTGGTTCTAACATGAGATGGAAAAACCATTAGGACATCGGATGACAATTTGTTGTCAAATCATAATAGGTTTAAAATCCTAACTTTGAGGTCATTGGATCCCAATGTGTCTTGGGTTAGGGACCTATTTGATACAGAAAATCATTGTTGGAACCACAATTTAATTGACTCTATTTTCTACCCTTTTAAAGGGGAGCTGATAAAGAACATCCTTCAAACGAATATATAGGAAGAAGACCAATTCATGTGGATGGGGACTAAAGATGGACACTATAGTGTGAAGTCTATATATAATTTCCAACATCAAATAAATAGGAGAGGCAATGCTAGCACATTGACTAATCATAATCAGAAGGTATGGAAGAAAATCTGGAACATTAATGCATCTCTTATGGAGAATCATCAACAAGGTTATCTTTGTTATGATTGAATTACATAAAAAGAGGAGTCAATTGCCCCATATTTTGCTCTAGATGTTTACGACATGCAGAAACCATTGAGCATTGTTTCAAATATTATATTTGTGCTCCCCAAATATGGTTGGGTCACCCCTAAACATCAATTTCACAAACAACATCAACACATGATTGAAAAAGTAGATTCATCAAACCTATGGTTTGTTAGAAATAAAGCTTACTTTGAGAAAAAATTATACCTGTTCTAGAGACCATTACAAGTGCAACACCATCCTCAACACCATTCAAACCATCAAAGCACATGGACTCGATGAGGTTGCTTTTTTAATCAGACTGTCAAACTCTTGTAAATGCCATTTTGCTTTATCTAATATTGATGAAGTATGGATTGAGGTTTGTATTGATGTAATCCAAAATCAAAAAAATAAATATATCTGCATGTGTTATTTTCAAAAAAAAATAAATAATAATAATAATAATAATAATAATAATAATAATAATAATAATAATAATAATAATAATAATAATAATAATAATAATAATAATGGTCTTTAATAAATATTTAATCACTTGAACCTACCACTTTTTAAAAAATTGCTAAATGAGATCTACTAATAATAATTTATATCATTATTTTTCAGCAATAATAATAACAAATACACATTATATTTTTTTTTTAGTGGTGGAGTTTATGGTCATAGAGGAAAGAGAGAGTGTGTCTATACAAGAATTGTTCTTTAATAGTCACTCATATTCATTATTCTCCAATAGGAGTGCTTAATAGGTTGTAGTTTCTATTAGCATAAATGATTATCAATGGAGTTGTTCTAACTCAATTAAAAGGTTTATACACATAGAGGAATAACATAATAAATTTATGTACAACGTCTTTTTAGAGCTTATGTAAGTACAATGATTATCAAGATGAAAATATAACCAACAATGACTAAACACACAACATTTCAACAAGAATTTATATCAAGAGAGAAAATATTTACCCATACCAGCTTAGTCGGCTTTTTCGTTCTCTTTTTTTTTTCTTTTCACGCACTTTACAGTTTTCCTCCTATGTTATTATGATTTAAATTGAGTAGATATGGAGAATATTGTGTTAGAATGGTGTAATAGACATCTTTTCTTTTCAAAATTTGCCTTAATTAAAAATATGATTATTCTACATTAAAAATAAATCAATCACAAATAATCAAAATCATTCTTAATTAGTTCAAAAAAAATATTTATTTATTTATTTATTTTAATTATTGTTTTATTTTTTTAAATAAAAATTTGTATTAATATTTATTTTTAGAACAAAAAATAGAAAAAGGATAAAATGTCCAGAATAT
Organism: Cicer chorassanicum; assembly: GCA_037974735.1. Lineage (NCBI taxonomy): Eukaryota > Viridiplantae > Streptophyta > Magnoliopsida > Fabales > Fabaceae > Cicer > Cicer chorassanicum. The sequence continues at coordinate 17,034,731 of JBBPBP010000003.1, forward strand.
AATTTATATGTGGAAAATGTACAATACATAGTGGACAAACCCCAAATGAATACTATGTGTGTTAGAACTTGTATCAAGACACAAATTTCTAAGGAAAAGTATATAGTATAAGGATTAGGAGGAAAATCATGAACTTGTGGTTGATGACGTTTTAGCTAGAGGTAGTGGTAGACCAATTTGTTTAACTTAAGAAAACTAAACACTAAGATAAATAGATCCTTATAGGTGATTGGAACTGTTGTGGTATGCTTAATTTGTATTTGAATTCTTGCATGTACCAATTTCGGAATATGTGATGTTTATCCATCAGTGTTGGGGGTTAAGGTTTTGAATGCATGTTTCTTGTACGCTATTAGTCCATCTCTAGTTAAGTCTGGATCTAGGTTAGATTAGATAGCTTTGTCCTTGTTGATCTCATCTTCCTTCAAATGTTAGTGAAAATTAATTTTTTATTATTCTTTGTTAGATACATATTAGAAATTCTCTCTAAAAAAATCAGTCTCTTGCATTTCAAAGGTTTTTAAATACTTTTTTATCCTTGGAATCGATTCATTCAATGTCTAGATAAACAAATTGAAACAAGACTAGTCTCTGAATCAAATTAAGCACCATTAAAAAATCATATTTTTAAGAGTTTTCTATTTCATTTATTCAAGTCTTTAAATACCTAATTGAGAGCACTATTTCATTTCTATGGGTTTGGTTGAAATTGAACAATGTTGAAAAAGTTCCACAGTATTTAGTTTTGTAAAGGAAGAGGGAGGTGATGGTTATAAATATGGTTCTAGTTCTTCATTACAAATTGCACCAGTTTGAAACACTTTAAACTTGTAGAGAGAAAAACACAAGAAATTTGGGTTTAAATTGTGTTCTGTATCCAAAAATAAACTTTAAAAAAAATTACAAACTAGTGATGTTAAAAACAAGAATAAGTAAAGAGATAATGAGAGAACACAAGCCAATTTAATCTAGTTCACCACCAACACGGTAGCTACACCTAACTCTTCACACTAAAAGATTTAATCTACTAATTTCCAACAATATCACATGTTCACTAAACACATTCTAGTCAATCTAATTGTGTTCAAGTCTTCTCAACATTCTAGCTTAGTACGATCAAGTTATTGAGGGCAACAACCACTATTGGGCCAAGTTACAATAGTGTTGAAGATAATTTTGTGACAAACTCTCACACAAGAGTGTTTGCAGAAGTTGCTCTAAAAAAGTGTTTTAGGTTTATTAGTACTTATAGCTAATATAAGAACTTTTATCTGTGACGGTAGTAGGTTTCTCTCTTGTTGTTTTGGTTTTCTTTTTATTTCTTAGTGACAATCACAAATCCTTTTATAGATAGATTTTGAGTCGATTAGGGTTTTTGACCATTTTTGTTATTGCATGAAATCGGCATGTGAAATAATAGTTCGTATCAAATCTTTAGAAATGTTGAATTAGCATTAAAAACTTGTCCAAATCTATCTTAATAATTGATTCAGCGTATCTTGATAGAAATGGCACGAAGACTAGAGGATGACACTATCAGAGGATGTCAGACGCTTCTTCAGCCGGAGGATAAGTGTACTATGATGAGCAGATGATGTTCAAATGTTGACTTTATTAGAGTGTTGGCTTTATCGGAATGTTGACTTCATAATATTGACTTTATCAAAGTCTTCTCCAAATGTTCAATTTGTATACCAAGTTCATCAAACGCATATTTATCACAGTGAGCTTGTATTAACAAATTCAGTCTTCACATAATAGATTGTCTAGAGCATTGCCATGTTCTTAATGTTTATCTTCTCCAATCATCTAAGGATCCAGCATAAGGTCTTTGAGGTTCATGATAACGGAATTGAACACTTAATTGAAATTATTAGTGCTATAAATTGCTCCCGCAAAATGAATTTTTGATATCACTAAAAATAATTTAGGGTCATTGTTCTTCAACCCATACTGGTTCTAACAATCTCCCCTTTTGATAATGACAAACATCTATTTTTGTGAATAATTTTTCTTTATAATGAAATGATAAATGTAAAGTTGTCCAAAGTAAAGTAGTAAAGCTCCCTCTTATTATGAACAAGTTTTTTAGAAAAAAAGTGGAGTACGATATTCTGACAAGGAGGTTTTGCTAAAAGATAAGAATTTCTTCTCAAAAAATTGTCAAAAGCCCATACTCTCCCCCTTTTGTCATCAGACAAAAAAATTTGAGTAGAGGTGTAAAGCACACAAAAAGGATATAAGAGTTATAACTTAAAGAACAACACAACATTTACATTAGAGAGTGAATAGTATAGAGTAGAGTGAAAAACAATACACAAAAGGATATAAAACCAAAGGTAAACTAAAGGGTAGGATTGGTCAATCTAGCTAAGATCTTAATGGACTCTTAAATCTTGGTTGTTTGTTCCATGAACGCCTCAGTTTTAGATTTTAGTTGATCAAAGTTTTCCTTCTTTACAAATTGAGATTGGTCAAAAGTAGTTGTAGAAGGATTAGTAGTCAGACCTTAAGAGGCAGAATCTCTAGATCTTGAAGCAACAACAGGAGGAACGTCCAATAAAGGTAACTTAACCAACGGGATGATCACAAAAAATTCAGTGGTGCTAGGAAAGCAGCTACTGGTGTTTCCAAATGAGCATAGCGAGAGGGAAAGTTAGCTTCACATGAGATTATCTTCCCTCCAGGTTGTGACAAAAGAAAGAACATTGTTCCACTGATTTGAGACTTCATTAGGGTCCAAACTCTGAGAATTCATATTCCTAATCTTGTTAATTTTAGTAGTGAAAGAGGTAATGAATGAGTCAAGGTTTGGAAAGCCAAAAGGAAGGGACGAAATAAAAAGGGCTAGGTCTAGGGGTATGGAAGTATTAGGTTCACATTGAGATTGGGTGGATTTAGAAGTAGGTGAGTCATATGAAGATGTTTCAAAGACTAACTCAATTACAACTTGAGCTGTTATCTCAGCCGCTACATGGATAGGTTCTTCAAGCATAGGGGAGGGAGGGTCAGAAGTAGGTGTAGAAGGCGTAGGTGAGGTTTGAATAGTTTTTTGGTAAGGTGTTATTGGAAGGTTGGTGTGGGAAAGTGATGGTGTTGAGGTGGGAAATTCAGTATTACGAGGATAGGAATTTGATCTAAACCTAAGTGCTAAAAGATTTTCAGCTAGGGTTGCTTTAAACATTTTCATCAGAGGTGTTTGCATCTGAATCATAACAAAAGCAAGTAATGAAGGTTTGGGAGTGGATTTTTTTTAGGGTGAAGAGAGGATATGAGTAGGAGGTTGGTGTTTAGTGAAGGGTTAATATGGTGTTGTAATAGTTTCGAGTTCTGTTATTTCATTACCACTACCACTACCAACATCAACAAGAGTGTCAATAAGCTCAGTAGAGGAATTTACCTTTTATCTCTTCCTCAAGATGAGGCTAGCTGTATTCTCATTGGCGTTTGCATCACCTTCTGTGTTCGTTCGCATAGAAGATACCTTGACTCCTCTTTTCCTTTTCCTCCCAAACTCTTGATATGCTCATGGCATAGGGAAGCAGACTGGAGGCATCTCTTGCCCAGAGTGATACAACCTTAAATATACTTGAATGACTTCCTTATTATCTTCTTCAAAAATGGGTGCGAATGATTCTCCAACCACGAAAGGAGTGTCTTGAGTTCCACTAGACTATCCTGTGAGCCGTTTAACTTCACTGCGTGGTTTTATGTAGTCCTTGGTAGCAATGAGCCAAATTTTAATGACATTTTGGATGTTGAACACTAGTGCAAATAAGGATATCATGTGCTCATCTTTAACAACTCCTTATACTTCTTGTAGAGTCTTAATAAGAGGATTCCTCATTAGAATAGCTATTATGAGTCTTGAGTAGGGGATAGTCTCAATTTTCCCTGACCTGAAGTTGATAATACAAGACCTCAAATGCTCAAGTACCAAGTTTGGAAAATTTGTCTTCATCTACTATGAGATGTTGCTCATCAATCCCTTGTGGTCTTTGCTGACATGATCAAAAGAGCCAGCTTTAGGCACCAAACATCCAATCAGAATCAACATCAAGGGGGTGATAAAACTAAAACAAGAATGTGTCTTCTTTCAATGCAGATATTGTGATACCTTTTATCATATGACGTAGTTTGATGAAATGGTCCTTTATGACATGGAAACAAACCTTTGTTTCAGTCACAAGACTCCTAATGAGACAGTGTTAAAAAGTATTGTTTGCATATTGCTCACCGTGAATTGGATGGTAGCACCGACACTCTCTTCAACAATGGTAAGCCTCACCATTGTGCAATTGTGAGAAATGAAATTGATGCTCAAAGTGATAATAAGGGAAATACTCGGCATGAATAGATACCTCAATCAAATCAGATCTACGATAACTCCTTGACGACAATCAGATGGAATCAAAGATGAACGAAAAGGATGGAATCATTGGAGTATTTTGAAATTAGTTGACTTTAATGAGAATCTAAATCTCGTATATATCAGATGGACGTACATGTGTACACAAATTATAAATATTTCATTCTTCAATTGACATATACGCTTGTACGCACTATAACATATAATATATTTTAAGAGACTTTTAAATTTAGTCTCATTGTATTATACTGAGATATATAAACACTCATTAATCTCACTAAGCATCATAATTGGATGTTTCGGTCAAATTTGTTGGAAAATGTACAATAATTCTTTAGCATGAAAATAAATTGTGTTTCTCTTCTTGCCAACATTCCACATTTTGTGAGGTCACAAATGCACGAGTACAAGTATAATGTTAATACTCTTATCGAGTATGTAGTTGTTTTGTTTAGGTACTTACAAGTATAATGTTAATACTCTTATCAAGTATGTTAATACTCAAGTGTTTAGCAATTCAATCGTTGACCCATTAAATAATTAACTTAATGTTGATAACTCTATTTGGAGTTTCGCAAGAGATAAGAAAGTTTGACCAAGAATTGTTTAAGATATAATTCGTATTCAAGTTCTCCCGAACGATTCGTCTTTAATTGAAACTCATAAACTACTTGAGCTCAATCACTTGTTTTATCATTGATATATTTATTTATTTTTATATCCCAATAATATTTAACCATTTATTGTATCATTTAGAAATCTTGTATGTATTTATATCAAACTTAAACTAATAATTAAAATTTTAATAGGTGATGCGAATATTTTACTAAAATGTTCTAGAAGTTTTATATTTGAACGTTAACACAATCAATAATATTATAATATGAAAAATATCAAAATAAACTTAATATTTTAAAATTTAAATATAATTAAATATATTTTTGGTTTTTTATAAAATAATGATTAATTAAGATTCTTTATAGTAAAAAGACAAGATAGATTAATTAATACAATCAATAATATTTTAATAAGTCACAATTTTTTGATAAAAACATAAAATATATCTAATATATTAAAATAAGACACTATTAAATTTATTTAATGTTTATAAGTTAAAATAATTAAAAAATATAACTAATGACATTTTTTTATATTTATAACTAATAAATCATTAATGTTATTAGAATATGAAATATTACTCAATATATTTGAAGTTTTTATTAAAATAATATTAGTTAATATTTTCATTAGTGTAAAACATAAGGAAATTTTGTTTGATGCTATGAATATATTAAATAAAAATGACCGTGAATATTTGCAAGGACCAAAAAGAACAAGGACTCATTCAAATAAAAACTAAATTTATAGGGACTAAAACAAAACAAAAAAAAGAATTAAAAAAACAAAAATTTGTAAGGACTAAAATCAAACAAAAAAACTTATAACTCAAAATGTGTCACATGTCATCCTATGTTAGCCACCCAGTCTTTGGTTGACACATGAAACTTGTTGTACACAAAAATTGACATGTGGAAAGGCTAGATAGATTAACAAGTGGAAAGGCTAGACAGATTGTACAATTCGTTCAAAAAAATTAAAGCTTACATCAAATTCTCTTAGCTTTTTAAACTCACTTAGCCATTTTTCAAAGATTACAGATAAACTTTTTTCTGTGGCAACAAATTACCTCTTTTTAAGATCCTTCCAAGGCTCAAATGAAAAATTTCCCAACACTGAAAATGTTCAAAATGAAGATATCAATCACGTAAAGAAGAATGGGATAGAAAAATCATTAATTTTAGACAAAACTTATCAAGTTAGAAAAATGGGGTTGTTAAAGTATCCCAACAACTCGTCTTTTCCCTAAAGATTCCCTTTCAACGTGGATACCGGATGTAGTGAAGTGTTCCATGAACTAGCGGCGAAGGTTTAAACATCACTCGACAAAGTTAGGCCTCAGGTTGACGAACCAATCTATGACCACTTTCTTCAACATTAGTGCAAAGAGTTTACACTTAATAGGTCTTGTGTTGTGGTAGTTCAAAACAGTTTTAATATTTCAGATGTGTTAATGGATCATTAATACCATAGTAGGCGCCATTTGTGTTGAATTCTTAACAATTGTGAGATAGAATAACTAGTGATCCTTTTAATGAATGGACCATGACGGAGTAGATTTTTAACTTCATCAAAAGATACAAGAGATGAAAATTGAGAGAGTTGATGGTTCCTTTTCGCCAATGCCGATAACGATGAATGTTTTGGTTCATGGTGGGCATTAGATCTTCTTGAGCTTCGCGTTTTAAGGGAAGAGGAAGTACATCTTACTAGTAACGTTTAAATGTCACAAAACATCTCATTGAGCAACAAGGTGAAATGAGGGCATGAAGTGGTGAGGAATACGGCTCTAGCGATAGTTTGACAACCATAAGTAATAGAGTGTTAACCCGATTCCTCTTTTTGATGCTAAGATCCTAGATGTGTAGTGATGATCGTTTAAATTTTTGCTCATCAATCATCTTAGATTGCCTTTCTGCTCATGCGACCAGATTCTAGAGAAACATCAAATTTTTCTACGAAGTCATTGGGAATATCGGAGGAATTTTTTATTTCAACAAGTGTTGGAACAAGTGAAGAAAATGTTGTTTTAATGTCGGTGAAGACAACATTAGATGAACGATGATTGAAAGGAGGATCATCGTGGTTGGACATACGATGATCCAAAGTAGGATCATAAGGGTTACTTGCCACAAAAGATACCAAATGATATGAAGTAGGATCGTTGTGGTTGTCAAAGTTATATGATAGCTTCAATTTTTCGACGTGGTGGAGATACCTACATGCATTTCAAAGCCTAAGTCAATGAGTGAAATGGGTAGAGTGAGAGGTAAGTTGTGTGGATTGCATACCAAACACTTCTAACTATTGCCCTTACATATGAAGGTAGTGGAGGATTTTGTAGGAAATACTATTAGAGGTTGTTCTAGATTCGACACGGAATACAAAGAACTGTTGGATTCGTTCAACAGTTCAAATCATCCAAGATCGTGCAATGTCAACTGGTGTCCTACATGTTTGGTTATGTTTATTGGGTTTACCACATTTTTTGGTGGAATGAGTTGTAGCCTAGTCCGAAACTCCAAGTAATAGGTTTTTTTTTACTAAAAGAGATTTACTTCATTTTCAAATCAATCAAAAGAGAAATAAAATTTGGGATATAACTATGTGGGCAACACTAAAATGTAGTCACCCTTGTTAAATTATGAGTGACTCGATTAATGTGCCTCATCACAATTATGTGTATCATTTTAACATATATTTTTCTTAATTGATATTAACAAAAGAAAATATTTAAGAAATAATTTAATTTAGATTGGTACTTTTAAAAATTCTATAATTGGTTTATATACGTAGATATTATACACTTTTTATATTTAGTAGTTGTTAGTATTATTATATTTGTAAAAAAAAAGGTACAAATAAAATATTTCCACATATGGTACACTTGTATAAATATGCACAATGAGGTCTATAAAATAAAAAATAAAAGAAAACCAACACAGACTCTCATCTCAGAAAAACCTAACCCTAAAAAACGCAGCTCAAGAGAACAGTGATTACAACGGCGCCTTTCGCTTGGAGCGTATTAGAAATTCAAGAAAGTTACAGGTGAGATTTTCTCTACCATTCATCTTTTACGTACAGAAATATAACCTCAAAAAACGTAGCTAAAGAGCACAGTGCGCATGACGGCGTTTTTTTTTTTTTTTGCAGCACATAAGAAATTCAAGCAAGTTAAAGGTGAGATCCTATACATCATTATTATTTTACTTGGTTTGATTTGTTTACCTTTTATTCACTTACTTGAAGATTTTATCGACATTATGAGTAAATGAATTGCAAAATCTTCAATTGAAAAATAGTGTGCAAGAAAGGATTTTAGTGGACGATTTGTAAATAAAAATTAAAATTTGCTTTTACAAAATTAGTTTTGATTTATTATTACAACATCAGAAATTTTAAAATCCATAGCATATCATCTTCATTTTGTCTATCGATATTATGAATTGTACTATGAATTTTTAAATATGTTTTTGTATAATAATAAATGTAACAATCTCTCCGTTTTTAAATGTAATAAATCAAAATTAGTTTTGATTTATTATTACAACTTGAGGACATTTCAAAATCTAGAGCATATCATCTTCATTTTGTTTATCGATATTATGAATTGTACTATAAATTTTTAAATATGTTTTTGTATAATAATAAATGTAATAATCTCTCCGTTATTAAATATAAATAGAAATTCAAATGTATTTTGACTCAATTAAGACTAAATACATTTGACTTTTTGCTTTTATTTATGATCAAAGAAAGTATAACCGAACTATCACAAAAATTTTAATCATCCAAAAAATAATAGTTTTTCAGAAGCAATATAATTTTTTTGCAAACAAAATAAGTTTGTAAGTACATAAAATTGAAATATTTAGTTTACTAAAATCCAATTTTGAATATTTTTATTAATATAGTTTCTCATTTATTTCATATAATGTATAATATAATTTTTGTATTTCAATGATGACCATACATTTATCATGAACATGGTATATCTTACATATAATACGGCTAGAAAAATCCAATACATTATGGCTTAATGCTTAAAATTCATTCAAAATTCTAACAATAATCAACGACAACACCATCTTCATCTTTACGACTGAGATTATGACTCAATCAATATTAGTTCGATAAAATAAGAGAAAACGAACGTGTTCTTCAAAACTCAACTTGTCTAACCAACAATAATCAGGTGGCCGTTTTAGCTAAAAAGACAAGGAGAGTCATTGACTTATTCATCCAAGGAGTGTCGTTGATCAATGTTAAATTTTAATTAACTTTTTAGCACTGGTCTATAGTAGATCATGTCCACCTAGTTAACTTTTCCAGATTATGTTATAAATACACATATAAATTTTCGGTCAATCAATGAGAGAAAAAGAAAACATAAAGACATATATATAATAATATATACAAATATTATGTGGCTTTCACCATGTGGACTGATGAGACAAAAAATATACATCAAACAAACAGCAAAACCAAACATGACATGACAACCAATGACTAAATAGACGGACTCGATATGGCCAAAACATTAAAACACATAACCTCGTTCATCAAATCGCCACAAACCCCTAGGGAGTAGCAAGATGATAAGATAAAATCCCAAAATCCCAAAATCTACAGATTGGGCCTGCTATCCCATGGGAACTTGTCCTTTCCCATGACCATGTCCTTGTCCTTGATAAACCTAACCAAACAAATTGCAGTCAATGCGACCATTTTCTCCTAAAAACCTAAATGTCTTTGAAAGATCAAACAGAACCTCGACGCACTAAAAACTCACTCGAAGTTGAACCATAGTGTTGGAACCTACTTGAAACTCACAACTTTATATAGAGAGAGACTCTGGAAAACAAGCTTTTCGAGAGATAAAAGATTGAGAAAAATGAATAAGGATAGAGGGTTAGAGATCCTCTATTTGTAGAAAACTCTGCCTCGAATTTGCTTAGCAAATTTGTTGTTTCTTGAATTTCCTCTTTTTTTGTCTAGTCCAATTAGAGAGCACCATGTGTCTTAAACCAACCTGGGCATGACACATGGTGCTTGTAGCCCAAGCTTGTTGACACGAGTAGGTTGACAAAATTAGGTCAACACCAAATTCGCTCATGGTGTCGGCCAAGACTTATCTTGGTGACTTATTGACCAAGTTAATTTACTTAATCATGAAGAAACACATCCAATTTAACCCCAATACATTCAAACCCTATTTAAACACATAACGGTCGATTCTAAACGCGATTCGACTTACACTAATGAAAATCTACCTCCTTGAAGAAAGTTTTTTCTTGAAATTTAACGTACCTAAAATAGATAAGGATATTGTCTAATATTATTTTCGTCCCACACAATCCATACTAATGGTCTATGTTTCGCATGAAGTTCCTTTACCCGATGGTCCATTATCTTTGGCGAGAAAAGCTTCATACTCCAAGTTATCTTGAAGCTCAAATGTTTTGACTTCGATGACGAGCGAAGGGTCTTGGTGGTACCTTCTTAGCTAAGAAACGTGGAACCCATTGTGAAGATTCAATAAATGCAATGGTAATGAGACATGGTAAACTATCGGGCCAACACTTCTTATAATAGGGAAAAGTTCTATAAATCACAGTGTTAACTTCCTAGTTTTGATTGCTCATCCAACTCCACACATAGGGGTTTCTGTTAGGAACACATGACCTCCAAGTTAAAATTCTAAGGGTTTTCTCCGCTTATCACTGTATCTTTTTGCAAATCTTGCGCGAACGTCATTTTATCTCTAATTGGTTTAACTTGTTTTATGGTCTACAACACAAAATTTGATCTAAGGATCTTATTCACTCTAGTTTTGTACTAACAAGATGTACGTCATTTTTGTCTATTTACAACACCTCTTATAGAGACATGTCAATAATTGAGTGAAAATCGTTGTTATACGTGAATTGTATCACAGGAAATAATTCATCTCAACTCCCTCTATGTTCTAGCATGCAAGCTCTCAACCAAACATCCAGTTACTAAATCGTTCTTTCAGATTGGTTAGTGTTTCGGGATGATAAGTTGAACTCAATCTTAACTTCATTCCGAGTTCTTGATTCAGTTGTTGCCAAAACTTCAATGTAAATTTAGGTCTCTGTCTCTAATTATACTCGCAAGAATCCCATGTAGTCTAACAATCTCTTTGACAAACACCGGTGTGAACTTCTTTGAAGTGTAAGTTTGACTGATGGAAATGAAATACACACTTTTCGCCAGCCTATCGTGAGATCTAAAAGTTGTTTGTGGAATATCATATTCCTTAACTTTTATTTGATGATAGAGCGACTTTAAATCAATCTTTGAGAATAATGATGCTACTTTCAATTGGTCAATCAAGTCACCAATTATTGTCAATAGGTAACTACTCTTTACAGTCGCTTTGTCAAGCTTCATGTAGTCCACACAGAGACTAGATGTGTCATCCTTCTTCCTTATGAATAGAATCAGAGCTCCTTATTGTGATACATTTGGTCTTATGGATTATTTCCATAGCATCTTGTCCAACTGCTTCTTTAATTCTTCCTGTTTCCCTTCAGACATCCTATATGGAGATATAGAAATTGGTCATGAACTTAACACCAAACTTATGGAAAAATCCATTTCTCTTATTAGCAGCAATCCCAAAATATTATTAAGGAGTATTTATGGGAACCGCATACAACTGGTAAATCTTTAGTCTTTGGGATTTCTTCCCATGACATGGATAATACCATCCTAAACTTTTGAATAATTCTTTCGGCTTCCTTATTCGCCTTAGAGTATTATTCGAACGTCAATGTCATCCAGCTCAAGATTACGTTATTCACAGATAACCAATCCATTTATAGGATAATGTCCAAGTTTTGTAGCAGGAGAACTACAAGATCCACCAAGAATTTTATATTCTCTAGGGTTATTAGGAAATCTATGCAAACATAACAAGTTACCGTCTAACCATTTTGTTGACTTTATCTATAAGGACATAGTCTAGGAAAGTGAGTTGTGTGGCCACATCGAAAACATGGTTAAGGAAAATCTTTCCTCATATGTGTTCCTCCATATTCAAACATTTGAGTGCAAGTCGTCTTGAGGTTTCACTCTAATATGGTGAAGGTCTTTCGTATGACTTTATTCCTTGTTGGGGTTTTCCTCCCTAGCCCCGTCCAAAATTTTCCCTAATGTGAATTAGTCCTCCTAAATCGTACGAGTTTCTACGATTATCAATTCCTTTGATCTCCAATGCTCAATCAAATCGTAAAAATTCTACTGGTGCCTTTACCTACATCCTATCTTCTAGCATATGCGCGAGTATTACGGACCATAACTTCCTAAAAGGAATAGACATTGGTTTAGCATTCATAAGACATAGAAGCATAAATTGTATGTATATGTCTTATGAATGATCTAGTCGAAAAGGAATTCAACCTTAGAGGAAGAAGACTCATCCTTAGTAGCTTGTAAGAAGACTCGCAATAAACGAACAATCTACCAATTTCTATACATATTTAGTAACTCATGTAGTTTTGATTGACTTAGCTAGTATGATCCTAGACACAAGCAGTCCAATTTGATTTAACTTGCTCTGATACCATTAAATGACACACCCCATAGTCCTATTGGTGGAACTTAATTAACTAGTCTTGTTAGCGTTATAAATACACAAATAAATTTTGAGCTAATCAATGAAAGTAAATGAAAACACAAAGACATATATATATATATATATATATATATATATGAGAGAAAAAACATAGATCAAACAAACAGCAAAGCAAAAAATGACATAACGACCAACAACCAAAAAAAAGAAGACTGGATACTGGCCAAAACATTATACACATAACCTTGTTCATCCAGTCTCCATTTCCATATTCGTCTAGAACACACCCCTTGGTGTAGGAGGATGATAAGATGAAGTCTAATACTCCTTGAACTTTGCATATTATTCCCTTGGCACCTATAATCTACCAAGACCATGTCCCCGTCCCTGATAGACCTAACCAAATAGCTGGTGATAAGTGGTACCATTTTCTTCTACTCGCTTTCAGCCTAGGTTATCCGAAACGTTGGGCTCGTGGAAGAGACGATGACCATGTCCTCGTGGGCTCATTGTGTTCTATGTGTTATAAGTCAATTGCCTCTCAAAAATCGACTAAGATACTAATCTTAAAGTAGCTTGAATAGCTACTTCCCATCCTAATTAAATTTGAAATGTTTCTCCGACGATGACCCGCTTAAACAACAATATGAAACAATTCTTAAAGGACATCTCAACACAAGTGAGGTTTTTAACAAATCAAAGACTAACAGATATAGTAGAGGCAATTCTTTCCAAAAATAAATAGTTGTGATGATCAGTAATTAGCTAGAGTCATATTTTTTTTTCTTTTGATTTAGTTTTTTCAGTGGATAAAGTTTTCCTTTACTTACTAGTCTTATTATTGTGTTAGCCAGGTGATATTAAGTGCAGTTCATTGAGACAGTATTTAAAACACTTCATACTCCAGTAATTTCGTCTCTCCTTTTTCAAACCTTCCTCAAGTGAATCATTCAGAGTCAGTTAATTAACATTATCATCTACCCACACCAACCAACTCCTATGGCTCCATTCTCTCAAGCTAACCGACCCTCCTCTTCAAGAATGGGCCCAAAGCCAAAACCCAATGCTGCAGAACCATCTCATCAAGAATCAACCAAAAGGGTAATTTCGTCCAAAAATGTCAACACCGAGAAAATATCAAGAGCTCCACTTCCATTAGCAAGAACTACCGAGCGCGAGAAGACTAAACTGCCCCTCAAAAATTTCAAAAAGAGTCACAATGAATCCATTAAGAAGAAAACACATCTCCCTCCAATTTCTGAATACGACGAGAAAAGAACCAAACAACGTCGTTTTGACTACAATGCAACAACTTCTTCAAGCAACAGAAACGACGAACGCAAGAAAAAGAAAGAAATCACTACCGTCTACCAAAACGCGCCGTCGTTTCCTTCCAATGACGTGGCACGAGAGAAAGTAAGAAAATTACTGAAGCTCTTCCATGGCATGCGTAGACTCTTCTTCAAGTTATGTCCTTTCCAAACGGCAAATACTCTTAAAATACGAGGCAAGTTCCTAAACGACAGAAAAGAGTTTATAGGAAAAGTCCCCGGAGTTGAAGTTGGCGACGTTTTTGAACATTGGTGTGAACTAAACATCATTGGCCTCCACCGTGAAATCAATTGTGAAAATTACATCGATCACGTGATCAAGGACCGAAAAAGGATTGCTACTAGCGTCGTTTACGACGGTTTAAATGATGATGGATTGGAACATAACGAAGTTTTTATTTCTACAAGGATAAGAGAAAATGCTCAATCATTATTTAATAGTTTTAATGTTAAAAATGACATTAGAGTTATAATTAAGTCTTATTTGAAGAATAATGGCCGCCGCGGGATCGAAGTTTATTGTTATTATGGTCTTTATAAGGTTAAACTATATGGGAGAGAAAATATGGTTTATACATTTCTTTTGGTTAGAAACTCTGGTCAGGAAGAGGTTGCATGGAATGAGTTGATGAACTGTGGAATTGATGGAATTAGAAAAGGTTTAATTGTTGATGATATTACTCGTAAGAGAGAGGCTGTTCCTATATGTGTGATTAATACTGTCGATAAGGCCAAACTGACAGTTGATTCTTTCATTTACAAAACTAAAATGATTTATCCTAATTGGTGTAAACCTATTCCAGTTCGTCATTTAGGGTGTGATTGTGTTGGTAAATGTGGAGATTCTGTGAAGTGTTTGTGTGCTATGAAGAATGGTGGGAAAATTCCTTACAATAAGAATAATATTATTGTGGCATCAGGGGGTGTGGTTCATGAGTGTGGTCCTTATTGTAAGTGTAGTGCAGATTGTCCTAATAGAGTGAGTCAAAAAGGGATTAAATTTAATCTTGAGATCTTCAGGACTGAGAAAAAAGGGTGGGGTGTGAGGTCACGTGATACAATTCCAGCTGGTAGTTTTATTTGTGAGTATATTGGTGAGGTTATTGAAGATGATGAAGTTGATAAAAGGGTTGATAATGATGAGTATTTGTTTAGTATTGGTGATTATCATATGGATGATAGTTTGTGGAAAGAGGTTTCAGATATGATTAGTGATGATGAGGATGAGGATGGTGGTGGTGAAGAGGTTCTTGTGGATCGCAGTGGCGATGACAATTATGGTAGATATACCATTGATGCTGCTTATTATGGTAATGTCGCAAGATTTATTAACCATAGTTGTTCGCCTAATTTGTTTGGTCAGAATGTTCTTTATGATCATGATGATGGAAGGATTCCACACATCATGTTATTTTCAGCTGAGACCATTCCGAAAATGACGGAGTTGACTTACCATTATCATTACAAGATAGGTCTTGTGCTGGATTCCAATGGGAATGTTAAGACGAAGAACTGCTATTGTGGTGCCTTGGAGTGCGGTGGAAGGTTGTATTAATGATTGCTAGAAAAAGGTTAGTGATTCTCATTCTATCTTGTTCATAATATGTTAAGATGAAAATTGTAGAATTGTATCAATCTAGTCTTTCATATTATTAATATTTTAAAATGATCTCTAGAATTGCATATGTTAATCAAATAATTCGTTCCTCTGTTTGAATCTGTTAACAAATGCTTACCTGATCTTAATAATTTAATGTAATTTTTGTCCATGCAAATATCAAGGGAAGGACAAATTTGATTAATATTTTATAATTTCAAATATTATATTAAAATATTGATAATGTAAGAGACTACACTAATAAAAGTCCTGCAAAATTTGTTTTCTTCTCTGCTTGATTGAATGCTATGAATGACTCTTGATGTTGATTCCTTATAATTCTAGCAGGGGATTAATTATGACAGTTATTGAATATTCAAGATGCTGCAATGGAGTTGCAGATGATATTTAAGCCTTGGTGTTTCAGCTTTCAGTTGCTCTAGAGGAAGGAAAAGTAGGTGTGGTGGAAGCAATTAACAGACAAGTATTTTACTTTAAATTTTAGTTTCCTTGCAATGTGCAGCAACATTGGATATATTCAGGAGTTTAATTATTTGTGTTTTGCATTTTCCTTGATGAAATTGAACATGTCTGGTTTTGATTGGTACTGTTATGAGATTTTCAGTTTATATTGGTATTGATGAAGTACTGTATTTCTCACTGGTTAAATGTTTCATGTTCTTAAAGTGTTAGTTGTGTTTCATGGGTAGAATTATATATGTGACATTGCGGCTGCATTTCTAATCCACGAGCACGCTTGGGATATTGGTTTTGTTGTGTTAAATGAATTGGTTATATGGTATAAGCCTGCTATATAGTATAAATAAATGGTATCGATAGTAGAATAATTGGTTTTGTTGTGCACTTAAAATGGTATTTTATCAAGCTTTGTGTGCTGGTAGTAGAATCATTTAGATACAGATTGTTGCTGCTTGCTTCTAATTATGAAGATCGTCTTGCATTGACAACACTGGACATCATCGTATTATATTATATTTTATATTTTATGAAAAATTATTTAATACATTAATTATTTATATTTTGTTATTTAAATTATAAAAATGAGTAATTTTAATAGTTGAAATTGAAATTTTTAAAGGTTTTTGTTTTTAATTTCATGGATATTAATCACCAAAATATGAGGATCAATTTTGCAGATTGAAATGTTCATTATCATTTTTTAGTTAAAAAATTAGTGGATGTATCAAAATATTTGGATTTTAAAATAAGAGAACCAATTTTGCAGATTGAAAAAATATGAAAACCAAAACTGCAGTTAGGTTTAATTATTAATAGAAGTTAAATATTTTTCACTCTTTGAATATCCGTGATCTTGGATATGCCATTTCTGCTTTCCACATCGAATAAACAAAATCAATCTAAATATATATTCAATATAATCAAACTTAAAACATATTAACAAAAAGAAAACAAATATATGTTTAATCTTAGGGATGTTTGCGAGCTGGTGTGGTTCTGAATCTGTTGTCTAAATCAATAAAAAAATATATGAATTGGAATGAGTTGAATTTACAAAAAATTTGGATAAATTTGAAGTATGGGTTGGATTGATTGGATGCCAACATTTTATTATCACAACAATTAAGAACTCACAACAATTAAGAACTCGGTTTTGTTAAAATTTAGTTTCCTCTATAAAGTCATTCGTGTATAGCAATATTATATAGTAGAATAGGTTGTTTCACAATAAATCACTAAGATTAAAATTTTAAGTTGGAAAAATTAACTTTACACTAAAATAGTTGGTTGAAATAATCAAACCAATTAAAAAATGACACATAATTTTTTCGCTTTCGTTATTGTTTTTCATCGTAACAATAAGTATTTTCTTTTGTGAAATAATATTTCAAGACTTTGTCAAATAAAAACTAAAACAAAAAATTCAAAATATCAAATTAAAACACATGAATAACAAAAATTGAGATCAAGTGAAAATAAAAACTACAAAGGTATTATAATAGTTAAAAAAGAAAAAAAAATGGAATGTAATGTATGAGTTAGGCATCAGGGCTTGTCGGCTAAAAATTCGAAATTCGATGTACAAACCAATGTTGTATATGCAGTAACCAATATTGTATATGCAGTAAAAATAAACAACAATACTGGATGAATCTTGTCAAAAATAAAAATTCTAATCAAAATATCCTCCCTTTCTCAACACTTTCTTGTGATAATTCGAATGCTTTGTGTCATCAAAACTTGGACTTGCCACAGGTCTATACTCTCGGTGCAACCCCTTTGTCTTGTATCTCAACCCACATGCATTGCATAACGTATTTCTCCCTAATGGACCCATCCTCCATTGAGTACTGGTTTTGGTCTCACAGTGACTGCAACTTCTCTCTATAATTTTCTGAGTTTTACGCCTCTTAACAGAACATAAATCTTCTTCAACTCTTTGACGCTTTTTAATTTGTCCTTCACCAAATTGCTCTACTCTGATATTCTCTTGGCCATTTGTAGCTAATTTTCGAATATTTTGGAGTTTTGTTGAATACTGAGACCCTAAGACAAAATAAATTCAAATTTAATTATAAATTAAAAATAATTAAATATAAAAAAAAAACATTATTATAGCTAACTTTCCTGATACATGATTTCTTATTTTTTGTTATTGTTTTTCATCCTAATATTTAATATTTTTTCAAAAATTATACGACATTAAATATCTGAATATATATAGTATCCATCTAAGTACTTGTGTGTTCACCTTGGATTTGAATATTTGACAAATCGAGAAAAGGATTCTTCCCTTGATTGTTCCCTTCCCTTGATTGCTCCAAATTGATAACTTCCTCCTTATTCATAGGCAAACTTGTATCAATTCTCTCTTGATTTATTTGAACATTTGACACATCGAAATACGAATTATTTTGTGATTCTCCTTCGCATGATTCATCGAATTTGACTTTTTCTTTCTCACAAACCAGCAAATTCAAATCTTTTGGTAATCCTTTATCCATGTTGGCCCAAAAATAATCGAGTTGAAGTGGTTCTTCCTGTGAGGTATAAAGCGGGTCTGCAATATCTTCCTCATCATAGTCAATTTTTGAGTCGAAGCGGTAGATAGCCATGGTTAATAAGAAAGTGCAGTAAAATGAAAGAAAGTGATAGAAAGAGAGAGAAAATAATTTTGGAAATTTTATACAACTCAAACTGAAATAGGTCGAAAGTATGAGTGAAAAAAGCAGTATTTAAAGGAGAATTTACTAACACATAACAACTTGTAACTAACTCCAAATCAGTGATACTAATACAACATATATCAAGTAATGACACTTAATTAGTGAAACCAGAATCTTAAATAGTGTAAGTGTTAACAAACAAGTTTGAAATTCAAATATAATAAACTCCCTCTCCGGAAGTATAGTCATCCTAACAAACATGTCTCCTAAATTATAGTCATTCTAACAAATATGTTTGTCTAAATTATAATCATCTTACAATATTAATAAATCATAAATACTTTTTTTCTATTTTATCTTCTATTATTTATTATTCTATCTTATTTCTTTAATTTTAATTTGTATTTCTTATAAAATTAGTGGAGTATACTTTTGTAAAGTAATTATAATTTTTTTTTCTTCATGACATACTAATTACATTTTTTAATTTGTGTGAAATTGTCAAAATAACTTACAATTTGAAATGGAAAGTAATATATTAATCTATATATGTAAATGCATATATAATCACTAAATTATAACAGAAACTCAAAATTTCCTCAAACATAAAACAGCAATTCGAAATAAAAGCGTAGGAACAATTTTAAAACTTTTTTTTCTTACAAAATATTTTAATTATTTTTTGGTACACAAAAAATTTAAAACTTGTCGGAAACAAAACTTGATTTTAGAGGATTCGTTTTGTGCGTGTATTAGTATAACATATTGTATTAAATTTTGATCTTTTATGTTAGATAGTCAATTTTTAATAATTTATGCATATTAACCTTCTTTAATTTTTGACATATTTAAATGTATTATTATAAAATAAAATTAAAATAGGATGTGTATAAAGTCATATTCTTCAAATGTCATATTAAATATCAAAATAGAACTTAATTTTATTGACATATTAACTCGTTAATCTATTTACAGATATGTTTGATTACTTGTTCTAAAATATTAATATGAAATAGATTTTTAAATAGGCTAGCAGACCATACCAAAATTTTATTAAGTTCAGACTATGTCTAGAAAGTAAACATACGACAGAAGATATATATATTTGAAAAAATTAATTGTTAAATTAAATAAAGAAAATAAAATTATAAATAAAATAGTTTGAATGAAAAGTATAATTAAAAGAGAAAAACCACATAAAGAACTTGGCAGTCCTTCTATATAAAAAATAAAATATGACCTTATTAATATTATTATAAATCCAACCCCCTTGTGGCCTTTAGCTAGGTAGATATGATTTATCATATACTCTTTTTAAAATAAAATAAAAATAACAAGCTATGTGCATATAGTTCAAATTTAGACTCATTACATTCTTTTTGACTTATAGTAAGTCTAGAGGAAGTATCAATCTTATCACCCCATTGTGTTATGTTTATCTAGTTTAAATCTCAATTAATGTTAGGGGCTAAGTTAGAACCGACGAGATAGAATGAAATTGTCATTACTATTTAACTTTAAAAATATAATTAAACATAAAATATAAAAGATAACATATCTCTCGTGTTCCTTTAGATTTAGTTTTTTTTTTCTTTCTTTTTCTCAATTTAATCATTTATTTAATTTTAAATAACAATTTGATCATTTATATCTTATAATATCAACAATATTTCTTTTACAAAAACTCAAAAAATTCATTATCATCTTCAAACAAAGCCTAAAAAATTTATTACCTATTTCAAGAAAATTCATATATTTATCAAATTCATAACTAAAGTTTTCAAATAAATTCATATCTTCATTCCATCAACATCATATCCATCAAATAATGAACTTACACTTTAAGATTTGATTCCCAAATCACCAAGACAATATCTTCTTATTCTTTCTATTCTTCTCCAAAATCAAATCCCTAATCTAAATCTCAAAATGCGAGTTCTTTATTTGATAGATTTAATGTTGTTGTTGGAGATGAAAAATATGAGTTTATTTAAACATTTGAGTTATGAATTTGATGAAAATATAGATTTTGTTGAAGATAATTATTTATTTTTTTAGTTTTGTTTTTTAAAATAATGATGAATTTTCTACATTTCTGTGAAAAAAAATGATAATATTATTGACATTTCTACTATCAATTTAAGAAAACAAAACACTGCTAAAATTACAGACCTAATTATTTTTATCAGACTCATTAATTAGGGATACCAAAGTAATTATCATGTTTAACCACTTAAAACTGCATTTATCTACTAACTGTAACAATCTAATAACTTCCCTCTAAAGTGGAATTTCATACAACCGTATTGAGAGCAAAATATTTGTCTAGAAAAAAATATACCACAAAAATTTCTTTTCATTTTCATTCAAGAACGGATAAGAATTGGTTATTAAATGTCACATTTATGTTTGTTGATTATATTTTCTATTCTTATTTCTCCGTGTATAATTTTCGACTTTACATGTTGTTATTGTATTGTATCTACATTATTTACTATTACTAGTAAGGCTTTAGTAAAAATATTATCATGAACAAAAATCACGATATATTATAGACTTTAGTAAAATTGATATATGTTATATATTGTGTTTATTTCCATAATATGTCATATAGTAGAAAAGATTATATCAGAGTTTAAGTTATCAATTCAATTTCAATAATTATAATTATGTATTAGGCTACAAAGACAAAAGCTATTAATCATCAAGTTCCAATGAAAAATGAAAGAATCAATTACCTTGCACATTTTTAATTTTCCGTCAATCCACTTTCTTATATTTTCTTACATAGCCTTGCGAGGAACCGATCAAATGCTCCGGTTTTGAGGTTTTAGAAGGGTTTCAATACTAATAAAAAAATATAGGACAAATAATGAACACTAAATATGAATTTAGAGAGAACTAAATTAATTTAATATGTGGGATAAATGTTCAATATTAAAAAACACGAGGCAAATATAAAAATATATTAAAAAAAACGTAGGACAAATATCAAACTCAATTGTCAGCGCTAAATATAAAAAATTCACAAGACAAAAATTTGTCATTAATAAATATTAAAAAAACACAAGATACATATTTATAATTGATGCATGAAAATAATACCAGAGAAATATTTGTTAGCGATAAATAAATAAAATCATATAAATAAAAAACACGAGACAAATATTTATCATTGATAAATATAATAAAATACGGAATAATAATTATAACTGATGCATATAAAAAATACGAGACAAATATTTGTAATTGATAAGTATTAAAAAAATATGGGACAAAAATTTCTCACTAATACGTAAAAAAGTATGAGACAAATATTTGTCACAAAAAAATATTTAAGATATATACAAAATATTAATTGCAATATTTAGTGTCCTATTAATCAAATAAATTTTCCTTGAAAATGAACAAAAGTAAAATACTATAACTCATTATCATTTTCAATTTTATTTGTACATTATTAATTCAAATAAATTAAATCCTTTTATCTATAACATAAAGAAGAGATTAATTTTTTAATTATTATCTAGAAAAATATAGTAATAACGCGGTACTCATGCAGTAACGCGGTGCCCATGCAGAAGCACAAGTAGTTTACTCGTTAACACATAAAGATCAAATTGTTACTTAAAATTAAATAAAAAATTAAATCTAAAGAAAAAAATAATTGAATTTTTATCTGAAATTAAATTAAAAAACTGCATAAAATATTTTACCAAGATAAAAAATATTTAAATTAAATTACACAAAAATATCATCAATTATAAAATAAAATCAATAATCTATATGTATATCTACATTTTTTTTGGACTAAATCTACATTTAATCTATAATATTATTGGAAGAACTCATGAGCATTTTGTACAAGTTTTTTAATCATCTTTGTCACCGAATCATTAATGGTCAAGTAAAATGTATTCAACGTCACCATAAAATTATTGAGTAAAAAAAAATCAAACATAAAATTATTAAAGAAGTTAAAGACGATCTTTAGGAAGAAATGAAGGATATTTTTAGTTTTTTCAATAATTACGTGATGTGACATATATAATTGAAAATTTAATATTTCGTGGTATAAAAATATGACATGACAAACTATGTTAACAAGCCACGTCATCAATTACTAAAACAAGAAAAATTTATAATTTAGAGATAAAATCCATAATTCTAAAAACAATTATAATTAAAATTAACTATTATTATTATTATAATTATTTAATAGTCAGTTATGATTACTCGCAATGTAAATATTTTTCAAAATTATTTGTGGATATAAATTAAACTAATTTTTTAGCTTAATTGCAATTTTAGTCATTTTATTATTATAAATGTACGGTAATAGTCATCCTATTTTAAAAGTGGACAGTTTTAATCCCTCTATCAGATTTTTGAATAAAAAAAATGCATATTAATGACGTACTATACAATTATATTATATAGAACCATCTAGATACATTAATTATTTATATGTCATTAATTAAATTAAAAATATAAATTTTTTTTGAAGTTGAAAGCTAAGTTTTTACTGCGTTTTATTCAAATTTCATGAATGTTAATCGTTTTATACATCACATTATTTAAAACATTTCACGTTATTATTATTTTTAATTAAAAAATCAAAAGAAAGACTAAAACTGTCTACTTTTAAAATAAAAAAATCAATTTTATAAATCGACAAAAATAGTCTAAAATTCTAATTAAGCCAAACTTTTTTTCTTTTTAACAATAAGTTCATCTCTGATTATACATTGGAGAGAATAGATTTGCTGAATTGGATTTTTACTTCCTCTAGTCGCTTTTGAACCGAAAACCAGGTGCACAAGCAGAAAAAGGTAAACGTGAGAAAGAGACTGAAAATCGAAAATTGCAACCCTAAATTGCAACCCTTCCAATACATGTACTCCAAAATCTCTAAACAGAATCCCTGATCGGTAATTAATATATAGTACGGAGATGGATGAAGCAACTGGTGGTGGCAGTAAGATTCAATGGTTGTGGGGTGTAGCCAGTGCTGCTCAAATGGGATTGGGTGTACGTTCTTACATAAAGGGCCACGCAGGTGATTCATGCCTCATGCCTTTGAAAGCTTTCACTGTTGCTTCTCTCTTCATAGGTAGTGCCGCTTCCGCTTCTGTTCTCGTCCTTCAAGCTAACGGCATTCACGGGGTATTACTGTTTTTCTCTTTATTGATTGTTGTTTCGTTTTATGTTCTTGAGGTTTTTCAGTTATTTCAGTAGTTGCTTTTGAAATGAAAATGGACTGTGATATTTTAGGTTTTTCTGGGAATTTATAGTAATGTGAATTGAGTCTTGAAAGGGGTCTGTTTGTTGAGAATTCCAGGTTGGATGAGATATGAGTTAGGCATAACTAATTCTATTATGGTTTTAGAGCCTACACTTGTTATCAGGCTACTCTGGTTACACTCCAATCTTGGGTGTGATGAGGTGTGCTGAGAGTCCCACATTGGTTGAATGAGATTTGACATGAGAAAGTGTTGATATTATAAGTGGGAGACACCCAAACCGCACAAGTTGGTTTTGTAAGGTTAAGTTAGATAACCTAAATTCTAATAAGGATGGTTGTGGATGAATGTATATGTGTATCTGCGTGTGCTTGTATTTAGGAAAAGGAATGATGGGTTTGTGTGATAAAGTGAGTCTGATCTGAAGAGTGAATTGTGAAATGGGTTTTTGGCGGTTTGTAGTTTTCTGGTGGAAGCAGAAGATTGAGCTTGGAAGATGATTTTCATAAGCTGAATTTGCAAACAAATAGTGAGTCTTGTTGCTTGTAGATTAGACATGGGTGCGGATGAAAATGTAGTTTTTGTGAGATATAATGGATGAACTTATGTCGTTAGGTAATTGTGGATAGTGAGAGTGAATTCTTATATGGCTTTTTGTTTATTTGTAGCTCATTCGATTCTAGTAATGGCAAGAAGATCTGATTCTCAGCTATTCAAGTTAACAATGGAACACATCACCACAATGCATTGTTCTTCAATGGTTTTGATGGCAGTCTTAGTCTTGAAATCCATTCCAGCCATCTTTTGATAGTCTTGATATGTTTTTTTGACAAAATTTGTAAATTGAACAAGATTGATAATGTTGGATTTGATGAAAATTGACAGGACACTTGGGCCTGATGATTATTGGAACAAATGTGAGTTGGCCCAGTACGTGGCAGGTGTACACAAGGAGGGAGAAGTGGGGCCAAGGGAAGGGAAGAAAGTTAGTTAGAATAATCCCTAGACTTGTGGAGAATCGGTTATTTGAAAGGGAAAGAGTCTAGTTGTGAGATCATTCTAGATTATTGATAGGAGGCACTATGGTCCAAATCCTAACGAGGAGGAGGTCTTAGTTGGCTTGAGTGATGAGAGGCCCAAAACATGGAGAGTGTATGAGAGGTGAAAGAAGAAAGAGAGTCAGGAATAAATGTGAGCGTGTGACGGTTACAATATTCCCAAATAAAGAGGGTGAGTAGGGGCAATGGTAGAATCAACTAATTAGTAAACCAGTACCGTTATGGTTAGGCAGTGAGAGAATAACCATTTCTCTGTTGAGGAGCTTTTGCTCTGGAATTGTATTTCATTTTCCATATTCCATCATCATCAATAATATTCATTCATCCATATCAGTGTTCTATCTCTACTTTAATATTTCTGCTCTATCAATTATGCTAGGAAGTTGTTGGGAGAGAATATCTTTCTAGATTAGGAGCCCCTGACACTGTTACAAAGTTCTGAATCATTAGTTTCTATAAAAAATACTCTCAAGTATCAAGATGGATAATTGAGGCCAAAGTACCATACTGAACCACGGTTGATCTTTTTGTGCAGATTGTGTGTGATTAAAACAGTAAACAGATGATATTTAAGTGAATAGAACTATTATTATGACTATAGTTTTTTTATGAGATCAAATTAATTCTTATTGAATGTTTATACAATATAGTGTTGGTGGTTTATGATATAGTCCAGTTCCTTTTATTCGTAGGGTTGTTAACTAAAGGAAAAAGAAGCACCAAAACACTGTTTTTGGTATTCTGGATTGATCAAAATGTTCATTGACTTAAATACCGTGTAAATGTAATCAGATGAAGTCAGACAAAGTTTTTCCTCAATAACTTTTAATATATAAAATTACTGTGAGGGCGTTGGCCATGGTAGGAATATGTGGTGAGTAATGACAAAAAGAGCAAGGTATTTGGGATATCCACTCGCCCCCAAACACACATAAAAGTACAACTGATGGACTGGAATGAAGATGAGATTATGTCAACCAGGATTATGTTTATCCTAGAAATTAAAAAAGTATTGATGAAGAAACCAACTGTTCAGATTTATGTATAAAGTAGATGCACAATCTGTGGGTTTGTGGGAACCCAACCTACTGTTCTGGATTTCGTCATCCGTCAAACAGTAGCCTTACCTGTGACCTGCTCTGTTGTAAATTGTACCTTCCATTTCAGTTGAATTCAGGCTTTGGGGACTTCGATAGGAATCAAATAGAAAAGTATAATCAAGACTCAGTTTAGGATGAACACTCTTGCCAAACATAGATTATGATGAGTATATTAAGATTTAAGACTGATAATGAAAATCATGGATTGGAGATTAGCTCATTACAAGATGAATGAGGAAAACATTAATGATCTATAAAACTCCCTTAAGACCGAGAGAGACCCTCAAATCTGTTAAAGTGATACCCTCATTTAATCGTTTTCTATTTTCTCTCTCTCTCTCTCTCTCCCCTCCCATAACATAATCACGCATATTATTCTCCTCTTTCATAATGCCACCTGTCTATCTGTTATGCTCTCAAGTCTCAACAATCTCAATTGTTCCCTCCTCAGCGGTTAAAAGATCATCCTCCTTCTCTTCCTTTTAAGGAAATTTCTCTTTTAACTATTATAAATATAGAGCTATTTCCTTCATTTCACCTTGAAGACAAGGTGATTCTTTTGGTGGGGAGTATTGTTAGACCTCATATTATAGAACAATATAAGAAGAGAGGGAAGAAATTATTTATAATAGTAATGGACAGTTATGTTTTTATTATTTGTCTGTTATGTTGTTTAGTTTTAGGAATATATAGAGAAAGGAAAGAGGAAAGTGAATAATTGGGAAGTTATTTAGTGGTTATGGGAGGGAGATGCCAAGCTCTCTAATTCTTGGAAGGGAGAGACCAAAAATCTCGAATATCTTGGGAAGCCATTGTACTTAAAATGCATTTTCGTTTCCTCATTCTTTAGTTAGTTTACCATATTGTTTATGGTGTAATTGTATTTTATCATCAATAGAAGACAACTATTACTATTACATCCAATTGTGGTACCAGTTTCTATAGGAATACTCTTGCCAAACACAGAGTATGGTGATTATATGAAGACTGATAATGAAAAGGAAAGATTGGTAACTAGCTCCTTATAAGATGAATGGTAAAACAGTATAGAGCTATAGAATTCCCTTGTGACTGGGATAGAGACCCTCAGCTCTACCTTACCCCTAAACCAGTAAATTCCTTTCTACTCAATTTGATGACTAGCTTCTTATAGCCATTTCCTATTATCTCTTCTCCAATAACAGAGTCATGCATATTCTCCCCCTTTCTCATAATGTCAGCTGTCATTTCTGTTATGCTCTCCACAATCTCATTTGTCCCCTCCACCTCAGCTGTTAAGAAGTCACCCTCCTTCTCTAGCTTATCCAATCCACATTCGTCAGACTCAATATATTTATTTGGGCTCTCCCTTTCACTCCCCTTTCCTCTTCTCCAATAAAATTGGACAATGGTTCTATCAGATTTCTTGTTGCATCCGTTTGGTTGGCTTAATGTTCATCCGTGCATGTCAAATGTCTAAACGTGTTTGTTGGTGGTCGTTAGCCATCACATTAGCTCATTGTTCTTAAGTTTAATTTCATATTTCTGTGACAAATATGTTAACAGGTATTGACGGATCGATTTCATTTTATAAACTAATGCTAAGTTCCTAATTGTTTGATTGGTTCTTCGTCCAACCTCCATACTTAATTTTTTGGCCTTTTATTTTGCAACTTTAAATGGTATTATGAGAGTATTTTATGCTCTCTTGGCTTTCTTGCTTCAATGTAGTGCGTCTATTTTCATCTTGTTGGTTGAAAACCTAATGTAGTACTAGTACAAAGTTACTTATACTTTTAATCATTAATCAATGTTATTAAACTCGAATAGGTTAAGATATGGTCAATGTACTGGGTTAGTAAAACACTGATCGGACTGCATGAATGTGTAACATTAAATTTAAATTCCCTATGTATATCAAATATTTGTAAAAATATAGTTAAGTTGTCTCCGTGGCACATATTGTAATAGGACGTTGATTCATTCTTGACTGACGGCGGAATTGCAATGGCAGTTTGTATTTAAAATGTTTAACCATTAACTTTTCCTTCACACTATGTTGTAAATGTAACGTGCATGTCATATTGGGGTGTGAACATTTCAATTTTCAATTCCATAATGACGTGAGTGATCTTTCTCATCTCATCGCCTACTCTGCTACACTTGATATGATGTGCAGTTGTCCTTATTTATCGTGCTATTCCCTGACTGGATGTGGGTAGGCGTACAAAGTGCGAGCGGATGCAATCGATTCGAACTAGTTGAGTGGTTGAGACTTTCAGTTAGAGTTGAGTTGTTGATGTCATCATCACTTATGTGAATAAATGATTAGATACACTGGTTGACAGGTCCGGTTTTTGGTTGAACCAATCGGGGTGGCCAGTCAGGTCTGAGTTATAGAACACTGCTTTTAATTGGTATCCCGGTAATTTCAATCTTTTTTGAACACTTAAATATTGCAAGTCATAAGTTGTTACTTTGCTGTTTTTGATGGATAATACAATACTACAGAATACCATTGGTTATGATTTATGCGAAAACCTTAACTGGAAGACAGATCATATGGCATTTAACTGTTCACTGATCACTGACCACTATTTACTGTTCATACTTTGAATATGGTTTGATAGTTGTTGAAACAGAAGATGTGAAATTGATTAATAAAATGTTGAGTAAAACATCAATTTAGTCTCTTAAATGTTACTTTCTCTCCTATTTTTTGCCTAAACTATAAGAAAATAATAAATAGTTCTTAAACTATATGAAGCCCGTCAAGTTATTCACTAAACTATTTGAAATCTGTCAAATTAGTCCTTATTGTTAGATATTGACATATGATCAGACACTAAAGAGACATATTTCATATAGTTTAGGGAGTAATTTGATTGATTTCATATAGCTTAAGGACTTTTATTATTTTCATATAGTTTAAGGGACTAAATAGGAGAGGGAGTGATAATTGAGGTACTAAATTGATCATGGTTTATTCTATAATGTTTAGTTATTATAGATGTCAAGAGAACTAATGGTGTTCTTTATACGTGGCTGATGTAAGATCTGATTATGTGCAAATTATTAGTATTCTCACGTACTACATGTTATTGCATTGCCTATAGGTGGATGATCTCATTGAAGCCGGTGCCAATTTAAGAGCAAAACTTGGGTTACGTCCACGCACACAAAATAAGTAAGCAAAAAAGGTTATTTCCTTTGTGAAAACAGTAAAAAGGTTATTTCCCCTGTATCATGTACAAATATTTAAAAACAGGAAACAAAGTGAAAACATGGTCCCAATTATGTAATTGAAAGTGAAAGCGGATTTTGAAAACAGAAAACTTTATCTTAAAAATCTACAGACTGTTTATATTTTCATAAATCCTTCTATTAGGACGACTCAGCCTTCTCTGCCGTTAGATTAATTCTTATATTTTTGTATATTGAAGTTTATGGGATCTTCTATGAAATTAAATAGCATATTTTGTTTGGGTAGGTAAATGGATGAGTCATAACCAAAGGTTCAGTCACGTCTTGTGCTAGTACTTGGTGGTGTGGTTTCTTGGTGGAGAAGCAGTCATAACATTCTTCGGTTTGGTTCCTTAAAAGCTTGAAAGTTTCATGTGCAATTCAACAATTATATGCTTATTAGAAACAGTACATCCAATTGATGTGGTTTTCAGTTTTGTATGTGCAACTTGTAATACATTCATCAATAGTTTGTTATTTTCATTGACTTGGAGCTTAAGTTTTTATAAGATAAATATGGCTTATGTATTAGCTTATGAATGCCTACATCATACATGGATATTTCATGGGTATTGATGCTAGTTCTTAAGATATAGAGTAGAACCAGGGTTGATGTAGTATACAAATATAGTTTTCTACTGTTGTAATACAATGTATTACAGTCCATGACAAAGTTGCATAAAGATATGTTTATTTCCTACAAGAATGGCATTGGTAAGCTTGCAATTATTTGACAAATTTGAATGACCTGAAATTTATAATCTCGTGATATGCTGGATCACAAACTAGTATGTATTCCTACCCCATTTGTAAAAGCTCATAAACTTGACATGCTTTATCATTTTGAAGTTTGGTTGATATCTTTGCTCAAGGGTTGCGAGGAAATATAGCTCACGCCTGTTTGACCATTTTGTGTAAGTACATCGAACTCTCCACGAGCGAATGAATGATCTTTTCTATAAATAGGACGTTTAAGTTCTATATATGCACAGTATTGCAGTTTTGCCTTAGCTTTTGCAGCATCTTTTTTGGTTGAAGAAAGTGCCATTTGAAGTGCTTCCCCTGCAAAGGTTTTAACTCAATTGCAATTCAACATGAAGAAGAAACTTTCCAATACATATACAAGGTACCTTCTCCATTTATATAACTACCAACACCATGACTAAAAAAAGTGCCCTTTGAGTTTAATAACTTCAGGTATGTACACCTAGGAACCCAACATCATAAAACATCTTACTCTAACGTAGAGGTGGTAAAAGCACTTGTTTATCCAAAGTTAAATCCATCCATAACAACATAAATTGTTTGTAAAAGAAAACAACCAAAGTTAATAGACTGGTGCAATCCATTTATTTAATTTTCAAGATCTTTAATGATCCATTCACCATTTTGTAAATCCTAACGACCTAGTCCCTATTGATCGCGCACTTGGTCTCGAGGTTCTCAGGCTTAGGTTTCGACGTTGCCCCTACAATGAAAACCTTATGCCCTTTGAGAGATGACCTGGGACCTGGCAGCCAAAACTCGAGTCCTAACAGTCAATGGTTTGGTCTCGATAGTTGACGACTTGGGTCCTTGTAGTGGACGACCTAGGTCTAGATGACTGATGACCCCAAGCCTAATAGCATATGGCACTGGTTCGACGGTAACCAATGGTCTAACGACTTCGATCTTGTCCGCCAACTACGTGAATGATCTTTTTTATAAAATATTTTTTAGATGAATTGGATATTCTTTGTAAAAGAATTATTTATAGATGGGATTGAATGAATTTTACTAAATAGTTTGTGTTGATTGAATAATTTTGGTAATTAGTTATTATTAAATTGTAAATAGATTGTTTGAACATTTTTGGGTACAATGAGCTAAAAGATTTTGTTTGATTGAATCTATGTTATAACCCAAACAAAAATGTATCCAACCAATCCATTTTCAACTCTACACTTAACGATTTTAAATGAAAAGAATTGATGTTTTTTACCATGTGTAAGAAATAGCAAGTTCTCAGTAGGATATTTATCTGCAAGGTCCTTGATTGTTTTCTGATATCTAGCCCCTGCTTGCAAAAATGACTCTCCCCATTGAGGTAACTGAAGTTAATCACACAAAAGAAGGTTTCATTAGACTGATTAATGTTTGCTTCAATATTTGTCTGCAAAAAGTTCATAATAATAAAATTAAGATGAAATCCTTAGTACCTCATTATACACCCTTTTAGCATTATTATCCACTGTCCCAGCTGGGAGCATGGCTTCAAGCTTTGATATATCAAAACTTATATTTCCATCTTTAGGAGCAACGTTGGGACGAATGGCTACATTGTTAAACACTTCACATAGTCCATACTCAATAGAGACCTACAATTGTCGATGTTAAGGACAAAATTTTGGTAAATTAAATGGTTGAGTCATCTATACGAGTAATCAATTTTTATAAGTTGATTAAGATAATCAAATATGCATTCTATGCCTCTAAAGATTAGTCCAATGATTTGAGTTGAGATACTGAAAGATTATGATAACGGATGTTCAAGGTTTAATCCTTACTACTAACATTCTTTTTCTTTTAACAAATTAACCACTAACGTTTATTTATTAAAAAAAAATTTAAATACGCATGGTACATTAGAGGTTCACTCCCAACTAAATTTTCACCGTATTTTTAAGGGCATTGGAATAATTTTTGCCTAAGGACAAAAAATAAGTGACTAGTCTTTGGGAAATTACTTCATCCCCAAGCATTGCATTTCACACTTTATTTTGACACCAAAAGTGATAAAGCATAACTACGTTTTCTTTTGACCATTACTTCAGTAAGTATTTGGAAATTGGAAGAGCTTATAAAACTTATATTTGGAAGAACTTATCAAATTTGTCTAAAATTATATGCTATTTTAAGCTTATTTTCTTTTGCCCCTCCCTATAAATTATTGTCATAAGATGTTTTTGGGTTATGAAGGATTTACCCTTGTTCCCTCTTCAATAGTAAATAAAACAAGTTTAGTTTTCGAATTTTTAACTAAGACAATTTTTAGAATAACGTTAAATTTTGATTACAACAAAAGGGTTAACAGTCAAACAATGACTTACCTTGATCAACCCCTTCCCACATTTTGTTTGCAAGTTTCTAAATGTATTTATCATTTATCATTCATTTTTCAAATATATCTGTTATTAGTATAATTTCTTTTGTTCAAATTTATAAGACATTATAACTCTTTTTTACGCATATATTAAAAAAATTGATAGTGTAATTAATATGTATAATTTATGTATGACTATTATTGAATTATCTTTTGTGATTCGATGCAATCCATTTCATATTCGAAAATAATTTGACAGTATTAATAAAATAATAATTAGATAAAGTGCAAAATATCTTATATTTCTGAACAAACAAATGTGTTCAAAATTTTATAATCAGAGACAGAAGAAGTACATTTAATTGTCTTAGAATCAGAAGAGTTACCATCAATTGCATCCATAACCTACGTACAATTTAATCATTTACAAATTATAGTCAGCAAAAGAAAATGTTTTCACAAACTATACACATCAATAATTGCAATACAAACTAGTATATTTGTAATTGCACTACAAATTTTTTATAATTTGGTCAAAAAAACAACTTTTTTTAATATATGTTTGAAAAGTATCAAAAGTCTTATAGTAAAGAATGGAGAGAGTGATTACCATTTTCTACAAAACATCACGATTTGAATATTTTTAAATTAACAGGAGTTAATAATAAAAAATCACGACCTTGACTTTTGAAGTTGCAAAGAGATTGTCTTCACCAATGAATGTTTCAACACCACCATTGATGGTAGAGAAAGCACCAATGAGTTCAACAGCAGTTTGAACACAACGAAGAAAGCGAGACACAAACACCCGATGGATCGGATATTTCAAACTTTGTTCAATCCCTTCACCCATTCGAATCGCTCGAATTTGACCTTCTTGAGAAGGGGTGGATCCCATGGTTGCATCGCTGTGAATGCCCACATGGGATCAACGTTATCGAGGCGTTCTCCATGCCTCATTATGATGACATTTTGAAACAAATGTTGGTTTTTCATAATTTGTTTTCTTCTTGAATTCATTTTTAGTTTAGATAAAGGTCAACAGATAGCTAGGGAGAGATTATTATGAAAATGTTTTGGGTTTAAGAGAATATATATATCAATTGATTATGAAAAATGGGTCTAAGGTCAACAATTGAATTGATGTGAATATCTATACTTGGTCATAAAAATAAAAAGGTGATGATCATATATGAAGTGTAAAATGAGGTGATTAACAATATATTACATTTATTTATATATTTTATATTTCTCTGTACGCTTTCAACACTTCATTTTTTTTTTATTATTTTTTTCTATCACATTACCAACATATCATATATATTATATTATTCTCTCTATTTCTTTTTTCTCAAATTATCTATTGGGTGCAGGATGTTTACGCATCATTTTCCTAGATAAATTAAGATTAGGTAAAAAAAATAAATAAATTAAGGTAATATTTGGTAAAAACAAGACGTACATTAATTATAGATAGTAATAATAAGTCGAATTGATATTACATATTTAGTTAAACACATACTACTACTCCATCCAAAATGATTTATAAATAAAAATAGATTAAATTACATATATTAAAAAAATATTAAAAAAATATAACTGACCATATTTAATCTTATACAATTTTAAATAAAAATATAAGTATAGTTAAAATTATCTTCTATAAATAATAAATTGAATCGTTGAAAATAATGAAATAAATTAAATAAAGAGTATTATTGTAATCTTATGAGAAGTCGTGAATTTTTGTTTACATTTTATTTCAAAATTATAAAATAATTTTATTTATATTTCATTGGTGTAAATAATTAAAAAGTGAAAATTATGCATAATGAAAAAAAAAAAAAGAGATTCGATGGGAATGCAATGAATGACCTCATCATAATTAATATTGACAAAATCCAAGCATGTAATTTAAGGAGACTAGGGTCCAAGAAAGATAGTTCCATGAAACTTCTTAAAGTCAAACTATTATATTCTCTTTGGCAGCAACTAAAACTATTCCCTCTAAACTAATTTATAACAAAACTATCTCAAATACTAACAAAACTGCTATAACAAATATGTAATTTAAGTTCTTGTAATTCAATGATTTGGAACGTTTTGAGACTTAACATGAGTTTTTGGTACTTGAAGATGGGGTGGTTTGGACTTTGGAGGCCTTCCTTCTACTCATCTCTTCCCTTCTTCATCATAGGCCAAATGTAGATGGTTTGAAGTCATTTTTTAGATCGAAATTATCTCTCTGCATTGATTTTTAGGTTAAATATGTTTTTAGTTGTTATAAATATATCAAATTTTATTTTTAGTCAATCTTTTAGAATTTGCATAATATTAATATTAAGTATAAAAGAGAGGAAAACAAAGATAAATTATGTATTGATCAAATGAGGAAATTAACTACAATAGTAGGTATAATGAAATTTATATACCAAAATTAGAACAACTAATTTTTAACTAAGGTAACTAACTTGTAACTAACACCTAACTAAAATAACTAGCTAACTTGTAACTAATTTTATATTTCTAATATCCCTGGAAACTAGAAGATGTTTGCGACACTTCTAGTTTGGGATGAATAAATCACACAAATGTTGTAAAAAAAAAAAAGAAATACAATGAAAAACACTAAAATACATCGACTAAAGGATTTTGAAATGTCAGAATAATTTAGTTAAAAGACTTTTGGAAGATTTATTCTTTGTTTGAAATAAGAACAAGAAAGATTTTAAGTTGCTTCTTCCCTTTTTTGTTGTAGTAGGTGTTGAATTGAGTCTTCACCTCCATGCAAGATCTTCTCTTGTGTTTTTTTTTTTTGAACGAAATCTCATGCACGACTCTTTGATCATGAAGACTTATAAATGATATCCAATTATGAATTTTGGTAGAAAAAAGAACAATCTTGCTTTTTGTTGTTGGTAAGTGTTGAATGTAGAGTTTACACCTCCATGCATGAGCTTATAATGTTTTTTTAATGCCAATTTGGCTAAAAAGAAAGAATTTTGCCACCAAATATGGTTGGTGTTCTTGAGAAATCTTCAATAAATGTATTTGACTCCATCTTTTTCAACTTATGTTGAAACAAGGTTGATATCAAAGCGTCGAAGAAGTCTTGGGTTTTGGAATAGTTTTGTTGGCATACATGTTGCCCTTAATGCCCATTGTATGATAAGTTTTTATTTATTTATTTTTTAAGTATCATCATCATGATGAAATAATTCTAACTTGGAATTTGAGAGGGAAAGAGAAGAAAATGAAGAAATAAGGAGAAAAAACTAGTTTTGAAGGGAGAAAAGAGATAAAAATGAATAAATTGTTCAAGAATCAAATGGCAAAGAAAAGATAAATCAATTAAATTTCTACGAAAAATTTTCCAAGAAATTTGAGAAAGAAAATAACGGAATAATTATCGCTCTCATACCATATCAGAATTTGCAACATGTTGATATTCAACATGAAAGAGAGGAAAGTTGAGATAAATTTTATATTGATCAAATGAAAAAGATAATTATAATAGTAGGTATAATGAAATTTATATACCCAAATTAGAACAACTAGTTTATAACTAGGGTAACTAACTTGAAACTAATTTTACAACTCTAAAAAATCCTTCGAACTTTGATCCTTCTAAATTTTTTGTTACTAATTGTAGTCCCTACTTTTTTACAAAAGTTCATGTCGCTTGTTGTAAGTCTTTAAAATATCATTAACTTAATCAATTAATTATTTAATATTTAATTTAACAATTTAATCTTTAATTTGAGGTTATAGATAAATAAATAAAGGCTCAAGATTAAATAGTTGAATTATTAAACTAATGTTATTTCAAAGTCTTAATTAGCAATGATATGCCATCGAAAAAAGTGACTTGGAACATGCAATGTGAACTTGTGTAAAAATTCAGGGACTAAAATTGGCAATAGAAAATTTTGAAGGATTAAAGTTCGAAGGAGTTTTTAAAGTGACTAAACATAAAAGTTGGTATATTTAGAGGGACTACATATATATTTAACCTTTAACTTTTCATTCCTTTATCTAAATAATTGAGTTTTACATATATCTGATGTTTCTTTCGTGCTTTTTTTTTTTTTTTTTTTTTTTTTTTTTTTTTTTTTTTTT
>JBBPBP010000003.1:17071317-17104223 GCA_037974735.1 Cicer chorassanicum
TTTTGTGATTTTGTACTTTGAATGTGACATTGTTTTGTTCGTCGTTTTGATGTGACATTATTTGATTTTCCATCTTGCTGCATTGCCTGTTTAGTTTAGATTGTCAAATTAGCTTCGACCCGTTACAATTGATCATCAACGCTATATATCTAGAGACATCAATATTCTAGTCACTTTGATTTTGTTACATTTGCAAGCATTGTCGTTGTATGCCATTAATATGTGTGTTGTGAGTTTGTTTGTAGATTGATCTTTTTCAATTTTAATAACATTGATTTTGTGTTGTTTTTGATGTAGTCTACTAATTTAAACGAATAAAATTTTGAGAATAAAGATAATGCACTAATAGTTTAAAGTTGTTTTACACAGTCATCAAATTATAAAAAGTGAGGTATCATTGTTGTTACAAATGAAAAAATCCATTTCAACTAGGGCAATTACGAGGTGGAGGATGTGGATAGGTTACAAAAAACTGAATAAAACAACTCGTAAAGATCACTTTCCTATCCCTTTATTGACCAAATGTTAGAAAGGTTAGCAAATCATTCACATTTTTGCTATTTGGATGATTATTCTGGTTTTTTTTTCTTTCCAAATTCTCATTCATCCTAGCGACCAAGAAAAAATCACGTTTACTTGTCCTTATGGCATTTATGCCTATAGGAGAATGCATTTTGGATTATGCAATACCCCCATTACCTTGCAACGTTGAATGATGTCAATTTTATTTTGCTTTATTGAGGATATAATGGATGAAGATGCAAACAAGAGAAGGGGGTTGAATTGTGTTTGAAAAAGTTGATAAATTTGTTGTTAATTTGATGACGGCAAGTTGATTTTTATGAATTACTAAGATAAGAAGCAATCGGATTTAGAGGCAACAAACAATGAAAGCATAAATAGTTTGGCACATAGATTTATCCTGATTTACCACTAACTTGGTTATATCCAGTCCCCTCATTCGAAAGAATTTAATCCACTAATTCAAATGCCTTGAATTACAAAGAACCTGACCCTCCAAGCCAGTCTTCCCAAACAGCCTGACAACCCCAAACTTTTGAGGAACTAACCACCTTGACCCTACTAGTCAAGTCTTCTCCACATAACCTCACAACCCCAGATTTTTGAAAGCACACTAAGCCATTATCGGGTTGGATACAAAATATTTGGAACTTGAGTAGTTGCTTCTAACAAGATGATTATAACAATGACTATCACACTCTAAGAAAAACACCAGAAAATATTTCTCATTCGAACAAGTGTCTCTCTCTTTGAACTATAAGATGAATTTGGAATTTTGAGCTTGAGTTCTTCTACTCTTTTCTCATTTTTCGATGATCTTATTCTTCAGCCTTGAGTATCTATTTATAGATAAAATTGGGGCTTCAATTTGATCCTTGTTTAATTTTAAATTGTATCTTCATTTCGAGCTTGGTCAACAATGATATTATTCAAAAATAATTCTGAACAAGATGCTTTTTGATAATATGTTATTTAGCCAATTCTTTGTTTCTGAATCAAATATGAGCAGTTCTCAAAATTGATTTTGTTCATATTTTCTTCATATTGAGTTTGTAAATTTTTTAAATTGATTATGTTTGTATTTTGTTTATATTGAGTTTGTAAATTCCTTAAATTGATTCTGATCGTATTTTGTTCAAATTGAGTTTGTAAATTCTTTAGATTAATATTTTTCATAATTTGTTGTAGATAAATCTTGATCAAATCTTCTTCAAATCTTGACCATATTTTCTATTCAACTTGGTCAAAGATTTTCTGTAATTATAAATCTGAATCAAATCTGATTTTAGATTTTCTTGAATTATAAATCTGAATCAAATCTAATTTTAGATTTTCTTCAATTATAAACTTGAATCGAATCTTATTTTTGCTAACTGTAGCCTTGTGCATCAAGTCTTGCCTTGTTTCTGACCACTTCACATTTTTCATTTAGCTCGTTTCTTAAAACCCACTTGGTTCCAATAATGTTCTTCTTTGGTTTATGTACTAGATCCCAAACATTTAACTATTCTTTTTATTGCAAGAATCCATCAATCATTTGCCAATGCTTCATCAATAGTGGTAGACTCAATTGATGAGAGTAAGCCAAAGAAAGTGGTATGTTTTAATGATGATCTAGTCCTTAAAGGATCACTTGTACTTCCAATTATTAGAGTTTCAGGATGAGATGACTTGTACTTCCATCTAGGCTACTTCTGATTTATCTTGGCTACTTCTGGCTTGGTCAAATTCATCTTCTGATGATTTTCTTGTATCCTTTGATTTTTCAAGTTCTTCTGATTTTCCTGCATCTACTTCCTCTAGTTCTAGTAAACATGCACTATCATCAACTGACTTAGACTGTTCAAGGTAAACTTGTCTGTCATATAACATAATATAAATTAGAAAATTTAAGAATGAAACAATACATCCCAAAACATCAGTTTTGTTTCTGGTGGTTTACGCTTGTTTCTAAAGAAACAAACTTATATTCTGCTTCTGCTCAAATGTTTAGATTTTGTGATTCTCCTGGTTCTTCTATATTTTTGAGATCAATCTGCTTGTTATCACAATAAACATAATATCAGACAATAATTAAATTTAAAGAAAGATATAACCTTTATGTCAACAGTTTTAGTTTTACTCTGAAAACCCTCTTAGTTCTTCTTTTCTGGTTTTCATATTTTGAATTTGCATATTCTCTGATTAGAGGGTCTGATGAAGGGATTTCAATTCCCATCCAAGTTTGTAGTCTTGATGAATTTGATTGTAGTGTTTAGAGAAGTCTGCTGATTCTGATTGATCATTTGACACTTCTATTTCTGCTGATGTACCAGGTTCCTCTGATAGGTACTGTGTTGACCAGTCCTTCTTCCACCAGAGTCAGACCTTCGGACGTAGACCTTTTTCTCTTCATAAGTTTCTAGCATCCACTTACTAGATGTCGTGATTGGTGTTTCAACTTAGTTTCTTAGAACATCTGCAATATAAACAATTTTGTCTTTTGGTACCCAAATTTGATCGGGTCATGGTTTGTTATTCTTGAAAGGTTTCTTGTATTTCCTTGTATTTAACATGGGACAAGATAATTTAGAGTGACCTTTCTTAGAATAAACAGTACAAAAAACAACAGAGTGAATAAGTTT
Organism: Cicer chorassanicum; assembly: GCA_037974735.1. Classification (NCBI taxonomy): domain Eukaryota; kingdom Viridiplantae; phylum Streptophyta; class Magnoliopsida; order Fabales; family Fabaceae; genus Cicer; species Cicer chorassanicum. Next base: position 17,074,464 of record JBBPBP010000003.1, read on the forward strand.
AGGTTCAATCTTCCTAAACAGCTTGACAACCCTAGACTTTTGAGAAACTAACCACCTTGACTCTTCCAACCAAGTCTTCTCCACACAACCTGACAACCCCAAATTGTTGAAGGCACACTAAACCACTATTTGGTTGGATACAAAAGATTTGGAACTTTAGTAGTTGCTTCTAACAAGCTGATTATAAATGACTATTACACTCTAAGATAAAAAAATCAGAAAGCATTTCTCATTCGAACAAGAGTTTCTCTCTTTGAACTATAAGATGAATTTGGAATTTTGAGCTTGAGTTCTTCTACTCGTTTTTTATTTTTCGATGATATTCTTCTTAAGCCTTGAGTATCTATTTATAGATAAAATTAGGGTTCAATTTAGTCCTTGTTTAATTCTGAATTGTATTTTCATTTCTAGCTTGGTCAACAATGATGTTATTCAAAAATAATTCTGAACACGATGCTTTTTGATAATATGTTCTTTAGTCAATTCTTTGTTTCTAAATCCAATATTAGCAGTTCTTCTAGATTAATTCTGTTCGTATTTTGTTCAGATTGAGTTTGTAAATTCTTCAAATTAATTATGTTTGTATTTTGTTTATATTGAGTTTGTAAATTTTTTAGATTGATTCTGATCCTGTTTTGTTTAGATTGAGTTTGTAAATTCTTTAGATTGATACTGTTCATATTTTGTTGTAGATAAATCTTGATCAAATCTTCTTCAAATCTTGACCAAATCTTCTTTTCAACTTGGTCAAAGATTTTCTTCAATTATAAATCTGAATCAAATCTTACTTGATATTTTATTAAATTATAAATCTAAATCAAATCTTATCTTAGATTTTCTTCAATTATAAATCTGAATCAAATGTCATTTTAGACTATCTTCAAAAACACGAATCTTCTTTCATACTCTATGAAGTCAAATATATTGTTTTCAAAATATACTTTTGTTAAAATCAAAACTCTAAGATTAAAACCAACTTGGTTCCAACAATGGAAGTGTTCATGGAGTAATTTTCTGTGTATGGATCTAGTTTCTATAATTGTTTGGCCAATCTTGAAAATGTACTTGAATGGTGTGAACAAGTTAATCTTGTGTTAAAGGGAGAAATGCCACTTTATTTGGAGATTTGGTTTTCGATTGAGGTAATTAGGTAAACAAGGAAAAAATTGAGGTAATAGAGAAAGTGTCACCTTCCACCTCTATAAACGAAGTGAGAAATTTCTTAGGGCATGCGAGATTTTATCGCCGTTTCATTAAATATTTTTCTATGATTTCTAAGCCTCTAACCAGTTTGCTCCTTAAGGATGCAACTTTTGTCTTTGATGAATTTTTTCTCGAGTCATTTTGCAAGTTAAAAGAAGCATTGATATTTGCCCCGATTATGCAACCAATTGATTGGAGTCTTCCATTTGAAATCATGTGCGATGCTAGCGATTTTGCTGTGGTGCAATTTCGGGGAAGAGAAAAGACAAGAAAGTTCATGCTATTTATTATGCCAACACGACATTGGATGAAGCTCAAGTTAACTATGCCACAACCAAGAAAGAGTTATTGGCAGTAGTGTTTGCCATTGACAAATTTTGTTCCTACTTGGTGGGATCGAAGATAATTGCCTATATAGATCATGCAACCATCAAATATCTCTTGAGCAAGAAAGATACAAAGCCGAAGTTAATATGATGGATACCACTTCACCAAGAGTTTGATCTAGATATTCAAGACAAGAAGGGGATTGAAAATGTGGTGGCTGATCATATCTCAAGGCTACATGAAAAAAATGAAAATGAGTTGCCCCTGGATGATTCCTTTCCTGATGATCAATAGTTTGCTCTTGCACAGATAGAAGCACCATGGTATGCTGATTTTGTGATCTACCTAGTAGCTGGAGTACTACCCCCAAATTTGAACTATCAACAAAAGAAGAAGTTTTTCTCGGATAAACTTCATCTTTTTAAGAGAGGGGCTGATGGAATTTTCAGAAGATGTGTCCTAGAAGAAGACATGGAAAACATCATTCTTCACTGTCGTTCCTCCACTTATGGTGGACTTCTTAGTTCCTCAAAAACTATAGCAAAGATACTTCAAGCAGGCTTCTACTGGCCCACACTCTTCAGAGACGTACATCGCTTTGGGCTTCAATGCAATCAATGCTAGCATTCTAGAAACATATAAAAAAGAAATGAAATGCCTTTGAACAATATCCTCGAAGTTGAAATCTTTTATGTTTGAGGAGTTGACTTCATGGGAAAATTATCCCTCATCCCAAGAAATGATGCTAAGGTAGTGATTAAGCTATTTAAAAAGGTAAAAAGGTAGTTAAAAAGGTGGTGATCAATGATGGAGGCTCTCATTTCATAGTTAAACAGTTTGAAAGCCTGCTAAAAAGGTATGGAGTGAAACACATAATTGCAACATCTTATCACCCTCAAACTAGAAGACAAGTAGAAGTTTCCAATAGAGAGATCAAGAGCATTCTCGAGAAAACTGTGTCTACGTCAAGGAAAGACTGGTCAATGAAGCTAGATGATGCGCTTTAGGTCTACCTCACATTGGTATGACTCCTTATAAGTTGATCTATGAAAAATCACGTCACCTCCCAGTTGTGCTCGAACATAAAGAATATTAGGCAATAAAGACCCTTAACTTAGATTTGATGGCTATTTGTGAAAAAAAGGAAGTTCCAACTCAGTGAGCTTGATGAGTTAAGGTTGGAATCTTATGAAAATGCTACTAGAGTTCCAAGAAGTGGCATGATAAGCACATAACCAAACAGGAAATTAAGGAAGGTGACTTCATGATACTTTTCAATTCACGATTGAAGATATTTTCAAGTAAACTTTGTTCGAGGTGGTCCAGGCCATTTAAAATCCGCAAGGTATTCCCGTTTGGAGCTGTAGAAATCTGGAATGAAGCCACTAGAGTTTTCATTGATGGTCAAAGGTTGAAGCATTATGTCGTTGGGAATCCAATAGAGAAGGGTAAGTCTTATCCTTCGATCTCCAACTTAATGATTTGCAAAACGAAGGTAAAGTTAAGGACCATAAACAAGTGATGCGTGGGAGGCAACTCACGGTTTTAATTTTTTCAAATTTTGTTTTTGTTTTGTAGGCTAAGAAAAAATAACAAAGTGCAAAAAATAGGAGGATACAACAAGAATTATAGTTTGGCCGTAATGGTTCAGCCCCTTACATCTGCAAAAACAACGCTAAGGCAACAAGGATTACTTAGGTAAATTTCTTTTTAGAATATAGTTTCGAAACCAAAATTAAGAAAAATTGTTTTATTATGCATATATTTACCTATCAAGGTCTGCAAGTGAATGCAATTAGAAAATGTTAATTTCTTGAACTAATAACTTGATTACAATTTATCGGTTCAAAAGAAAACTTGATAAATTTAAAAAAATATTGTATTTCACGATAAATTCAAAGTAAAATATAATATTTTCATAGTATTAATTAAATGATATAATTTGAAATAAATTATTAGTCTTTCATTATTTATGAGATAAGCCGAGTAAAATGAGTGAGAACTAGATTTTGTAGGCTTCAATGTTCTAGCTAGTAGGATAAACCATTTTTTTTAATTTATCCTTAATCAGATTGCTTTATGTTTTCATCCGTTTAGTGGCTCACAAAAAACATAACTTTGTACTTAACACTCTTTAGAGGAGTTAAAGAACTCACAATCAAGACACATAGTTCATTCTTTATCGTAATCGTTTGAAGTAAATGAGAATCATTAGTAAAAATTTATTTCTTTTTTGAAATAGATTAGTTGATTCCTCGACTAATTTTCAATTTCAACAACAAACTCAAATAACAAAAAATTTGGACACTTCTAGCTTTTTATCCCAACTGAGTGGATAACACGTGACTACTGTTCATGTCCGTGAATATTCATTTACATCCCTATACATAAGGTTTAGTAAAGAAAATCCCTATGCACAAGGTACATTTTATTGTATTTATAATTACAATTTTTTTGTCAATATTTATAAGAGTTTAATTGTCATACTCTGTCATATTAAAAAGTTTTACAATTAGTACATCACAATCATTTACAGGTATGACTTTAGAGATAGTTATGGTGAAAATTAAATATTTTTATATTTTAACGATAATAATTGACTGATAGTATAAAAACTCTTTACAGTGACAATATATAAAAATAAAATCCTATTTATAGTTATTGAAGAAAAAATACGTATTAAAAATTATTATTTTTTAGTTTGAAACATTAAATAAAGATAGCCAGTGTTATTTAAAAAAATTGAACAAGTTTATAAAAAACTTTGTTCAAGTTAGATAAACTCATAAACAAAGAAAGGAGGTCGATGTACCGTAAATAGAAGCACTTCGGCGTACGATATTTTTCTGTTATATTTTATTTTCAATTAAAATTCTTTATTATAATCAACGTGAAATTTATATATTAAAACATAAATCATATATAACAAAAATAAAATATTTTCCCTTAAGGGTGTGTAAAATATTGCTAATTTATTAACATGACCATGAAATTTAAATTTGTCCCTTAAGGGTATATGAAATAAATAATATATAACAAAAATAAAATATTGACATAAAAAAAATTATAAATAAATTATTTACAAATGTTTTAATGTATTGAATTTCATATCTGTGATTCGTAGATAATTCCACGAGAAAAAAAGATATGTGATTTTTTATTTATTAAGATGCAACTCCATTCTATTTTTATTTATTTATTTATTAGGATGCAAAATAAGAGAAAAAATAGGAGGAAATTATTAACAAAATAGATTGGAGTTGTTAACAAATATTTATTTTCTTTGACATATCTATTCAACCGTATTAACTTTGATGTAATTTTTTTTTCTTCATTTAATGTATATAATTTGATTTTATTAATATATTTTTTTTTATTAAATTAACAATTAATCATTTGTAAAGAAAAATATGACAACACATGGTCATATATATTTCGTGTGGTCGCATCCCTGTCTTGCAACATCTCGAAGGTAGTAACTTCACGTAGTTGCATATATATATCCGCCTTACAAATTTCTGAAAATAAAAGAGTAGATCATTTTTATATATAAGTTTATAAAAGAGTTTGGATTCAAAATGAAATATAAGAAAAAAAATATCCCTTAGACGTGTTCACAGTCATTTTTGCAAAGCAAAATGTTACATTATTATAGTCTTAAGTTGTACAATATTACTGATTTGCGAGAAACAGTCTCTTTCTCGTATTTTTACTTTTCTAAATATCAACTGAGAATTAAAAAGTAAAACTTCTTTAATTTCAATATTGCTACCAACACCCCCTATATTACTACCCACACCCTTTTTTTATAAAAAAAATTCCAAAATTGCCCTTGCCTGTATTAATCTAACCTAACCCATCTTCTTCCTCTTCATTCCATATTCTTACTCTTCATTCAAACAGAGAATCTCCTCTTCATTCAAACAGAGAATCAACTTCATTCATCATCATCAACTTCATTCATCAACTTCAGTCATCATCAACTTCATTCCATCTTCATCAACTTCATTCATCAGCTTCATTGCATCTTCTTCCTCTTCAATCATCACTTCACGAAAATCAAGTAAGTATGATCCTTGTTTTTTTTGTTCATTATTGTAGTTGTTTGTCTTTATTAATAGGAATGCAATGCCAGAAACCCTAAACTCTAAAATGAAGTTTCCATTGCTGATTCTGTTGAAAACCTTCGCTGTAAAAACTCAGAAACGTACGTGAACCGAGTTCACGTATGTGAATTCATTTTCAAAAACCCAGAAACGTACGTGCACTCAGTTCACGTACATGGTTTGTGAACTGAGTTCACGTATGTTAATGGATTTTGAAAATGGGTTAACGTACTTGAACACAGTTCACGTAGGATTTGCTGTTTTGATTTTTATTATGATTGTGGTTTTGTAGATATGGTGCGCACAATGTATACAAATATAGAGGGTCATTCTATAATCAACGAGGGTACTCTAATGTTGAGGGTCGTCGTGTTAGGCCAACTGCTTCTGCTCGGGCACAACGACGACGACTACAGTGGCAACAGGAAGAAGCCCAACCGGAAGGACAACCGGAAGCACAACCTGAAGCACAATCCGACGCATATCCCGGTGGTCTGATTGATTGTTCTGTCCTTAGGACATTCGCCGATCATGTGGCGATCCGACTCTGGGATGGCGTGGTAATTTTATCAATCAAATGAAATTAAATTTTTAATTATTGTTGTTTTAATGTGTTTTAACTTTTATTTTTTCGCTTAACTAATTTCTAGATCGTGGAGAATTAAGGGTGTTTAGCAACGACAAAAAATTAAAAGAAGTTGTTATTGAACACCAAGAGGTTGAGCAACTGGTTAAAAGCTCAGGATTATATTCTTTGCTAAAATGCAGCTATGAAATGATCGACAAAGGGATCATTTCTCCATTCGTAGAGAGGTGGCATCGTGACACTAATAGCTTCCATCTTCGAATTGGGGAGATGACGATTACTTTGGACGATGTGTCCTCTTTGCTGCATATCCCCATCACCGGTGCATTCTTCAGTGTTAATGTATTTAACAAGGATGACGGTGCCAATATATTGGCTTATTTTCTTGGAGTTAGTCATGCTGTTGCCTATGCTGAATTTAATGTCACGCAGACAGCCACATTTCAGTATAGCTGGTTACTAGAGGTATACTATCAGCGCTGTCATGACCAGCATTGGCAGATGGCTGCAAGGGCATTTCTTCTGTTTTTGGTAGGTTGCACACTGCTTAGCGATAAGAGTGCCTACGCGGTTTGTGTTGCATATCTTGGCTGCTTCCGAGACCTCAATTCTTGTGGGGGATTTGCAAGGGGTGCAACTGCTCTTTGGATAACCATAACCAATTCAGTTTACAATTAAGGTTACAATTCAGTTGACAAATGTTACAACATATTCAGTTTACAACATATTCATCTATACTGCATGGAAATATCTTCAACCAATGTTGGATGAGATCATTGTAAATAAACTCCCACTGTCGTGCTTCTTTAGTGCAATATTTTCTCCACAAATTACTAGCTGGTGGTATAGGAGAATTTGACTTGAAGTAAACGTGTTAACGAATGCAACAACCACAATTAAAATATGACAATTAAGAATTGCACAATTAATATATGTTAAAATGTCAGTTCTAAGTGGAAATATTAAATAACTACCACAATTAATACCTGCACAAAATGGCATTTCTTAACAAATGCAACAACTATGATACGATGATCTGACATAGATGTTAGTAGTTGACTTCTAAGTGGAAAAAATGTTTGTGATTGGTTAAGTGATAATGCGACAAAAATCAAGTTAAATTTCGAAGCAATCACATATCCCATTTTTGGAAGTGTCATCCAATTATCCATAGTTGCAACTTGTTCAACATACACACTTTGTATAAGTTGTTGAACAAAATTTTGTCCATCTTATATTCTCTCGTAATGAGACATGAACTCTTGAAGCTCTACAACACACTCTTGACGAATGAATGCCCAAGAGTTCTCACCCATTCCAAGTAAACCTCCAACTGCACGATATCCACAATTACCATCCTCGCCGACGTCAATAATGTCATCTATGAATTTATGAATTTCAACCAGCAACCAATCGCTGAAGAGGAGAACTCTGTGTTGTTGAACTTTGCTGACTGATGGTCGAGGTGTGAGCTTTTTGATCGATGATTGAGGTTGCTGTACTTTATTAGATGTTACAGTGCTACATGCATTTATGCCACTGCACCGAACGCTTGCATCCACATACTCCCACCAAGATGGATCACGCTTGGTTGATTTATCTCTTTTTGATATCTATCTTTTGCCTTTTTTGGGTGCACCCTTTGTTTTAACCTTGTTAACAGGTGGACACATCGACGTAGTTGATGGATACGCGATCTCTTGTAATTTACCTTTAAGTGCAATTTTTCCAGGTACATCAAGTTCATCAAACTTCTTCACTATCACATCTATTTCATGTTTCACAGATAATTCTGAAGGTTTACCCGATCCATCATCATGAAAAGTTAATTTAGTCCACCAAACATGAATAGCGTCTAACGGGATGGAACGGGGGATCATACTATACCTAGCTATTTCACATGCATAAGGTAGACCATGTGTTCTCCTAATTGTGCAACGACATTCAAGCTTATCTATACCTACATACTTCACGCGATCATACTCTGCCGCAATGTGATTTATTGCATTTTTGGACACAACACCATGCAAATTGGCGTACAGTCTGTTACTATGTCGATGAACCTCTTGAATTATGCTCTTTTCAAATGATGCTATTTTCTTACTGTGTTGTAATACAATCATGCTATTGATGGTTTCCCAAACACTGCATATATCACCAATGCTGTCTTGTAATATTCTTTTCAAACTCCAGTGCGCCGACTCAACCCTTTGTGTTGTGGTGTTCCCAAAGTGCATAACTCTATTTGTCCACGCCTCAACAAATCTTTCCTTGTGAGGAATTAACCACTGATCATGTACATAATCATTAAAGATAGAAGAGCTACTACAAATTCCTTCAAAGATAGCCAAATTCATGTAGTACTGAACCTCATCATAACTGTAAACAAGAGCCTCCCATGCCTCTATTATTTGCACCTGCTTCTTTTTTGGAAACATAATCATCTTGCACTTGGCTTTGACATTCTTGCATATATGAAACAAGCATAATAAATTCATTGCTTTTGGAAAAACATATTCAACTGCATTCATCAAAGCGAGGTCTCTATCAGTAACGATGACTTCAACTTCACCACTTGTAATATGTTCTTTCAACATTTGTAGTGCCCACGTAAAATTATTAGCACGCTCAGACTGTAGATACGCAAATCCCATACAAAATGTCATTTCAGTATATGTAACACCAATAATTTCAAGTAATGGCATGCGATACCTACATGTCTTGTATGTGTTATCCATAATCAATATTATGTGCAAATTATTTACAAGAGTGATAGGGTCTGGATGAGCCCAAAATATGTCCATCAACTCATTTGAACCCTCTACCTTCCTATATCGAAAGATGTATTTGTCGCGTTCCATCAATGTCAAAAGATGTTGCATTTCTGTTCTATTACCTCTAAGTGATGAACGATATGCTTGTAGTGCATTGTAAACTTGTTTTATTGTCGTCAAACTTTTAACATTATGATTCTTTAGTGTCATCAATATGTTTCTTGGTTTGATCATGTTCTTCGTCATATCACCAAGTACAACTTTCTCTTCCTGAGACAATCGGCCTAAGAAAGCATGACCAGTCAGTTTTTTGGCCAATTCGTGATTATGGATACCACATATTACATGCAGATACCATCCATCACCAACACTTGATGGTCTTCCTCTCAATCTAAATGGGCATTCACATTTTCTACTCCAAGTTCTTCTTGTAAGGTTAGGATTCTTCCAAGGTCTAAATTTACCGCTTCTTTCACAACCAAGAATTAATTTTGTCTTTGTTCCTAGTCGTGGTGTCGCAGTTTCAAATCTAAAAATAAAAACGATCATTCCATTTTCCCTTCCAACATTTCTAGACCATTTCAATAAATCATCTTGCGTATCAAACATCATGTTAGTGCTAAATACATCAGTCAAATCAACCATAATAGGTTCACCTCCGTTGTTCACATCGTATTCAATTTCAGGTTCAACACCATCATTCATTGCATCAAAATCATCATACATTTCGTCAAAATCATGTTCCAAACCATCATCCATATCCTCAAAATCAGGTTCCAAACCTTCATACATTTCGTCACTTTTGTCTCCCCCTTGGTCCATTTATCTGCATTAAAAAAGAAATACAAAAATTTCAGGATTTTGATATACTGATACGTGAGCTCAATTCACGTACGGTGAACTCAGTTCACGTACCCTTACGCGTTCTTAGTTAACGTAAGTGTATGCAATCTCAAATTCACGTACGATTACGTGAATTGAGATTACGTATCTGTTAATATTCAAAACCCTATTATTTACACATTCTTAATCAATGGATTTTTGAAATTTAACACATATGTAATCTCAATTCACGTAAACGTACGTGAATTTGAGATTGCGTAATCAATGGAGTTTAGAAATTTTACACCTACGTAATCTCAATTCACGTAAACGTACGTGAATTGAGATTGCGTACAATCCCTAGATTTATAAAAAAAAATGGAACTCAAAAACAGAACAACAAACGTACCTTTTTAGGTCACTTTAACCACAATGTGAAGAGGAAACTGATGGCGTGTGTAGATTATGAGTGAGTGGTGTGAGTTTTGAATGATTATGAGTTAGAGTTGGTGAAATATGGTGATTTTGTGATTATGAGTTATGGTGTGTTAAGAAGGGTGATGAATGGAGAAATAAAGTTAAAAATTGTAAAAATTATACAAGGACAATTTGGGATTCTTGTTTTTTTTTTTTTTTTAAAGGGGTGTGGGTAGTAATATAGGGGCTGTTGGTAGCAAAATTGCTTTAATTTATTTTTCTTTTTTAGTATTAAAAATCATTAAATACAAAATAATTTTTCATAACATTTTATAAAAATAAGATTAACAAACAAATTTTTTAATTTTAAAAATTATAAAACAATTATTAAGATTGGAATCAAACAAACCCTTATTTCTTTATTTCTCTTTTGTTTTCTCTATTTTTTTATTTGAAGAGGGAAGAGTGAGAAGAAGAAGAAAATCAATTTATGGGAGAAAGAATAGTGGCTTCGGCCACTTAGTGACATAAATAGGGAAATTTTTTTCTTTCCATTTATGTATAATCTGCTTAATTGATATTACTCCAATACCTACTACCATTCTAGTTACTATTTATTTAGGTATCATTATTATGTTAAATTTTAATCTTATTTACCTATGTCATTTCATATTTTCTACTAAGTCAACTACTATGATACCAGTGTAAAATTCTTCTTTTGACGGTTCTACTCGTTATGAAATTTTTTACAATTAAAAGTATTGATAATAATTAATAATTATTATTAACTAAATTATTATCTTAGTCAAATAATTATTTTCTTACTAAAAAGATAATCTATTTATTCTAATCAACCATAAATAATACTAAGAACTCTCAATTTAGTTTTGTCGAATTCGGAGTTTGTTTGAAAATTAAATGATGAGTAACTTTCATCGACTATTCTAAAATAATAAAAATTTACTTCCAATGGTTTAAAAAATAATATTGCTTTTAGTTTTATAATTTAAAGTTTAAAATTAAATCATCTTAACAACGTCAAATATAATTTATTTTAATAAACAAAAATATATTACGATATTTATAAAAACTACGAGTCTTATTTTTCAAAAATGGATAATGACGCATTAAAATGTTCATTTTACTACTAAGTTGTTACTCTCACCAAGTGCTTCATACTAGTTTGGTACCATATGTCATTGAATTATTTAGAAGTGTGCATAACTTTTCTATGCGTAAATTATAAGACCCGTAGTTTTAATTTGTACTTTTTATTTTTGATGTGTTTTTATGTTGAATTTTTAGGCTTTTTAGCCAATTTTATTGGTATTTCGAATGTTAAATGCCAATGATATTTTTATGAGACCCGTTTAAAATTATTTGGCGAGAAATAATTTAATTACGTTGCAAAAAATTTATTACTTGACTATTTTGTTAAAAATATTTCTAATTGCTAAAAATTTTACTTGGCAATTGAGTTTCAATGAGAATAAATATTTTTATCAAAATAGTTGAGGTGTGTGTAAGAATATTTAGATATTTATTAATTTGATTTAATTATAATATATATATATATATATATAAACTAGTAGTAGTATATATATAGTGACACAGGAGGAAAAAAAAACAAAGAGAGAGAAAGTAAAAATCAATTTCCTTCTCTTTCTTCACAAAACCAAAACCACTCACCCTCCCTCTTTCTTTTTACGTTCCTCCATCTGTTGCTCTCTTTTCTTTGCTTTTTTTCAAATTGTTGGAGGTAGAGAAATATAAACACAAAGCTTCAATTTTTGAAAGATTTAAGTTGAATCTCAAGAAAGTTTGTAAATCAAAGTTGGTTGTCTTGCTCTTGTGGTGTTTTTGATCTTTAGTTGAGGTAAGAAAATCCATCTTTCATTTACTCACTTTTTGGGCTGAAATGGGTAGTGTAGGAGGTGATTAACTCATTGAATTTTTCTAACTCAAATATCTTTATCTAGTGTTAATGATGTTAGATTTTAAAGGATCTAAGTTTTTTTTCCCTTTTAGCCGTATTGTAGTGTTGTTGGTATGGGTGGGGTTACAAATTTTGTACTTAAAATCTTTTGATTTATGAAGGTGTTGATAAGGTTGAAAAAGAGAAAAAGATATCCCCTATTCATTGGATGAAAACCGTGGCTTTGTGTGTATGAACGGAGGTGCATGTTTTGAATTTTTCTTTTTTTACTAATAAAGATGGAGAGATTACTATTGTTAATATTGTTATTGTTTCTGTTTATGATGAACATATTTTTTTATATTGAAGGAAAAATATTTCAAATACTTTATCAAAAATATATATATAAAAAAAACTTTTAAATATGTTTGAGTAATGTAATGAGTTGATTTTAATTAAATGAGTTTCAACCGGAGTTAGAAATTTAATCAAAAAAAAAAAAATTGAAGTTATTACAATAATAAAAAACTTTATTAATGTTTATGTGGAGTTTTGAAAAAAATGTTAGATTTCTAAAAATATATTTTTATATGTTGAAAGTGTATATTGTGAATAATAATACTATTAGTCCTTACTCGTTTTAAACTCTTTAGTAAATATACTCTAAGGGAATTAGGAGTAAGAAAGGGTTTGTATGGTAGTTAAAGTCTCAAGGACTAATTTGACAAAGTCGAACACTATTTGATTGAAGGTGTCGGCACAAGCGAGATTTTTCGTTGTGTTGGTTCGTGGTAGTGCTAATCGGTTGTTTAAGCTATCATTGAGGTAAGGGCTCCTTCCAAACTTTTAGTTTGCATTTAAGACATTATATGTGATTTTATGGAAAAGAAATTTGGTGTATTTGATGTGTAAAATGGTGAAAATTAATTTAATTCGTTTATGCGTGAATTAGTGGAATTTAAAATTGATGCGGTTGAGGTGTAGTTTGATGCGATTTGTGCGCGATTTGCTGAGATTGAATTAATGTAGATTATTTGGTTATAAAAGTTTGGTGTGTGAAAAAGATATAATTTTGGATAAATTTTAGTTGTGAACAAATTGTTACAAATATTTATGTTTATGTAGTTAGCTCCTTGAGTCTCGAAAAGGAATCGAGGCTGTTGGCACCGAGTTAGCGGTGGGGAGAACTCTGAGATATTAATGTTGTTGTGGTGATTCAAGCTTGGTGTGGTTTATGTGTTCATAATTAATATTATGAATTTTTGAGATGTGATTTATGTGTGGATTATGGTTGAAAATTTTGGAGATTAAATTTGGTGGTTTATGTTTGAAAATGTAGAGTTGTGAATCCGGGTGATTCATGATTAAATTTGGTGTGAAATTTTGGAATTTGAATTGATTGAATTTGTTGTGTTTGAGATGTGAATGTGTGGTGAATGTGCGATTGATGTACCCATAATTGATGGCGTATGCGTTATGAATTTTATGGATGAATATATGTTTGAGTATGCTCTGTGAAAAGATTGAAAAATCATCAGTGTTAAATGAGTATTAAAAAAGGGGAATCTTTTAATAACTGCATTTACTTAATGGTTGTGGTGAAAAGAGTTAGAGTATGCTCATGCATTTCATAGTACATGGTGACCGCGATGAGCCATAGTGATAGTGGTAACCGTGATGGGCCACGAGATGATGCCATGTGAATAGTTGGTTCATCTTATCCTTGCGGGGATTTTCGCGTCGTGCTGATCTGTGAAAGATTGCACTCTTGTAAGTCGTGCTGATCTGTGAGCGATTGCACGCATAGAAAATTAGTATTGGTCTGTGAGAGGCTGTACGATAGTAAATTGTGTTGATCCGTGAGAGATTGCACTTTGATAATTAGTACTGGTTTGTGAGAGATTGTACAATTATGATTTACGCCCTTTCGAGGAGGGTTTTGGTTTTGAATTCCGGAATCATGTGCATTGGCATATACGCATTTCATTAGGGTGCTTGGCAAGCGAGTCATGTTTGACATACTGTGATGGTTGTATATACATACTCGATTGTGGTTTGTAATTGTGTCGTATTTGATGAGTGTTATTGATTGACTTTATGTGGTAAGTGTTGAATGATATCGAAACATTTTCAAAACTGAAAATTATGCCATTTTCAGAGTTGTATTCGGATACAAGGATGTTGTATTCGAATACGACAATGCAGTTTGTTAAAAACTTCATTTTTCAATTTTGAATATGCATGTGTGGCATACGAAAACCCTTTCTAGATGTATGCTAAGTTGAAAGGTTATTCTGTGCATTTAAAATTTAAATGCTATGTGATGTTTGTTAATTTCGGTTGGTGACCTTTACAATTATTGTGGAAATCTGGGCTTTGCCCTCAGATGGGAATCAGGATCGTCCTACCAGTTAGTACTCTGGAGATGGGAACGAAGTTAGACTTACCTGACCACTGCTGTGTCAGAAGGATTTCTGCGGGGCGCGTGGAGATCACTTGGGTTATAGAGTTTTTTTGTAGCATGATTAGATTAGATGGCTGTATAGGGGTTAGATGTCTATCTATTGTGGTTGTATTTATTTCATTCTGGAAGACTGTACCTATACCATATATTGTGAGCTTGACTTTTATTTTGATGGGTCCTTGTACCACTTTTTGATGTGACGTGGGGAAGTTAAAATTCTTGGGGCAGTGCTTTTGTACAAGTGTCTGCTGATAATACCCCAGGGGTATGAGCTACGTTGGATAGGTCTCATAGCCCTGGTGTATTTTTCTGTTTTAAATATTTTGGATTTTCATTTCAAAACCGTTTCCGCTGTTTGTAATTTTTGTTGATTTTTGTCGTTGTGATACGACTTAAATATTTTATCCAAAGGTATTTCTCTCTTTATTATGAATTTTAATTTGTTTTATAAAAAAAAAAGGGTTGTTACATAAATAAGTGTCGTTGTCTAACATATTTGCGACTTGATCTAATTAAATGTAAGTGTTCTAGGCCAGACTCAGAATGTTCTAGTCCAAGCCCAACATAAGAATAAGTGATTTCAGATCAACCTGACTCAATCAAATGACATACAAAAGCTTCTTAAAACTACGACAAGTCGCCATCAAGAGTAGAATATGGAGTTGTTAACCAATGTGACTCACATGGACCTTAACTCATAGCCACTAGGTGGAAGACGAGGAAATCCGGTGATGACAGACACAATAACTCAATTGTACTCTCATTCTGAGCCACTTGACGCCAATTGTACTATGATTATGGTTGCCATATGTCACACATCATTTCCTGATTAAAAGAACACACATCTCACATTAGAGAGTGATCATCCTAAGATCATATATTTTCCCTTTGATGATCACAACGAAAACCTTAAGAAACCATACAAGGATTAGTATATAAAGAGGACACTTGAGGTCATAAAGGTACACATAAATTCTAACCCTAAAACCTCTCATTATTGAAAATTCTTACTTGATCATCAAAGTATGTGCAGGTACACCCCCGACGTGGAGCTTGGAACAAAGGATCTACTACCTGCTTCAACTCTCGTTTACCACTGTTCTCGAAGTCAAGATTTTGTCTTCAAAATTTTCAATAGTGAATAGTAAAGGTCCTATATATATATATATATATATATACATGTTTATTTTATTTCATTTTTGCCTGGGATGTGACTTTGATATATTCACCCTACATGAATTTGTTTACTTGTATATGTTCCTTGAACTAATAGTGATACCTTAGCCTTTGTTTGTTTTTTAAATAAAAGGTGATCTTTTGTTATCCGCTCTTATGTGTTTTATATAGATTAATTTGATCATTTTTATAACATATAATTTGGGGTTTGGGTATGACACACCCATTCACACGATTGCTAGTTTTATCAAAATATCAAGTACATGCCTTTTCTCTTAAACATTCTTCCCTCATTCGTTCTACCACAATGGGTTCATGAGTAGGAAAATATTTATTTGATTGAGAAAACAACAATATGCAAAATGGGACAAGATTTTGATTAGGTTTGATCTGAGGTGATAACGTCAATAAAATGACATTGATTTTGCAACATGTTAGTCACACCATTATATGCAGTAGATGAGTTCCTAGATAAATTTCTAAATTGTTACACCCAACTAGAAAAAAAATCATGTACACGAAAAAAGATATGAAAAATTACACTTTAAACGAAAAATCAATGTGGGTCATTTTTTTCCAATCCTTCTTTGTTCTTCTCCCTTGACTTTTGTTACTGAGTCTACACCAATTCATCAACCTCAACAATATGAAACTCCTATTATAATCAGCAATGATGAAATCATCCCTATGTCTTAAGTCAATTTTGCTCCAAAACTCCCAATTAAGCTTGATGATAAAAATTTCGTACTTTGGAACCAATAAGTAGAAGGTGTTATCACATCACACAAACTTCATTGCCACGACATTAATCTTCAAATCCCGCAAAAATTCAATTGAGAGAGTGATCATGATTTCAATAATATTTCTGAATCCTATGAAAAATGGTTAGTTCAAGATCAAATGGTCTTTACTTGGTTTCTCTTTACAATTTCTGAATCTATCATTTTTTGTGTCGTTGGCTGTTAACATGTGTTTGAAGTTTGGGAAACAATTCACAACTACAATCAATCGCACCTTAAGGAAAAGATGTGCTAGTTCCGATATGGGTTCAAATATCAAGAAAGGTAATTGCTTCATTTCCATATCATTGAATAGGATCAAAATGATACAATTTTGGAAGGTCTTCCTAAAAAAAAATAGTCACTTTATCATGATGATATATGATCTCCCTGAGTCTTCTTTTCTATTTGATGTTGAATCGTTGTTACTTGTTCAAGAAGCTCAACTTCACAAGTTTAGATAAGAACTTGCTACTCCCACAATTCTACGAATGTTGCTCAATGTACTCATTCTCCTGCTTCAAATGATTCCACTTAGCAATCTAAACATCAATTATCCCTCTTTGGTTCGCGTGGTCGTGGCCAAGGAAGAGGTCGGTGCAAACACTTTAGCTATCGCCCTACCTGTCAATTGTGTGGTAAATTTGGTATTGATTTGATCGATCCTTTACTTAAAGACCTGCACTATCATCAAACCCAAACTTTCTTGGACATTACCCCTACTCTCCTCATTCTCAGTCTAAGCCTTTGCCACATCACTAGGCTTTCTTTCACGATGCCACTCCTATTGCTTATGTTGTTGTTCAACAACCATATATTGCTCAAAAAATTTCTTCTCCTAAACCATGGTGTCCTGATTTAGGTGCAACACATCACCTAACTCCAGACTTATCCAATTTTGCCCAAAGTCAATCATATGGCGGTGCTTCCCAAGTTCAATTGGGGAACGAACAAGGTTTATCCGTCCACTCTATTGGTTCTTCTACATTTCCCTCTTCTTTATAAAGTTATATTTCTCTTTCTATACATAATTTGCTACATGCTCTCTCCAAAGTTATATTTCTCTTTCACCCTGCTACCTAATTTGTTAATTCACAAGGGTCTAATGTGACTCTTCTTAAATCCTCGATTGACGTTGATGGCCTCTACAATTTCAACCACCTGCCTACAATAAAGGATACTTCTTCCCCTTTAACTAGTAATTTTGCTTTTGTACAAGCTTTGCATTCCAACTGTTCTAATGATATTTCCTTTCTCTGGCATCATAGACTAGGTCATCTTTAAAATGTACTCCATCTTTGCAAAATTCCTATTTCAAATAAATGCTTGCTTGATTTATGGAATTCTTGTTGTTTGGAAAAAAGTCATAGACTGCATGCCATTCCTTATCTTAATACTCATATCTCCCATTTTGAGCTTGTACAAATAGATTTGTGAGGGCCAACCTCCATAAAATTACTATATTTCTTTTGTTGATGCATGTATTGGATATACTTGGATATATTTTCTCAAGACAGAATCAGAAGCTCGAACTGTTTTCAAACTATTTTTCACAGTAATTCATATTCAATTTTCAACCACCATTACAGTTGTTGATGAGTCTTCATTAAGTCTTGTTTTTTTTTTTTTTTTTTTTTTTTGCAATTTTTTAACAACTTTTGATTTAAGTTTAGTCTTTCAAGTTAGTTTTATAGTTATTTGAATAAGAAATGGAATTCGAATTGTCTTGGATTATTTTTTAATGTTTTGGTACTAACTCTTTTGAACCAGACAAACTCTCAAAGTTTTATCTTTTTTTTTGTGACATTATAAGTCATTTACATTGAGGAATATACACTCAGGAAGTTATAGAGGGTTAGTGCTGACACAAGATGATCTTAGATGCACAAAATTTCCTTTTATTTGTTGGTGCGTTGTAGGAAGGGTTAACAGCACATTGCACTAGTCACTGCGCTGCAGTGCACATCTTGGCACATGGGCCTTTTATTTTCGTACAATAATAAAATTTCCTTTTATTATTGTTGGTGCGTTGTAGGAATCATATACATATTGTAGACAAGGGCCTTACCCTATTAGAAGATTCCTACATGCCATTCATCTATTGGGATCATAGTTTCACTAAAGCTATTCATGTTTTGATGAAACTCTCTTCTCCTTCTCTCCCTTAAAATACCTCTCCCTACTTTGCTCTTTTCAAATCTACCCAGACTACAAGTCTTTTAGGCCTTTTGGTTGTGCCTGTTTTCCTACCCTTATACCCTACAACCAATATAAACTACAAGTTCATAACATTGAATGCATATATCTAGGACCTTCTCCACAACATAAAGGTTAAAATTGTATGAACATAGATTGTAGAGTTTATATTTCAAAGAATGTGTTTTTTAATAGATATAGATATCCATATATCGACCTTTTCCCAGCCTTTTCTACATCTTCTATTAGCAAGGCCTCCTCCTTTTGTCCCACTTCTTTACTTTTACCCTTTGATACCTTACCAACTTCAGCTCTCACCCTATTTACAACACCTGGTACCACTTGTCCTGCCTTGTCCTCTCCCTAGCCCCACACCAACTCATTCTCCATCTATTACCTCAACATGTCACCAATCATCCTCAATTAACCTTGTATCAACTCTCATACCTTTCCCATTACCATTGGCTCCTTCACTTCAATCTCATTTATCTCATCCTATTATTACCAAGACTTACAAGACTCATCCTATGATAACTCCTTTCCAAGTAGAAAAATTAAAACCTAAAGTATTCTTGGCTCATGATGAATTGTAACAATCCTTTCACTACTTTAGAAAGTTATTAAACATTAATATCCTATTTTTAGTAATAGTTGACTTATGTTCCAAGCGAGAATATGAAAGTGGTAGTTTTAATAAGTTCAAGTGTCAAAAGAGGAAACATGCCATCTTTCTATTTCTTTCTCTCTCTTTCTTTCTTTCTCTCTCTCTTTCTCTCCCTCTCTCTCTCTCTCTCTCTCTCTCTCTCTCACTCATGGGTACACCGCTTAAGCATGACCTTCATCTATTCCATAAGAATCTATAATTCTTTTTCACTTTCTCTCAAAACACTCCAACACACAACCCCTCGGTAACTGTTCATCATCTTCATCATTTTTCACCTTTGCCTTTCCTTTCAAAGGAAACAACCCTCTAAAGTCCTCTACCTTAACTCGACCCCTTGCATGTCCATTTCCTCCTTTCAAAATCAATTAATCATCCAAAACAGCACTAAAGGAAGACATAAAGCAGACTTGGGGAATCTCCAAATTCAAACCAACGCATAAAAAGAAGAAGAGCTGAGAGCTGGGAAGGCAGACAACTTCCACAAATTCAACTTGAATTAAAGGGATTTCTTCTTGGCAAACAATGAGTTATTTTCCTATAACAAATTTCACTTTTGCATGGGGGTTTTTTGGACTCGATTTTAATTTCAATTATTGTTAGAAATTATTTTCTAGGTTTGAAATGATGAGATTCTAAAAACTGAGTGTAAGGAAAACTTATGAGGTTTAGGATGCAGAAAATGTATGAAAATACGCATTTAATTCCTTGAGAATCATTCATTCGGCATTTGTTGTTTGGTTAATTGTATTATGTTAAGGATTGAGGGAATGAGGGTTAAATGGAATATACTAATTACTGAGTTAATGCGTTCCCTAAACCCTGTCTGAACATTATTCTGCCTCTAATTTTGCTTTACTATGGTTACCTCTTATTATTCTTTATTCTAGCATCCTCTGATTATGCTTTACTCTAACTATATCTGATTCTTCTTTTTTCTGGCTACTTATGATTTTGCTTTACTTTGATTGCCTCCAATTCTTCTTTATTATGACTGCCTCTAATTCTGCTTTACTTTGACTGCCTCTGATTCATCTTTATTATGGTTGCCTCTAATTTTGCTTTACTCATTTCGCCTTTGATTCTCCTTTGTTCTAGCTTCCTCTGGATCAAGTCTTCCTCTGACTAGGATGCCTCTAGTCTAAGTCTTCTCTTGACTGGGTTGCCTCTGGTCCAAGCTTTCCTCTGACCGAGATGCCTCTGGTCCAACCCTTCCTCTGATCAGACTGCCTCTAATTCAACGACTTAGTCTAGTTAAATATTTACTCTAATTAAGACTTTCTCTAATGAACGACTTGAATCTAATCTTATCTTCTATTTTACATATTTTTATGTTAAAAATTAAGTTAATTACTTGCATTTGAGGTAGTAATGAGATATACATTGCATACATGAAGTCACATATGAATTGTATACATAATGTTATGACATGCATGGTCCAAAGAGGTTACGATGGGACATTAAGGATTGCTTCAAGCATGAAACAATAGGTAAAGGAAGAACAATCGGGATGTCAGTTGGGGTCATGATCAAACCAACTTTACCAAGAAGTCTTCAATTATCTGGGTGACCCACATCAAGTTAATTGAGGAAACTTTTCCATACTTTAAGAAAAAGAAAGAGGACATACATATTTTCTATACTTGAAGGAAAAAGAGGAATATGATATTTTTCATGATTTAATGAAAAATAAAAGTAAAAGTTAAAGACTGTTTTAAGAATGAAATCCATGTTCATATTATGTTTTATGTTGCATCTAGTGAAAATAATTTTTAATTGCCCCTCCCTTTTATAGAACTCATTGAGATTACTATCTCACTCATATTTTCTTATGTATTATAGCATGCAGATAAGAGGGGCTAGGTTGGATCAAGAACTAGATAATATAATCCTGCTTTTATATTTTCTCTAAGAATTGACGTAGTTTATAATTTTGGTATATCAAAGAATAATTGTAAACTATATATTTTGTAGTTACAAATTATTTCATTGATTGTACTTATGTTATTTTAAAATGATTGCCTGTGTTGAATTAGAATGAATAACCATATTTAGATACATGGTAATGAGAATTACATGAATCAAATACAGTAAAACAACTCTCTCAACCACAATGGTTGAATGTTATGCAGGTTGAATACACAGTTCCCTTTAGTGATCAAACCTGGTCCTTCGTCCCTTTGCCAACTCCCTAGAAGGCCATTGACTACAAGCTGATTTTTATGGTTAAGAAAAACCCAAATGGATCTGCCAACAAATTTAAGGCCAAATTGGTGGCCAAGATGTTCAATCAAGAAGCTAGTTTAGACTTTAATCATACATTTTTCCTATCATAAAGCCAACTAACATTTGTTGAATCCTTGCACTTGCACTTACACATATGTGGGATATTTAACAGATTGATATCAATAGTGTTTTCCTGAATAGCATTTTACTTGAAGAGGTCTACATGTGTCAGCCACATGGCTTTTAGTCTTAGGATAAATAACTAGTCTGCAAGCTCCACAAGTCACTCTATAGTTTAAAGTAGGCGCCTAGGGCGTGATATGATCATCTCACTCAAGCTTTACTTCATTTTGCCTTTTACCCTAGTACGTGTGATCCATCTTTGTTTGTTTATGCTCATCATGAAGTCACTCTTTATGCTTTGGTATATGTAGATGATATCCTCATCACATAATCATCTTTTTCACTTATCTCCGATCTTTTCATTAACTTGAATGCCAAATTTTCCTTACAACACCTTGGTCCTCTTCACTTTTTTCTTGGAATTGAGGTTATATATCTGACTAATGGTTGCATGCTTCTTACTCAACCCAAATATATTAGAGACCTACTATATCGAGCAAACATGCATGAGTTCAATGGTATCTCAACCCCTATGGCCTGTTCATTTAAGCTCAACAAACATGTGTCTGATGTTGCAACTAATCCATCCTTATATCATTCCATTGTTGGAGCTCTTCAATATGTTACTCTCACACGACCTGAACTATCCTACAGTGTCAATAAATTTTGCTAGTTTTTCTCATCTTTCCTGGACTCTCATTGGAAAGTTAAGAGGATTTTGAGGTATCTTCTGGACACCTCTCACTTTGGCTTACTATTGCAACCTTCCCTACCTAACTACAAACTTACATTGCGCGTTTATTGTGATTATGACGGGGCTAGTGACCTAGATGACATGTGTACCACCTCAGGGTCATGTATATTCATTGGGCCTAATCTAGTATCTTGGAGCTCTAAGAAACAACCTGTAGTTACTTGCTCTACTGCTAAGGCTAAATTCAAAGGTGTGTCACATGCTACATATGAGCTTATGTGGTTGTAATCCCTTCTTAGTGAGCTAAAAGTTCATGTCCACACACCTGTCCAACTTTGTGACAACTTGAGTGCTATGTTATTATCTTATAATCTTATTCTTCACCATTGAACTAAGCACCTTGAACTTTCCATGAACTTTGTGTGTAAGAAAGTTGATTCAGGATCTCTTCAGGTTCATCATGTTTTAGTTCTTGATCAAATTTCTAATGCTCTAAGCAAACCACTCTCCAGTTCTAAGTTTTATTTTATTTTAGAGACAAGCTCAAAGTGTTTGCCTCTAAATACCCACCTTGAGCTTGTAGGGGGACAATAGAGTATGTGATGTGGTGCATGCATTAAGCTACCATGGAGTTGGTTACATCTTGTTATAGTGGTAGTTAGAGTGAGTTATGCAAGCAAGTGTTTATGTGACACTCATTCACGATCAATATATATGTAATTGTAACATTATTATCATTGATAATCGTTTTCTTCATTCTTCCAATAATGTAAACTTCTCTCTCTCATTCTTTATTATTTTTAAAGAATTAATGTGGTAGTAGGAGGACAGTGCTATAAAACAGTTGGTACAAAGTCACCAATATACGAAGTAATACAAAAAGACTTTCACTTGAAAACATAATTAAAATTTATAAAAAGTCCACAGCATACCAAGTAATACAAAAAGGCTTTCATAAATTGGTCCCTCAAAAAAAGTAATAAACTGAAATTACAGGGACCAATTTAAATATAAACAAAGTTTACAAGGATTAAAACAAAACATCAAGGATTAAAAGTTAAAGGTTAATTATTTGTACGGACAAAAAAATTACAAAACGCAAACACACATCGATGAATTTGATTCTTCACACAGTTATTAAGAATATGTGGACCACTAAACCATGTTTTCACTATTTTTATTGAAGTCTTTAAATGTTTTCAAATTACAAGTGATAATGAATGATGTTCACCTTAGCGTGAATCACCATATCCAACTATATTGTGTTGTAAAAAATTCTTAAACCATATGGCTGACATTTTGTAATATCTTTTGAGGTCATTATTGTAATCTACAAAGATTATTCCAAATCTCACAGTATAGCCAGAACACCATTCAAAGTTGTCAATCAATGACCATGCAAAATATCCTTTCACATTTGTACCATCCCTGATAAAATTAACATAAATACACTAGATTAGTTAGGAAAAAGAAAAATCAATTACACTATTATAAAACAAAACAAAATCAGTGGCTAACATTAGCTATAGAAAAAATGAAATGTGTCATTAAATCTCTTATCACAAAATTTTATGAGAGAATTTGAGACAAATTTCATAATATTCTTCTATAAGTTTTGTTAATTTAGTTTTTTCTATAATACCACACTTTTTGTTAAGGGGCACATACTTGATTGCAGTTTGAAGATAATAGAGATGACGATAGTAGTAATCAATTCTTGATGTATCTTCAAGGGCTTTTTCAAGAGAGAGTATTGGATCATTGAAATCATCCATACCTATATATATATATATATATATATATATATATATATATATATATATATATATATATACACACACACCATAAAATTATATGTTAGAATGAAATAACTACTAGCATAAAACTTTTTTCTCAATTTTAGTACAAATCAAACTTATTTTGCACCTTATAGATGAATATTGAACAAATTGAAATTAAATACTAATGGTGTATTACTATTACCATTTTCTGTGATGTAGATCAAAGGATTGTTGTATTTTGTTTTAATATAGAGCAACATTTCACGAATTCCTTTTGGATAAATTGAGATCCATCTTGTAGCAGCCTACATGTATCATTAGATTGCCTTTATTTCAATAAGACCCGAGAAAACTTTAAAATAATAAACTAATTGAAATAAGGTATTATCTATGGTTGTAATTTCAATTAAATTAGGGAATTTTTTGAACCCCACTATCATTTTCAATGTACACTTTTTAACAAATTATGTCGTCCAGGAGTACATTTAAAAAAATATATCTGGTGTTTTTAAAATGTGAATGTAAAAAGTAGCCTTCATTTTGTAATCATGTACATACCGTTGGGCCGATAGGTACTCCATTGCGCTCATCTGTTAATTAAAAAATGCATCATGCTCTATTGTAACAAAAAGCTATGCAATTGAATACTTATACTTTATTGAATATTCATATTACTAAATATAAAACAATGACATGAGTTGTCACATGTCAAATTTTCACGCTCCAACATTTTCCACTCATCTACCCAACATTTTTATCCCAAAATTGTTCACTTAGTTTTTCCTTTTACTAATTGATTAATAATATGCATGAATTTATCAAGTTCAATATTTTTGCCTTCAAATTACACATTAATTAATAAATATAAAAAATGACCCTAGTTGTAAAGTGTCAAATTCTTACATTCTAATATTCCCAACCACCCAACATTTTTATCCCACATCCATATGTTCGCTAGGATTTATTCTTCTACTAACTTATTAATAAAATATATGAAATAGAATGAAGGCGAACACAATAATATCCTAAAGTTTTATCGAGTATAGTATTCAACAACCAATCGTTTGAAGCCATATTATTTTTTCATATTTAATAATTTAAATTTGAGAATAATTTTGCCTTATGTGTCAAAGAATTCACCTTGAATTAATTGATTAATTAGAATAATTTAAATTTGATTCTTATATATATGTCAAAGAATTCACCTTGAATTAATTGATTAATTAGAGTAGCAAGAAATTTGGCTTTGTCACACATAAGATTTGATAATGACTTTTGTGTGTTAGATTAAAGTGTATTCTATTACTGAAAATCTCATCATAAAACACACTTACATGTAGTAATAACAAATGAATCTGTAATGTAGTTGGGCTTGGCTTCAATTAACTCAGGTGCATTAGTTGCATAATAAGAAGTGTAATAGTTTAATCCAATAAAATCAAAGGACCCTTTCACAAGTTTGACTTGATATTTTGAGAATTTTGGTAATCGACTTCCTACCAAGTACCGCATGGAGCTTGGATATTCTCCTGTTGTCAAGGGATCCATAAACCTACAATAAATTCTTTAAATTATCTCTCTTTGTCAATAAAATAATATTGCTACAATTATTAATTGAAAATGACAACAATAATCTAGGTTAATGTCTAGGATAATGTGGTTGACTTTCCACATATACATAAACTAGTAATTGATTACCATCCCAGCATGAAATCAATGGCTCTTTGTGCAGCATTTTGATCCAACTTTGTATCATAAAGTGGCATAATCCAGTTAGATACTAGTGTTATCCCTATTATGCCCTTTTGAGATGCCTGTGACACAAATGAAAGAAAAGGTTTAGGTTTCAATATAAATCTTAATTAATTGATAAAGAAATGTATACTATTAGATAAAAGCACAAGTCTCGTGACATTGGAGATAAATAGTGACTATAAGATGGGATAAGCATTACCATATGAATTATTTTTATGCCGAATTGAAATTCCTAAATGTATCGTAGACCATCATAGTATCCTACTAAAAATCCTAGTCGTGAGGGGGCATATTGGAGAAAAGTCCAAGTCCCAACTTGCCCAGTACCATGACCCAAATAATTGGGCATTAATCTTTACTTTGTAAGATGATTTTTTGCAGTTCAGTAGACTACAAATCTGAGATACCTTTTTTGTGAAATTAAATTTATAAAATAGATCTAGATTAAGAATGTTTCAATTTAATGGATCTGTAAAAATGTAGCCACCTACTCCTATAATATTCTCTTTCTTCTTCATACTCATTCATGGAAGTGGTTTGAATCCATTTTTAGCTTGAAACCACTCGTCTATATTGTTTTATTCTCACATTTTATCTAAATAAATAGTTTTCATATAATTTTCGTTCGTAAATTAACTTAGATCAATTGCAATTTAGTAAATAACTTCTTCATCAACATTACACATTCTTATCACTTTGATTATGTAATATTTGTAGATATTTTTGTTTGTTTTATGCTAGTAATTTGGATGTCGTGAGTTTCTTTACAAATGAATCCTTTTAAATTTTAACAATTCTTAATTTGTGTCATTTTCGATGTAATATATCCATTTGAATAAATGAATACGTTTGTTTTAGTAAAAAAAATATATAACCTGATATTTAGTTTTGTAGACATTGACAACATAAGCATGAACAAGTAACTGATTATGAGCCACTATATAGGGTTCAGTGGCTGAGTCGCCGCCAACGCAATTTAGGTTTTGCCAAGATGAACATCGTCCAGGTGCAAATTCTCCGCTAGTATAACCATGTTTGGCAAATGACCATGGTTCGTTCAATGTGATCCAATACTTAACCCTGTCTCCAAATTCTTTAAAACAAAGCTCTGCGTAGTCTCGAAAATCATGCCTAGATATAGTAACAGTGGAAAAAAAATGAGAAATTCAAATATATAAAGCTCAAATAAAAACTTTTGATATCTTTGGTTATAAAAGATGTGAGTTACACTATATTTGAACTTAAAAAGCCACCATATTCTTCTTCCAGTGTATGAGGAAGGTCCCAATGAAAAAGAGTCACAAAGGGTTCGAGACCTGCATTAAAAGATACAATTAAAGTATTTAAGAAAAATAAGTTAAAAAATAACAAAAATTAAGTTAATATGTGATAACCTTTTGCTAGTAACTCATTGATGAGGTTATTATAATATTTGACTCCTTCCTTGTTTACACCTCCCCCAAGCTTTCCTTCTGAAATAAGTCAAGGAATCTAACATTTAAATAAATGACTATTATTTTGCATAAAAAACATTTTTTCTTAGAATGATTAATGAATGCAAATATTAAAAAGTTTGACTTAGTTTCTTACTTGGTAGTATTCTAGACCAAGAGATGGAAAATCTATAAGCATCCATATTAATGTCCTTCATGATCTGAACATCTTTCTGCATTATATGAGTAATGTTTTTAGAAGAAGTTTCCGCTATGCTTTGGCATCATTTTTTTAATTAAAAAAATTTAGATGAGTTGGATTCCAAGAACAAAACTATTTATAGATCACCCACCAAGACATTGACAGTGAGTGTTTGAACCCACAATCTTATGGGAGATGTACCGACTCCTTACCAACTAAACTAACCTTCATTGGCGGCATAATTGTTTTTATTATTACATTACTGTTAAGGCTTAAATATATGATCAATCTATGTAATTATATGTTTTTTTTTTGTAAATTTTTTTATTTGATTTTGATCTTTGCTTTTTTTTGTTTTAATATTTATAAAATTAATTTTTATTGGAATGGGTCATTGTCTATATATAATATTTGATTTTAATCAATCAATTATTAGAGATATAAAAAATTACATGTACTAATTTCAATAAAAACTAATTTTATAAAAACTAAAACAAAATAATAAAGACAAAAAATAAACAAAAATATTTACAATAACAAAAATAAAAAGTATACATAAGTGTGTATTTATGATCAACAATCATATATTTAAGCTTGAAATTAATAACACACAAGTGAAAGCACCATGGTCTCATGTTTTTGTCACATCTTAGCAACAAACCTTATAACGATGGTATTCATCGATGGCTACGTCTCCGTTACTTCTGTCCTTGATTTTTCCTGTCAAGTTTAGCAGCAGAATGTGATGGTTTTTTTTAACCAAAAAGAACAAATCAAATGTTACTATAAATTTTACTTCAATATATATGTTTGACAAAGTACAAATACTTTTGGTTAGAATCAACGTTGCATTTCCACACCACACTTAATTCACAAAGTACAAATACTATCTTTGTCCCTAAAATAAATTCCTTTTGGATAAAAACAATTGTACTTACGTAAAACTATGATTTAAACTTACTATCACTACAAGAAAACACTTATTTTGTGGCCAACTTATAAAATATTTTGTGGTTGAAAAAAGCCCTCACAAATTACTGACCGAAAAAGCCCTCACAAATACTAAAATTCAAATTTGTTGTTATTTGTGGCGGAAAAATCCCTCACAATAGATTTGAAATTCAGCAGAATTTTGTGAGGGCAAAAGCCCTAACAAAATTACACCGTTGGGCCTTTGTGAGGGCTTAGGCCGCCACAAAATCACACATTTGTGAGGGCAAAGGCCGCCACAAAGTCACTCTTTTGTGACTGCAAAAGCCGCCACAAAGGGCGTAGCGTACCGTTGATATTTATGGTTGCATAAGCCGCCACAAAGTCCATTTTTCTGGCTGCAAAGGTCGCCACAAAAGCCCACATTACAGTTGGCATTTGTGGCCGCTTTGGCCGCCACAAAGGCCCACTTTTGTGGCTACTTCGGCCGTCACAAAGTGTCATTGTTCTCCTATAAATACAACCCTTCCTCTCATTTTTCAATTCTACCTTCTCTCTAAATATTCTCTCCACCTTCTCTCTACAAATATTTTTTCTCCAACATTTATCTTTTAGTTGTTAAATTTCAATAAGTTGTTAATTTATATTTTATTTTTTAATGTTATTTTTTATTTGAAGTTATTTCTTTAATGAATATTATTTTTTTTTTAATATTTTTTGACAGTGGTGCTATTGTGATGATTGCGAATAGCTGTTACTTGTTTGTAAGCATCAAGTCAGACACTACTCGGCATCAAGTAAGTAATGCATTTTAAATATAGATTATTAATTATATAATTATTATTGTTAGATGGTTTTTTAAAATATTTTTAGACTTAATATTTTATTTTAGAATGTAGATTAATATATTATTTTTAAAATCGAGTATAATATTAATTTTAAACTTTAATATTAGTAAGATTTGTTAAAAAAATTACTGGTAAAATATTTAAATTGTAAAATTTATACTCAAATTAAAATGTAGTAATTTTTTAATTGTTATTGAAGTGCAATTTTTTATTATAGTTATTATTGGTATTATGATTTATTATGTTAGTAAAATATAATTATATTAAGAAATTTTAATATTTTTAGCAACAAAATAATACTTATGAAAAACAAGATTTATAATAATGATCTAATCATAAAAT
>JBBPBP010000003.1:17118986-17131687 GCA_037974735.1 Cicer chorassanicum
TATATATATATATATATATATATATATATATATATATATATATATATTAAAATATGATACTATTATAAGATTTTTTTAATTTTAGTGATCTAGTCCTTTTGGTTAACATTTTTTTCTACTTAGAATTGGTTTATTGAAGCTTTTTGTTTTCTTTGAAGTGTTCATTCCAATGATATATTTGTTAAATAGTTCAACATTTCATTATCGTAAAAGTTGTATATTTAACTATTATACGTTCTTCATTTTATATGATTTATATTAGTTTGGAAACATTATATTTTTTAAATTTATGTATTTTTTGACATTTTCAATTTTACATATTAATCATGCAAATTATTTTATGTAAAAAATTGGTCAACATCAAACTGATCAGGTGTATAGTTAAATAGTCACAAAGAGATGTATAACCTTGATTATTTGTTGGATCTGAGTGTATACCAAATACTTTTTAAGATAAAAATTACACTCCCTATATTTTAGTCAAATAATAGTTAATGTCTTGTTACTCAAAGTAATTGGCAATACAATATAACTTTTTGTGTCTGTGATCAAATAGTGTGGCAATACAATTAAATAATGTTTAGTTTTAAAATAATTAAAGGAAATGTAATTTTTTGTGTCTGTGATCAAATAGTGTGTCCAAATTCTTGTGTCTACACAAGAATTGCTTTTTAGTAGAACGACTTGTCATCATGACTTAAAAAATTAATAAATATAAGTATGTAAATATGGAGAAATTTTAGTAAAGAAAATTTGGTGGAGAATTTAAAAAATTCACCATAATTTTGTTTAACCTTTAAAGAGTAGATTTTGTTAAAATCTATTTAGCTCTGTAATTTTGTCAATGCAAACATGTATTAAACTATAACATGTGTCCTAGTATTTACTATATCATTCATTCATGAGTAGTAGTTTGTTAAAAACAAGGTTTATAATAGTATTTAGAACATTGCAATAATTATTCGCGTATGCAAATATAGCTAATAAATATATGTGGAAGAAACACTACAAAGTAAAATAGAAATTTCTTTAGGCTCAAAAATCTTAAATAATGATAATAAAATTTGATACAAAACAATTGTTGGTATGAAATTTGTATTTAAACTTCAAGTAAATATTATAACTTCAAACCAATTCTATATCTAGTCTTTTGGATATGGAGCAATTTCAATTACTTTAATTGTGGAGGTGAGTATTTGTTGCATTTCATAATGTCTTTATCTATTGGCAAGTGACTTGAATCAAATGCAAGAGAGTGGATGAAAATCAATAGATGAATCTTTATGTGTAATAAATAATGCATTGAAGATAGGGAGTGAATTGTTCTTTTTTGTATGAATTATTGAAATGAAAAGTTTGATAAGTGATCAAAGCCTTTAAGTGTATTAATTAGAGTTAAAATTGCTAAATTTATGAAATAATTGTAGTTGAATGGACAAGTGAAATAATTTGCTTTACATTACATATTCGTGAAACAAAATATAATGAAAGTAAAATATGAAAGAAGTAATGTGATTTATAAGGTGCCACATCAGAATTTTTGTAAATTGACAAATTTTAAAAAAATGTGATGTACATACAAATGAGTTGTCGTGGATAGAATTCGAGTCTCTATTTTAATATATTATAATAGATAAGATATATATATATGACATGATAATAAATATGAATAATGTAATGAAATTGATGCCTTGACGACGTAGATTGTTATGAAAAAAAACCATATTCTTGTTTTTGCAAATGAACAACCTAGTAAGTCTATTCTATTAAATATTTATGATCCAAGAAATATGGAATAATCTTAGAAGTGTTGACATGAGATATGGATTGCTAAGAAAATGTCCTAAAGATATATGTTGATGTGAAAAATCTGTAAGTATTCGGTTTTCGTCAAATAGAAAAAATATGGAATCCATAGAGATTGTAATATTTAGGTACAATTAATTATAAATCAATTAATTGAAATAAAGCAAGTTAATTAATTCGAATATCGATGGTAGCAACAGAACCTTAAATAAATTAAGTAGAGAATAAAATTAATTAAAATTGCAAGAATATTGAATTTGGTTTTATAACAATAATGATAGCTTATGACTCAAACCAACCACTCTTTTATTAACAATGAAATCCTTTCGAATGTGAGTCAATCATTTAGTAGTTCAGTTCTCTTTCAAAAAAAAAAATGTGTTCAATTAACTCAATTCCTACTTGCATGGTAATTGAATTTTAAATTAAATCCTTTACATTTAGGTTCTTATATTGACTCATTGAGCAATCAAACCTACTTTCATGATTAAAATTTCAATTTCAATTCTTATATTTTCATTAGTTAGGTTCTCCTTTCGGTTTTTTCCTAATTATATATGAAATGTAAATAAGTGACTAATATATTCACTTGAATAAACCTCAATAAAAATTGAATCAAAAGGGCTCAACATCAACAGATGGAGAATATATTCAGTCTATCACATAAACATACCTATCCAATCGTAGAAATAGAAAACTACTTAGACATGATAGTGCAATAATCCAAAAAAAAAAGTTAAGATTAGTTAAACCCGAATAATAGAAAATGAGTAGAAAAAAGAAGACAGTGCTAACCTCCATAAGCCTCTCTAATATATGATTTTGGGAATCCTAATTCCGAGCTTCTAGGTCCTATAAATTAGGGTCAAAGTGGTCTAAACCCAATACAAATATAAATGGAAAAATTACAAAGATAAACTTCAGTCGAGTAACTGACACACCTTGACCTTGTTTCATCAAAACACTAGGAAAAAAGCAATCCGTGAAACACTACCGTGTCATCTGACACACCCTGGCTGTGTTTCGTCTCAGACCCAACAAAATCTTGAAACATGAATCTCATTTGTGCTAGGTGGCAAACCCTGGTCGTGTTTCTTCCCAGACCTCCAATACACATCTAAATTGCATCCCGAATGATTCCAACTTCAAACCATAGCATCCAAACCACTTTCGAACACTAAAATTCTTCTTTCGTGCAAAATAAATTCCAAATTCAATTATCTAATTTACTTAAATAGTAAACAAAATTAAGGAAAATATGCCTAATTAAATTAAAAATGCATGCATAAAACAAAGAAAATAAGATACAAATAAGGTTGCATCTAATTAATTTGAGCTTAGAAACTTGTTTGTCCTCAAGTTACTACTATGGATAAACTAAGATGAGGGACAGAGATACAATGAATAAGAAACCTGAAATAACAACAAAACAACCAATATCATAGGCAATTCAAGAACAATAAGATAATCAATAACAAAGTCGAATTAGAGGTTTAGGTTATCTAAAATTATATTTTTAACTAATAAGAAAAAAAAATCACTCAAATTCATCTAAAAACTACGCTCACCATAAGCTTGACAAGCAACCAAATCTCCCGTATTTTATTTTTGAAAGCATACATGCATCAAAAGGCCTTTTATAACGTGATAATGGGGCTAAAGGATTCATACAGTAGGTATGGATGAATAGAGGAACAAAATGAATACATAATCATGGTTAAACTTTTAAAGTGTTTACAAATGTTTGGAGCATATTCAATTAAATTTAAAATTAACTCGTCTTTTTTCTTTTTTCTTTTATTAGACGAACTACATTGACTAAAAACTAAAACGAATTAGAATAGCCCTAGTAAAGAACAAAATGACCAAAATCCTAATCCAATGAGACTAATGCACTTATTGGACTAACTACATTTCCTTTAGAACCTAAATGAATTAGAATAAACATAGTAAAGACTAAATAGACAAAAATCTCAATCCAATGCGACTAATGCACTTAATGGACGGACTACATTGCCTTTAGAACAAAAATTGATTAGAACAAGCCTATTAAAGATCTAAATCACTAAAATTCTAATCCATTGAGACTAATACACTTATTGGATGAATTACATTGACTTAAGAACCTAAATGGATTAGAATAAACTTTGTAAAGACGAAAATGACCAAAATCTTAATCAATTGAGACTTATGCACTTATTGGAAGAACTACATTAGCTAAGAACCCAAATGGATTAGAATTAGCCGAGTGAAAACCAAAATCTTTATCTAGTGAGACTAATGCACTTATTAGACGAAGTACATTGACTAAGAATCATATTTTTCACATCACTCTTTCTCCCCCTTCATTTTTACATTGTTTTTTTGTTAATTGACAAATAGGGGAACTCATAGCATACAAACGTGAAATCACAACATTTCCACTCAATTGCTCCATTATACTCTAAAAGGTACAGATTAGTTAAACAATTATGTATGGGAACCAATAAAGTATATTTGTATTCAGTTAAAAAATGAGCATCTATGGGTACATGATACAGAAAAAATAAACAAAAATATCAAGAGGCTAGAAAAATATACCTAAAGTGCTTTTACAATTTTCCCATATGGCAACAAAAAAATTATTTATCATTGAAAAGGTTCCAAACCAAGTTCTAGAGAGTACTATCAATGGAAAACACACCCTTAACACAAGAAAAAAGACAAAACCCATGATATAGGAAACCCCTATATAGGGCCAAAACTCATGTTTCTAAGCTCGATCCATAAAACACAAAAAAAGGTGTCTATTACAAGAAAATAAAAGGTGTCATAGGACAAAATCCATGAAGAAGAAAACCAGATAATTTTTAGGTAACTATCTACTTGCAAAGGTAATCTCCATATGCAAAAATAAAAATGCTTATTAGTCTATTACAAGAATGCGTAATTTATCCTCAATTCAAAGGTGTCTCAAAGGGCCAAATAGAAAATGGCACAAAGTTGTCATTGGTAGACCCAAAAAAATGCAAAGTAAACGAGGGTAATAAGATTTACAGTGCTAGAATGAAAAAACTAAAATATGACGATGTTCAAAAATAAAATGTAAATGCAATGTAAAACTATTAGATAGAAGCCTCTACCCCAAGCTAAAAATATACATTGTCTCCAATGTAAATAATAAAGTTAAAGTAAAAAAAGAACAAAGAAAAAATTTAGGGATGAGGTGGTTGATGTTGTTGGAGATGTCATTTATACATGTTACCATATCATAAATTTCGCACACTTTGGTATCAAGTTCATGAACCATAGAACAATGGTCATATAGTTAAGTATTGATAGCACTCTAGGAAGTAGTATAATCATCTGGTGGAGCGGAAGACGGACCATTAATAGATAGCTCTTGCGCTTCCTCATTAAGCGGTTGAGACATATACCCTACAAGAAAATGCCAATTATATTCCTTCATGATGGTTGTACACTCCGAATTAAGTAATGGGTGTGGCATGTCAAAATCATTGAGCATCCCACAGTAACAAGCACATTTATTGACAACCATCTTCATTGCTAGAAAAGCCTAAATATCAAGACAAGAATTGCCTCACATCTCTCCTAAAGCGAACAAGTCGGGACCATAATGACTAGCGTCTAGAGTGATCAAACCAGTACCAATAATTTTTCTTGCAAAAGCTTGTCCAACCTTGGTCAAGTGTCGTATCAAATGAGCTATAGTCTTTATAGGATTGATGGATTCACCACGTTCCACAAAAATAATAGCCAAGACTGATATACAACATTGTCACTATCCTTTCATCCAAATAAAATGCTAGACATGAAATGATGGATATATTAGAAGCAAGGATTGTGAATAAAGAAATATTTGGCCCTAGAGGAGTCAATTTTTCCAAAAGTTAGTTTTATCAAAATTACAAAGTATCTGTTTATTGCCACCACATGGTAATCCATAAACTGTATTAAAGTTTTAAATATTTTATCGATACTCCATGTGGAAAAATTGGAAGATAATCATGCCAAGATCACAACCCCTTCCTTATAGAAAATTCGAATTCATAGAACTAAGAAATTCAAAAACAGTTATCTCATATGAATGGAATTTCATATCGACAAACTGAATCCATCCCACAATAGCAAATATATGTTTCAGATCCTCTAAAACTCGTAAAGTCAATAATACTAACTCATTGATATATCGAGAACATACACCTTTTTTTTTCTTTACTCGTAGTTCATACTTATTTTTCTAGGTAGTCACGAAACAGAACACCATAGGGGTTTCTAGAAAAGAGCCAACTTTCTTCCTTCTTCCTTTAACAGTACAATATGAGAACATTAGAGCCTTGCCTTTTACTTCCACAAAATCATTAATAACATTTATCTTTTCCCATATCCTGAACAATGTAACTCACTACACAACCTCCCCCAAGTTTATTTTTATATTAGCTAAAACTTAAAACAATACCTATTTTATTTTTTAATTACGATAAACCAAAATAAAAAATTTAAAAAGAGGAAAAAAACCTGTTGTGCACTTATAGTGAAGTGACGAGAAAAGGAAACAAGAGGAAATGCTAGCTGCCATCGTGGTTGGTGTGGCAGCTAATGTTGTAGTCGAAGAGGAGTGTAATAGCCCAACCCTTTTGACCGACATTGTTATTCATGATCTTCTCGCTACCCCTTTTCCTACCATTGGAAATTAGCGAGTTTTTTCTTTTGTGGAAGTTGAACCTAAAACCTAAGGGTTAAGTCAATGGTTCATTCACTCCTACTATCCATTGAGCTAATAGCTCAATTAGTCATACTAGTCAAGATTCAAGGGCATCACATGCTTCGTAACACAAAGTCATAAATGGACTTCAAATATAAGAATAACATAAATGTAAATTGTAAACGAAATAACTTCACAAATTTATGAAGATAAAATTAAAATAGATAATTTGTCCCAAGCATATGTCAGATATCAAAGCTCATATCCCGTATGTACAGACATTACACAATGCCAAAAACAAAATAATTCAATATCTAAATAACAAACAAAGATTCAATAAAAGCAAGATAATCTAGCATATGTCGCGATATCACATAACAACTACTCTTTGTTTGCAACCTACTAAACATATGCACCTAACTATATCAAACACAAACAACAAATGGTGAGTAATTAAATCATGTTAAAGTGTAAAACATGAAATGACAACTCATACAAGTACAAACACATCATCTTATAGAGTAATCATTATGTATATCATCAATTCCCGTATTCATCTTCATATGAGGATCAACACAAATGAGTAGTCATAGATTCAATCATAATCACATAAAACATAAATCATTTAATTATAGACACATATTTATGGAATGAAATTACTATGTTCTTCACATATTGTGATATTTCCCACGAATATGGTACCCTGCTACTTTAAAGTACTTGGGAGAATGTGGCTCTATGTCAACTTGTGGACACATCCAAGTCTTTTGTAGTCCTGCTCAACATCAAAACTCTCTAGGTAACTATTTGGTGTTTAGTTACGGTATTGATTTGTTGCATGGTAGCTCCCAATATTGGGAAATTACTCCAAAGCAACATATATATTACCCACCCAAATACTCCTAAGATCGCAAGTGATCATCACCCCAAAGCCCAACATATTGTACTTCCAGATATCACTAGATTACTTAGCCCTCGTAATATCGTGACTTAACACAACACATAATCATTTTAGGGTTTTAGCCCAAGAGTCTACTATACTCCCCTTATCGTCCTAAGTCATTCCTTACTCTTAGAAAGATATCATTGGTATGAGTAGGGTACTTTTAACATTAACTCCCATAATCATAATTATCACTAATGTCAAATCATCATTCTAAACACATGAACACTAATCCAAATCATCAATTTAACAAGTAATGCTTATTCATCAAATAGTATGTATTCATAACAATACCATTTTATCAAAACAATCAAATCAACATTCCTACATAACCTATTTCCATTCACAACACATTTTCATTTATGAAATTTAAACACAACTTTTAAAGCATAGAATCAACTATTTCACCTTGTAATCTCATGCTCACAAACATTTTAATTTCAACACCATCAACAATTTGAACATGATTATCCACCTAACTCATAAAATAAATTCTCATATTAAACATATTTCTACACCATATATATATATATATATATATATATATATATATATATATAACCTAATCATTTCTCTAATCTCATTTTAATCATAAATTATCAAATTTACGGTTATTTCATGTATTACTAAAGAATATCACACAACATGGTAGGTCTCGTATAAAACGGTGGGAAATTAATCTCATTGTCATGCATACAATTCACATATGATCCAATGGATCACTCTTACAATAGTAAATAATAATGAAATATTTGACCACTACAACAAAAACTAATTTTAGATGCCATTATTGTAGTCTATAGTGGCAATATAAATTACCGCTAAAACTTTTATTGATTGGTAATTAGTTAATGGTCAATGTATTTAGTTTTGCTAAAATCTTTTGTGGCAGTTTTAACAATTATAGGTAAAGATTTATTTAATTGACACTAAAAATGAAAAGCGATTCGAGATAATTGCGATGGCCACTAAAAATGCATATTTTATAAAAATTATTTAATCCTTTTACCGATCATTGAGTGTTGCCAGTAAAAGAAATGACAAATCCCTAAAACAAATTCCCTATTCTCTATTTGTTTAGTTGGAATATGGCTTATCCTTTATAGTTCTCATTAAAAATATTCATCTTCCTAGAACATGTAAGATTAAACAAAGGGTCTTGCTTACAAGTACCCTTGTTATGGAATCCAAAATTAAAAGTTTTATGTGGAAAAACACAACTTTTAAACACTCAACAAATTGAGAACACATTTTCTAATGCATTGCGAATTCAATATTTCTATACTTAGTTTATTAAAAAGTTCCCTAAGGATACTTGTTAGCATTTTCCTTAAACAAAGAAACTAAACTAGCTCTAAATCTCATGAAATTCGAACACAATAATTAATGTGTACATAAATTGGCTAAATTACTCTTGTAGTCCCTTAACTTATTTTCTAGTTAATTTCATTTTAGTCTTCTAATTATTTTTCATTCCGTTTTGATCCCTTAACTATACTTCTGTGAGTCAAGTTGGTCTTTTTTGTTAATTTATGTCAAAAAATGTTAAAGTTTTGCCATCTCACTTATCTTCAAAATCATAAATCCAGAAATTTATTATCGCCTTCAATCTAAAAACCCTCAAAATTAATCAATTCTATGATCTTCAAACTCATAATATTTCAAATCCATAACTTACAAAATTCAAATCCATAACCTTAATTTCAAACTCAGAAAAATAAAAAGTACTTAAACTCATTCTTCTTGTATAGCATACATATATGTTAGAACTAAGTTGGTTTGAAGAACTATGACGCTTACTTGTTTTGATGATAACAAAATCAGTTTGTGGAAACAATTTAATGCACTAACATTTTGATTAAGTGTGCAGGTCTCAGAGCAAGTGAAATATGAAGATTCTTATGTCCTATCCTCCGATAATTGGACGAAGACAAAGGAACAACAAGATTTCACTTCACTTCATTTTTATAAGTTTGATGTAAGCGCTTTGACACACGCCTCTAGTGATGCGAGTGATGTTGTATGTTGGTTGATTCCGATAATGCAAGCAATGCCCTGGTCTTGGTGACTCTGGAAATACATGATATATTTTGTTTCAGTTGCCTCTGTTGAACGCATCTATATATGCTCTGTTCGTCTGCCTCTAATAAGCTTGACAAGAAAGTGATCGTCTGTCTCTGATAATCACATCATGACCTCAAGAATCTGATCGTCTAACTCTTATTTATGTTGTATGCTCTGAAAGAAGTCAATGCTTTAAAGAAGACAAAGCATTTGTGTGTCCTCTGATGAACATCCTTAATCTGTTACTTGTTTGAAGATCTTAAGACATGTTTTGATCATCATATCCTCTGCTTCCTAACCGTTTTACCAAGATACGTTGAATCAATTACAAAGATCTATTTTAGAAAGTTTCAATGGAAAATCAATCAAAAAAGATAAAATACCAAACTTCATGAATCATGTTGATTTCATGCCATCTGGACAACGGTCAGAAACCTTAATCGATCTTTATAAAAAAACGTGCACTACTCGCTGGAAAAAAAGAACGCACAAGCTATAAGCATATTTGCACTTCTGCTCAAAATCACTCATTTTATTTTAGTGCTGACAAAAGTTTCTAAAAGAAAAAATTTGTAAACACTCCATAGAGAGGTACTTTAGAAAAAGCTAAACCTATTCTTTTGTAACCTAGCGATGTAGAGGTTGCATTCCTCAACAACTTGATTGTACTAAGCTAGAAGGTTTAGAAGACTTGAACGCAATCTGTTTGACTAGTAGGTGTTCAATGAAAGTGTTATTTTGTGGTGAACTAGTGGATTAAATTCTTTAGGTTGAAGGGATTGGATGTAGCTATTGTGTTGGTGGTGAACAAGGATAAACCGTTTGTGTTTTTCTATTCTATTTTTGCTCTGTCCCGCTTTATTTACTATATAGCTTAGTCATGCAAAAAAAAGAAGATAAAAACACAATTCAACCCCCCTCTCCCCCTCCTTTTTTTGTGTGTTTCCCGTTCAAAAATATCTTGATTTTTGTCACACTTGTGTTAGTCAAGGGTTTAAGGTTCAACAATTATTGACTCAAATTGATTGTAATAGTTCACATTTTCAAGATTATTTTTTTTTTCATCATACTTTATACCGTTGGATTGTGAATAAATTTGCTCTTGAGAGTAATGGTGTTTCTGTTTGCATTCTCATTATGTTAATTAACAAAGGGATTCTAAACGAGTAAAATGAATTCGAGGATTTTTCTGTTTTTCGAGTTTGAAAGGTTATTTATTTTAATTTTTAAGTTATGGATTTAAAAAGTTACAGGTTTAAAGATAACAAATTTGATAAATTTTCATGGTTTTTAGATTGAAGGAGATCATAAATTTATGAGTTAATGAGTTTGAAGATGACTCATATGAAGTAGACGACAAAATTTAATGCTTTTGGCAGAAATTATGGATATAACTAACTTGACGAACGAAAATATAATTAAAGGGCCAAAATGAGTAAAAAATAATTAAGGGGCTAAAGTGAAACCCTAAAATAAGTTAAGGGACTAAAATAATATTTTAGCAAAAGAAAAACATAAAAGGAAACACATGCTATACTAGGATATTTTTCTATTATATCCACTTTTCAAAAAAAAAAAAAACTTTCTATTATACTCTATATCTAAACTTATATACGAAAATGTCTTACTTTTTTTTACCCTCACAAGGTCGCAAGGCGGGATGCGATTAGCTGAAGGTCGTATCATGTGGATGCAATCATGTGTTGGCTTATTTATTTTTTTAACAAAGGAAGAGAGGTTAAATTAATAAATAAAAAATAAATAAAAATTAAGTTATATTAATAAAATCAAACAAAATACATGAAAAAAAGCTTTAAAGTTAATGCGGTTGAGTAGATGTACTAAAAAAAATAATGTTATAATATTTTAACAACTTTACGGTCTATTGCAAATAAATTAGCAAATTCATCATATTTTGTTAACAACTCCTTCCTCTCCTATTTTGCAACCAACTCCCTTCTATTTTGTAATCCTTCTATATTCTCGCCTATTCTACAACTTATTAATAATTTCGTCCTGTTTAAGATCAAATCCTTTCTATTTTGTGATCCTCCTATTTTATCCTCCTATTTTATGATTGCAGATGCAACTAGACTCTTATTAGGGGAGGGATACTTACCAACTCCTATTATTATTTTGTGATCCTCGTATTTTATGATTGCAGAAGCAACTAGACTCTTATTAGGGGATACTTACCAACTCCTATTTATTAACATAGTTTAGCTTCCCCAGGCTCCAATGAAGGGATAGTGACCACTCCTATTTATTAATATAATTTAGTTGCCTCTTATCCCTGCTATTACAAAATAAGATGTATTTGATGTATTTTATTTACATTTGACATATTTTTGTTAGATTTTATTAATATAGTTTATTTTTATTTTTTATTTATTAGTTTAACATTTATTTTTTCAGTTGTTAAAAAACATAAATCAATATATGGTTGCATCCAACCAATTCTTATATGCGGAAAAAAAAATTTAGTGGTTCACATCCCCATTTTACTATCTCTTGAAAAAAAAAAGTAAAATATTTTAATATATAAATGAATGAAAGATATAATTGAAATTTTTTTCAAAAGAGAATATAATAAAAAAGATACCGGGATTTTTTTTTCTTTATTTCTTTGGTCTATATATAACTCCTCATTAACCAATATTTTTTTGACAAGTTATGCATACGTATAAGATCATTTGTTGATTCAGTGCTAATCTGGTTGGTTTAGTTCACCCGTCACATCGTTAATTATCAATAGGGAAAAGTCCACCAACTAAAAGTCGTATTTTATTCGTGTCTGATTCAATATAATTATTAAATGGATTGAAAAAACATCAATATATAGAATAAAATAGAATGTAGTGTCTAGCTCCAAAAAACAAAGAATTTAAGTAGTGTGCAACAAAAACTAAAATCAAAATAATTGTATACATAAATTAATGAGTACTGCCACAATTATGCATATATCAGTTTTCAAAATTGACTCGGTAAAGATATTAAGAGTTTGTTTGATTGTGTTTTATTTTTTAGTTTTTGAAAACTATTTTATAAATAAATTTTAAAAAATTGTTTTTAAAAAGAAAATTTAAAAAAAAAGTCTGTTTGACAACTATAATTTTTTAAAACAATTTGTGATTAGAGAATTAAAAAAACTGAAAAAAATAAAAGTAAAACACTATTTATATG
>JBBPBP010000003.1:17131727-17190303 GCA_037974735.1 Cicer chorassanicum
TTTATTAATTTTTAAATACTAAAATAGAGTTTTTAGAATTTAAATTAAATAAGCTCTAAGTTAGTGAATTACTAATTAAGTCACAGAATTATGGTTCGAATTATATGACTGAATCGAATTAAATCAAATAATTTAGTTTTAAGATTTAATTTTTATAAAAAAATTACATTTATATTGAACTAAATTGAATTAAATGACTCAATCTCTGTAAAATTTGACAGCCATAAAATAACACAAAACATTTAACATGAAAAAACTAAATACATGAATACACTTTTTAATTCAATTTAATTAAATACATAAGTGATGGTCACTAAAATAAATACATAAATGACGGTGGCCTTGTAAAAAAACTAAAATGTCATGATGGCTTAAAATATGTTTATTATATATATTATTAAAGGTATCAAACTATCATTAAATAAGACAGACTACCGATTGCTTGGAGGCAAAAAAGACCGCATTCACATAGTTGCTATTTTTGGAGCCTTTATATTATAATTAAATAGTTCATATTTTAATTTTGATATTTTATTTTTTAAAATTAAAATATACGAAGATAGTTCAATTTTGATCTAATGGTTTTAAAAGTGTCGATTGCATGAGTGCAAACTTTGATTGACTACAAGAAATCTATCAAAAGCTCGTAGCATAGTGATAGTTTGATCTTCTTCTCCCTACTATCAGACCCGTGTTCTACATCAATGGGTGCGAATTTTATTTTGTTTTATTTAATAAAAATTATGTTTCTTACCAAACCGGTTTGGAATTGAGAACAACCGCCGAGTCACACCGGTTCATACTTGTTTGGGAGCACGATCGATCTAATTGGCCCCTCGAATTGCCCATCCCAATGGTTCATGGTCAATTTTTAAAACACTACTTACAATAAGATCAACTTGTGTGATTATAGGACCACCTATCTTTTGAATTTTATCACATATACATATATAATGTAAATGATATAGTCAGCTAATTCCCTAGTGAAATTGGCAGCCATATTATCTACACAAAAAGTCAAGTTATTTGACAGACTCCCATTATTGGTAAGGTGAAATATAACAGTGATAGTACATCTAATGGTTGTCCTAGTCCTGTTTCATGTGGATGGATTTGTAGGGATAGTAATATTGATGCTCTTGGTTGCTTTGTAGTTAACTTGGGGATTATCAATTCCCTACATGTTGAGATCATAAGTATTATGGTTGTTATCGAGTTGACTTATAAAAATGTCTAGCGTCATCTTTTGATTGGATCTGATTTTCAACTCTCAAAATTTGCTTTCAAGAATAGTAGTATTGTTCTTTGAAAATTACATAATAGATCGAAGAATTCTATGCACTTAAGCTGATTGGCTTATCACATATATAGGGAGGGTAACCATTGTGCGCTGCTTTAGGGATTCATGTGATTGGAACTTTTTGTGGGACTCTTTTCCAATCTTATTGATATTTTCAACAGGAATAAGTTAGGACTTTATGAGTATAGATTCCATGAATCTATGTTTAAAATATTTTACCATTTTTTAGCTTTCCACGCAGTACTCTTTTTTCATTCACCGTAATTTAATTCCTTTGGGTTTTCCTAATAAAATTTTTATTGGTGCAGTTGATAACTTGTTACTTAATTACTTTATGTTTTTTACCTAGTCCTCCGAGAATTTATTTTCTCCTTTTTATTCTAATATATTTATTGTAGTGCTAAAACTGATAGGTGGAAGGTTTAAGGTGCCAACATAGTTGTGATGTATTACCTTTTATGTGATGTCCTAACACTCTAATTTTGTTTTAAAAAATTATATAATTTTTTTTTTGTTTTAAACTAGGAACAAGGACAGGAAGACCCAAAAAAGGTTTTCAAATTCAAATTTTATAAATACAAAAAAATTGAAGACAAAATCAAGTTAGATGATGCTGAATTCCCTTATCCTCCATTACACATAAAAATTTAGACCGAGAAAATATAAAATCTCGTTCGAGGCGTCGGTGTTGTATTTTCGTGAGATAGCCATCAAAAAGGCCAAAAACTAAATGGAATAAACCTCTAGTCAAAGAGCATGTTAACCCAAAATTTCATTTAATGGATTCAAGTTTACCTCTTGAAGCGAATAAGAGACACATATGAAGGTGCAAATACGAGAAGAGGAGTTGAATTATGTTTGTCTAAGTTGAGTTCTTTTTGTTAAT
Organism: Cicer chorassanicum; assembly: GCA_037974735.1. Classification (NCBI taxonomy): domain Eukaryota; kingdom Viridiplantae; phylum Streptophyta; class Magnoliopsida; order Fabales; family Fabaceae; genus Cicer; species Cicer chorassanicum. Next base: position 17,133,914 of record JBBPBP010000003.1, read on the forward strand.
TTATTCATAAACTGGTTCGGGTTGGTGATTTTATCTAAAACAGAGGCAGTAAAGAGTGCAGAAGTAAAGTGACACAAACTAATTTATCCTGGTTCACCACCAACTTGGTAGCTACATCCAGTCCCCTCGCTTAGAAGGATTTAACCACTGATTCAAATCCTTGAATTATACATCACCTGATCCTACAAATCAATCTTCTCAAAACAACCTAACATCTATAGATTTTTTTAAGCAAACAAACACCTTGGCCCTACAAGTCAAGTCTTCACCACATAACCTAAAAACCACAGACTCTTAAAGGAAACTACAAATTGACCCTACAAGTCAAGTCTTCTCAACACAACTTGAAAACTACATATTGCTTGAGAAGCACTAAAGCCACTATCGAGCTGGGTTACACAATTTGGAACGAATTGTATTTTTCTTCTACTAAGATGATTGTTACAATTGATTTCTCATTCTAAAACACTTAGAAATTATTTCTTTGAGCAGTGCTTCTCTAGAACTTACATTTGAACTTTGAATACTTAGGAAATTTGATCTCTCAAAAGTTTTTTTGAATTGTATGGATTTATGAGTTTAGGAGTTCATACTTTCTTTTTAAGCCTTCAGTATCTATTTATAGAATATATTAGGGTTTCACTTTTGTCCTTGTAAAATTAGGATCATATATTTTGATAACTCTTCATCATATGCATATTTTTCATTGTTTTTAGTCTTATTTATCATTAATCATTAGTTAATTTAAGGAGTTATTTGATATATTTTGTTGATTTCAGTTCTTGGATTGAATAAAATGTTTATGTTCGTATTTCCTTGATTAAGTACATATTTTTTCGTAGTTTTGCGTTGTTTCTTTGTTTTAATGCAGTGCTAAATTTTGGTGCGAAATCAACGTGACCTATGTGGAGTATTTCAGGCATATTTGGAGTTGTAGATGTCCAATTGGAGTCAAACAAAATGCAACTGAAAGCTAAGATCGATAGCTATAACTTTCATGAAGCCATCGGAACAAAATTCGGATTTAAAAGAGGAGAAAAATGAAGTAAATGTCAGCAGTAGATGTTGTGCGCTTGAAGCGCAAATCCCACGTCTGGGGTTCGTGGCGTGCTAGAGAATGCATAAAAATGAGTTAATTCTCTTTCTAGGGATCTTTTTGTCTATTGGGAGGTTTGGAGACTTCTGCCCTAGCAGATAAACTCATAGACGACTATTTCTGACACCATTGGAGGAATTTTGTCAAGAATCATTCATGAATCTTTCTTGTAATTCTTCTTTAATCTCTATCTTTTGTATATCTATCATGAATAACTAAACCCTATTTTTTAGGGATGAGCTAAACAAGATGAAACCCTTATTTGTACTGTAAGACTTAATTTTAATCTTAAATCCACTAAAGAATTAGGGTTTACTTTTGAATTAAAGGTTCTGTCACTAAGACATTAGGGCAAGAATAATAAAGAGAATTCAGTAATAATTCAATAAAGGAATTTAGTAACTAGGATCAAATTAGAAACAAAGGTTGGACTCAAAGTGAACCACATCCCTGACATTTTTCTTCTTATAAAAGTTCAATTCTATAACTTTTTTTAGTTTCAAATATAATTTCAATCAATTCGGAAACATTTTGTTCAATTTTAGTAATTAAACATAATTCGATAGTAAAATGCAATCCTTGAGTTCGACACTCGGTACTACCATTTTATTATTACTTACAACGATTTAGTACACTTGCTGAAACGCTATTATGTTTTTGTCGCCGTTTCCGGGGATTGCCATATTACTATTGAGTTATAATTTATTTACTTAATTGGAATTTTTTGCTCTGCAATAAAATTTTTGTTTTTCTTTTATTTTTAGTTTTGAAAAAAAAACTATTTTTCTTTTATTTTTTATTTTTATTTGTTGAGGTTTCTAATGTCGTGTGCTAGTGCTTTGTCTCTTCTTTGTTTGAGATAACTATTCACTGTAGAGCATGCAAGATTGTAATAATGATATTCTACTACAATTATTAGATGAGTATAATACTTGTATTATATCTGCTGAATTTGAGAAGATAAAGGAGAAGTTGAAGATTGAAGAAGACTTCATTTTTGTGGTAGAAGAAGATAAGCAAGAGGAAAAAAAGAACAAGGAAAAGAAAAAAGAAGAAGAGATGATGAAGTTAGAGATTCAATCTATGCCTTGTTCATCAATGTCCAATCAAAAAGGACATGGAAACAACATAATTTATTTCTCAAGTTCATGGAATTTCTACCAAACAAAAAGAAGAAGAAAGACGATGTGTTCTTTCTATCATATATGCCACCTTGACAACGGTTGAGACATCAAGCTAATGACCATAAAGAAGCACTTTGTGGGAGGCAACCCATAGGTAGAGGTAACTTTTATTTTTGCAATCTTATTTTTTTATTTGAATTTGTTTCTTTTTAATTGTGTGTAAACGTGAACTATGATGAAGAATTTTTAACGACTTGAAGCTGGTCTTAAGCTATCTGTTTGGTCATATCATTTCTCAATTCGACGAGTTTCACTAATGCATGCATTGCTGATTACTCTTTGGTTGTGGAAGTATCACTTGCCATTTTTTAAAAATAAATAAATCTTGTTTGTGATATGTTTGGCATAATTTTGATAGTTCATACTGAAGTAACAATGTCAATTACAAGAAAGAGGGTTTGAATTGTAATTATTCCTTTTTAAAAATTCCTGTTAAAACTCAAAGTATCTAACTCAAGATTGATATTGGTTATCAACGAAGAACGTTCTTGGTTAGTGAAAACACACAATTTTAACTTATCTATATGATATACGATTAGAAGATAAAAAGTAAATAGAGATAAGGAAAGAGATATGACACAGAGATGTATTCTAGTTCACCCAAAACGGGTTATGTCCAGTCCTCACAATTATGAGATTTTCCACTAATTGCACAAAGCAAGATCGTTCTAGGTTTTCACACACCCTTTTCAGATCAATCTTGATCTGTTACAAAGTATTTCCTTTCAACCTAGAAAGGATTTCCACAGGTTACCTTTCAATCTTAAGAAAGGATTTTTACACATTACCTTTTACTCATAAAAGGAGTTTTACAAATTACTCAAACTATTTCAACACGATAGTTTTGAGTTACAAAGTGATGATTTAAAGAAGTTGGTAGAATCTGAGTATGCTCAACACTTGTTTGAGTTTAGATTCTTGGATTAGGACTCAGTAAAAATGATTCTGGATTCTAGTTAAGAACATAACTGGCTCTTTTGAGATGATTGAGAAGCTTAAGAGATTTCAAATATGATTGTATGAGTGATGTATTGCTTTGCACTTGAAGCTCTCCTTATCCTTCATCCTGAGGCTTCTTTTATAGGCTTCAAGAAGGCTTATGACAGCTTATTTGACCGTTGAAGATGGTCCAGCAGTCATGTGTCAGTGAATGGATAAGATTTGCCTTAAAGCAATAATGTTTTTGCAAAGCAAGAACGATTTCCGTTTCTGCTTTGAGGGGTGTTGAGGTTTAGGCTTCTTTGACATCTGTCTTGAAGTGATTCCTGCTTTTTATCATGTGTGCAGGCTGCTCAGAAGTATAGCTGAAGTGTTCAATTAAATCTGTTAAATTCGTACTTGATGCTTGCTCAAACTTGGAGAATGATCTTGCTTGATAGATTATGAAGCACAAATTTTTCCTTTGATCTTTGGAGTGATTCTTTTACTGAAAGGATCCTTGTATATTTTTGGTGAAATTCTGGAAATAGATTGTAAATAATAGAACCAGTCTTTTCTTTAAGAATCGGAACATTCTTGTTATCTTGGAACTGTGAAGAACGTTCTTTGTTTTACAGAATTTTGTCAAGAATGTTCTTGGTTTCTCTGAATGTACTTGCTTCTTTTTAATATGATCTTGCTTGACATGCTTAGTACCTATCTTTGATTAACACACTCAAATACACATGTTAAACACCAAAACAGTTAGAATGATAATTAGAAGTCTTAATTAACTTTTGTTTGACTATCATCAAAACATTAATTTGGGATTTTGTCTCAACACATACTCTATCTTATTATCCTAGTTGTGAGCTATCGGGCCTAAACACTTTAATTCTTTGTTGTGTGATTATCTGGACATGTGTTATCCCTTCAGAACTTGCACTAATTCTGACTTGCATCACTTGTGATTTATGCATACACTAAGACAATTTGTTTGGTGGTTTGAGCCTTTCTAACCACCCTATGGAAATTTTATCCTTTGCTAACCCCTTTGAACCTTGCCCTTTTCTTTTGGTTACTAGCCACATTACAAGCCAAAGACTTGACTTTAATGAAATCACCTTGTTTGGAGTTAAGTAGGAAAACTTTTGTTTCGTCTTGGTAAAGTTCGAGTTTGGGGTTGCTAATGGGATAACAACCTTTCAAGTTTTGGGTGGTGGTTCTAAAAAATATCCAAAAAAATATATATGTATCAAAAAAACTAAAAATTCAAAAGAAAAATCAAAACAAAGAAAAAAAAAGAAGAAAAAAAAAAAAACAGTTTGCGTACTTTGATAAATAACAGCTTCTGGGTTCTTTTGCCAATGTTTGACAATCTCCACAATGAAAATGTGAAAGAAAAAAAAAGGAAGAATAATTTGAAAATGTGTACCTAACTCCAAGCAGTAAAGCCTATATCCCAAAATGTCTTACCATACCTAAGCTCTATTACAACCCGAATGTCATCCAAACGTGTATGTGTTTGTTGCATTGTGATTGCTAACTAGAATTTTTTCAAGCCTATGGTAGTGCGATGCATGATTTAGGATTTGAATGATAAATTCATAACCCTTGCTAAACACTTGAGAGAAATTTTGGTGAGATTGTGTGAAGAGATAGTTGAATTGATGAATGAATGCTAAAGTGTATAAATTGTATTGTTTTTTTGTATGTAAGCAACCATGGAGCATGATGAATGTTTTGTAGTAGTTGGAATTTTGAGAATTGAGTTTGATTTGATATGAAAAATTGAGTTTAAGTTTGCTTTTAACTGTACCAAATCCGAAATTAATTGTTGTTTGGGGACAAGCAACAGACTAAGTTTGGGGTTGTGATAACTCTTCATCATATGCATATTTTTCATTGTTTTTAGTCTTATTTATCTTTAATCATTAGTTAATTTAAGGAGTTATTTGATATATTTTGTTGATTTTATTTCTTGGATTTAATAAAAACATGTTTTTCTCACTTTCTATGGATCTTTTTGTCTATTGGGAGGTTTGGAGACTTGTGCCTTAGCAGAGAAGCTCAGAGACAACTGTTTCTAACACCATTGAAGGAGTTTTGTCAAGAATCATTCATGAATCTTTCATGTAATACTTCTTTAATCTTTATCTCTTGTATCTTTGTCATGATTAACTAAACTCTATTTGTTAGGGATGAGTGAAACAAGATGAAACCCTTATTTGTCTGATTTGGTTTCTAGTTATATGAATAAGTTTATTGAATAATTTTTCTCATCTATGTGCTGAATGCTTTTTATTGCTTGATCAACTTTAAAATGTTTTACGATTCGAATTTTGAAATGGAAGTGGACTTTACGAATGCTTGAGATGAGAAATTCATGATATGGTAGTCTAGAGATAGATGCAGGTCATGAAAATAATTGAATTAGTTGCCGAGACAGTAGTTTAATAAGAGAATTCTTGTACTGTAAGACTTAATTCCAATCTTAAATTCACTAAGGAATTAGGGGTTACTTTGGAATTAAAGGTTCTTTCACTAAGACATTAGGGCAAGAATAATAAAGAGAATTCAGTAATAATTCAATAAAGGAATTTAGTAATTAGGATCAAATTAAAAACAAAGGTTGGACTCGAAGTGAAACTCATCCCTGACATTTTTCTTATTATAAAAGTTCAATTCTATTACTCTTCACTACGCCAAAAATGACATTTTATAGCGCGTCTTTTATAGCGCTTATTAAATACAAGCGTTGTAATATAAATTTTTAAAAATAACGGAGGCTACAACAGCGCTTTTTCTACAAGCGCTGTAAAAAAAAGCGCTGTTGTAGGGTCATATAGGGTCAGAAAGCGCTATCACATAGCCTTTTACAGCGCTTCTTCAGAAAGCGCTGTAAATCAAGCTCTATTGCATAGGCTTTTACAGCGCTTTCTGAGCGCTTTAAAATAAAGCGCTGTAAAAGCCTTGCGCTTTGTGTCATTGGTTGACCTATTACAACGCTTTTTAGAAAAGCGCTGTAATAGGCTTGCCCATTAAATTTTTATAGGACCTATTACAGCGCTTTTTTAGAAAGCGCTGTAAAATCATTCATTTCAAATAAGAAGCGTTCACTTTAAGTAAATAAAATCAAATTTAAAACAAATTTAATACGTTGTCAAAACCCTACGAAATCTCATCTCCCCTCCCCTGCGAACCCCTCGTGTGCGCCCATCTACAAATTGATTTACTTCTTCCTCCTTTAAAACAAATTGATCATCAACGTTGTCTCAGGTAATTCAAATTTATTTTATTTATTTGTTGTTGTCACTAATTCAAACTGATAAATTGTTACATGATATAATTTGAAATTGTTACATTGTTACATGAAATTGATAAATTGTTACATGAAATTGTTACATTGTTACATTTGTTACATGAAATTGTTACATTGTTACATGAAATTGTTACATTGTTACATGATCAAAAACTTGAAATAATGTTTATTGTTATTGATATAATTTGTTACTGATAAATTTTATTTATAATATATCAAACTGATATAGGTCATAATATATCAGAATTGAAATCATGCTTACTAATATAAATTGTTACATGATATAATAGGGTTTCTGATAAATTTTATTTATATGTGTATTATCAATATATATATATATATAGGTCATAATATATCAGACTTGAAATCATGCTTATTGTGTAACTGCATTTATATATATAGGTCATATAAATGGACCGGAAATGGATGTCTGCCAATCGATTGACAAAAGAGTATGAATGAAAATGGAGTGAAGGAGTTTATTGAGTTTGCAGTGATGAATGCAAAAGATCCAAATAGAGTCGTTTGTCCTTGTTTAAAATGTTGTTTTGGAAAACGCATTAGAGCAGATGAATTGGAAGGACATTTAGTATGGTATGGAATTGATCAAAGCTATACATGTTGGATAAGACATGGTGAGAAAATCAATGATAATACTTGCACAGATACATATGTTTCAACTGATTTCGACACAGATACATATGAGCCAGACCGAGTTGAGGAGATTGCAAAAGCAGTTGAAGAAGATCTTCGTGATTGTCCTAAAATGTTTGAGAGCTTGTTGAGTGATGCAGAGAAACCATTATATAATGGTTGTACTAAATTCACAAGACTTTCGGCGATACTAAAGTTGTGCAACTTAAAAGCGAGTAATGGATGGTCTGATAAAAGCTTCACAGAATTACTAACCCTCTTAAAAGATATGTTGCCAGATGATAATGAACTTCCCAGTAGAACCTATGAAGCTAAACGAATTTTATGCTCTATTGGTATGAGTTATGAAAGGATTCACGTGTGTCCTAATGATTGCATTTTATTTCGAAATGAATATGAATTACTAAAGGCGTGTCCGAAATGCAATGTATCTCGATATAAGAAGAAAGAATCTACTCCAGCAAAAGTCGTGTGGTATTTTCCTATAATACCAAGATTTAGGCGCATGTATCGCAGTGAAGAAGATTCAAAACACTTGACATGGCATGCAGATGAAAGAATTAGAGATGGAAAGTTTCGACACCCTGCGGATTCTCCGCAATGGGCAAAAATTGATCACGAGTATCCTGAATTCGGGATAGAGTCGAGAAATCTTCGCCTTGCACTTTCTACTGATGGAATGAATCCACATGGTCTTCAAAGCATCTCACACAGCACGTGGCCTGTGATTTTGTTGATTTATAATCTACCTCCATGGTTATGTATGAAGCGTAAGTTTATGATGTTGTCTCTGTTAATTTCTGGACCCAAACAACCGGGGAATGATATCGACGTATACTTGGCTCCTTTAATTGAAGATTTAAAAATTATGTGGGAGACAGGTGTAGAAGTCTATGACGGGTATAAGAAAGAATGTTTCAATTTGAGGGCTATGTTGTTCGGCACAATTAATGATTTTCCAGCATATGGTAATTTATCAGGATAGAGCATTAAAGGTCAGTGTGCGTGTCCTATATGTGAAGAGAGTACAAATTGGATGCGGTTGAAACATTGTAAGAAGAATGTATTTCTTGGACATCGTAGATTTTTACCTTATAGTCATCAGTATCATGGGTTGAGAAATGCATTCAATGGAAAATCAGAGGAAGATAGAGCTCCTGTAGCATCCACCGGATATCAAATACTTGAGAAGGTACAAGGTTTGACCAATAAATTTGGCAAACCTTTTGCGGGAGAGCTGGTCAAAACTGGGTGGAAGAAAAAGTCAATTTTCTTTGAATTGCCATATTGGAAGTCATTGTATGTAAGACATTTTCTCGATGTGATGCATATTGAGAAAAATGTATTTGACAGTGTTATTGGTACGTTACTCAATGTACCAGGAAAGTCTAAGGATGGCATCAATGCAAGATTGGACTTGGTCGATATGGGAATAAGAAATGAATTGGGTCCCGTAGAGAAAGGAAATCGCACATATCTACCTCCAGCCGCTCATACTCTATATAGAAAGGAAAAAATTGTTTTGTGTAAATTTCTACATGAAGTTAAAGTTCCCGAAAGATACTCTTCAAACATTTAAACTTTAGTTTGCATGAAAGACCTCAAGTTAAAAGGTTTGAAGACCCATGATGCTCATATTCTAATGGAGCATTTGCTACCAATAGGTATACGTTCAATTTTACCTGAAAAAGTTCGCCGAACCATAACTAAATTATGTTTCTTCTTCAGGGAAATTTGTAGTAAAGTGATTGATCCTCAGAAATTATCGAGATTGCAGAGGGAAATTGTTGTTACTTTGTGTGAGCTTGAAATGTACTTCCCGCCCTCGTTTTTTGATATAATGGTTCACCTTACTATCCATCTTGTTAAGGAGACACAACTTTGTAGGCCAGCTTATATGAGATGGATGTACCCGATAGAACGATATATGAAAATATTAAAAGGGTACGTAAAAAGTAGAAGTCGACCAGAAGGTTGTATTGCTGAACGGTACATTGTTGAAGAAGCTGTTGAATTTTGTACTGAATATCTGTCAAATGTTGAATCCATAGGGCTTCCCATGTCTCGTCATTCGGGAAGATTATCAGGAGAAGGGATAATTGGAAAGAGAATAATGACTATATCAAGGACAGAATGGGAGCAGGCACAATTGTATGTTTTGCACAATGATGATGAGGTTCAGCCGTATGTTACAATACACATGGATCAATTATCTAGTTTGAACATGAATAGGAATCAAAATTGGATAACTCGAGAGCACAATCGAAGTTTCATAACATGGTTAAAAAATCACATAAAGTCAAAGTTTGATGTAGACCCCGGATCAATTTCACAGAGATTGAGGTGGCTAGCAAATGGTCCGAGTTTACATGTCTTTTCTTACACCGGTTATGTAATTAACGGCTACACATTTTATACAAAAGAACAAGATGATCAAACAACTATGCAAAATAGCGGAGTCACTCTCGTAGCTGAAGCGATGCATATCTCAAGTGCAAAAGACAAGAACCCAATATATGCAAATCTATCATATTTTGGGGTTATCGAGCGCATATGGGAGCTAGACTACACAATGTTTCGTGTTCCCATATTTGGTTGCAAGTGGGTCGATAATAATAATGGCGTTCGGATTGATGAGTCAGGGTTCTTGCTTGTCGATTTTAATAGGGTGGGATACAAAGATGAGCCTTTTATTTTAGTGTCGCAAGCTCAACAAGTGTTTTATGTCACTGATCCTGCGGATGATAAATGGTCTGTTGTCCTATCGACCAATAAAATAAGTGATGATAACAATAATGATGAAGATGTTGGTAATGATCTTTTCTTTGCAACATCACAACCACATGAAATTGGTTCAACTGATGATGGTTTATATCTTAGAGATGATCATGATGAGGGAATTTGGATTAATCCATCGTTTCATATCATTAATGGACAAACAAATGTGAATCCCACCAAGAAAAGAAGAAGGGCATCTTAATGTGTTTTGGTATTTAATTATGTATTTTGGTATTTATGTATTGGACAAACAAATGTTTTGGCATCATTAATGGATCTACAAACATATTGAGCATTTTGGTATTTATGCTTATACTGTATGTAATTGTATACTCAACTTATACATGTAATTTAGCAAAAAAAATTTAAGTTCAAGTTATACACAATTTAGCTTGAACTTGAGTTGATCAGTTAAACACAATTTGGAAGAAAAAATAATTTAACTATTTTGGAAGAAATAAATTATTACAGGGCTTATGTAAAAATAATTTAACTAATTTGGAAGAAAATATATTATTATAGGGTTTAGGGTTTAGGGTTTAGGGTTTAGGGTTTATTGGACAGGGCTGTAAAAGGGCTCACGAATTAAGCGCTGTAAAACAAAGAGTCATTGGACATGATAAAACAAAGAATTATTTCATACATAGAACCCTATTAGAGCGCTTTTCTAAAAAAGCGATGTAATATGGCTAAAAAATAAAATAGGAATGTCTTTTACAGCGCTTTCCACATAAGCGCTGTAAAAAACAACCTTTGGACATGATAAAACAAAGAATTATTTCATACATAGAACCCTATTAGAGCGCTTTTCTAAAAAAGCGTTGTAATATGGCTAAAAAATAAAATAGGAATGTCTTTTACAGCGCTTTCCACATAAGCGCTGTAAAAAACAGCCTTTGGACATGGTAAAACAAAGAGTCATTTAATATATAGAACCCTATTAGAGCGCTTTTCTAAAAAAGCGTTGTAGTAGGGTTAAAAAATAAAATAGGAAGGTCTTTTACAGCGCTTTCCACATAAGCGCTGTAAAAGGGTCTTGTAAAAAATAAAATAGGAAGGTCTATTACAACGCTTTTTGACAAGCGCTTTAAAAGGCTTATGAAAAAGCGCTGTAATAGGCTTTTAAAAATAAAATGATGAGACCTATTACTGCGCTTGTTTAAAAAAGCGCTGTAATAGGGTCATATATATAATAGTAAACCTCTTCAGTTTCATGTTCATTACGTAAATTTTTCAGTTTCCTCTGCGCGTTCTCTTTCTCCTTGCGAACCCTACGAACCCTACGAGAGTTTCAGTTTTCCTTGTTTCTTCCTCATTACTTACTCTCATCCTAGACCTACGATCGTTACGTAAACATCATAATACTCAAGTTACCCGTTTTCATCCTCGTTTTCGTCTGCGAACCCTGTAACCCTACCATCGTTCGTAACCGTTCGTCCTCGTTTTCATCGTCTTCTGCGCCGTTCGTCTGTGAACCCGTAACCCTAAGCATTTTACAAGGACTATTTCAGGTATTGTAGTTATTATTTTTTTGTTTCACTAAAATGCATGTTAACTTTTTGTTGCTACGTACTTAGACTGAACTGAACTGCATGTTGATGTGCTGAACTGAACTGTATATATGTTGATGTTGAACTGCATGTTATATATGTTGATGTTGAACTGCATGTTGTAGATAAATGGATACCAACAAGGGGTTAGATTGTCAAAATGAAGAAATTGGCAACACTAAGACTTACGAAAATGAAGTTAAACGTGGTGCAACAATAATGCAAAATGTTATAAAAGCAAGAAGTAATGGGCAAAAATTTGAGGTATATTTGTTGTTTTCTGTATCTGCTGTTTGCTGTTAATATATTATACCTTGTTTGCTGTTAATACATTGAGTTACTTACTATTTATTAGGTTGGATGGAATGAGAGTGGTCAACCAATTGACCCCAACAGTTCCATGTTTGTTAGCTATATTGGAGCTGTTGTTCGTCAAAATATACCAATCACATTAGATGATTGGAGAGATAAGGCATTGAAGGATGCCAAAGATGTGTTGTGGGCTGATATTCAGGTAATTTTTTTACTCCACCCTAGTATTTATAAATTTTACAATATACTGCTTTGAAGTATTTTACTCAAACTACATATTTATTTGGTTTGCAGTCAGCTTTTGTTCTTGATCAGGTGAGAAAGAGCTATGTGCTCAGAGTTGCCGGGAAAATACACCGGGGCTTTAGATCTCACCTCTCAAATTGTTATTTAAAAGACCGTGAAGGAAATACGGTTGCGGAAGCTCCAAAAATATATAAACATTATATATCAAATGAGGAATGGAGCGCATTCGTATCAAAACGTTCCGACCCCGCGTTTGTTGTAAGTGATTAATTTATTAGCATTTGTTTTCTATTATTCATATTCATAGAGTATTTTAAATTTTTACTAGATTGTTATTTTTTTATTTAGAATATTAGTAAGGCAAATCGCGAGAGAGCAAAAATTATTCCCCACCCATACAAGAAATCTCGTATGGGATATGCTCGTCTAGAGCAAAAACTTGTAAGTATACTATCTAACTAATGTGGTATATTTAATTAATGTGGTATATTATAATCTATACTATCTAACTAATATTTTATTTATGATCTTAACGATAATAGCTACAAGACACCCAATCCGATCAACCGTTGGGTCGTCATATATTGTGGAAGGAAGCTCGTGTAAATAAAGATGGAGTGGTTGATAACGAAAATGTACAAAAAGTAATAGAACTTTGTGTAAGTATATTTATCACTTTAATATTTTTTTTAATATCGTGTTTTAAAATGTTTTTGAACTTATCTTTTTAATCCTATGTGTATTTTAGGCGAATCTTGAATCGGAAAATCAAGAGGACAACAAGGGAAGTTGCAGGGACATATTGGTTAAAGTGTTTAATGTTCCTGAATATTTCGGCCGCGTGAGGGGGAAAGGATTTGGCGTAACTCCTAGAAGTTATTTTTCACAAGAGAAGCGCCAAAATCCATCTAACGAGGAAGTATTAGAGAAGATTAGAGTATTTACGGAGCAAGTGGCCCTCTTGGTGAAGACAAATAAAGACAAGCAACTTGCGGACCAACCCCAACGTGAAATTCACATTGAGAGTGAAAACGCAAGTTGCAACGTTGGTCTCAACAGTATTCCTGAGGTGATTAAATTTGCGGACCAGCCCCAACTTGAAATTCATTAAATTTTCTTGTTTCACATATACTTATGTATTAATTAACCATTGATTTTAGGGGGTCACTCCATACTTTCTATACTTATCCTCCCCTACTCATCGGAAGGTCGGAAAGGGAACATTGTGCAATGCTTCGGGCAAAGTATTGCACAACACACCAATTCCTGCGGGCCATGTCAAAGTATCGCTAGTCATTGCTTTGGAACCAAATGCACCGTTGCCTGTACCGGACAACGATGCAGATTTGAATTATTTGGGCAAAGCAATTGGCAGCTACGTGGCATGGCCCAAACATCTTGTCTCCCTTGACAAGGTATGTTTAATTGCTGAATTTTATTTAATTGCGGAATTTTTTACAATGTTAACTTTAATTTCACATTTATTTAGATTCAAACAAAGTCTAATAAAAGGAATGATAAGAAGATTCCCAGAAATGAAACAGTCACATCGCCCGAAAAGGTTTGTAACTTATTTTGTAAGGTTTGTCATTTTTTCTGATTCAATAAACTAACAATTTATTAACCTCATTTTTTCAGATTGAAACTAATAAACCACCCGCACAGCAAGCCAGCTGCCGTACCACGACTGGATGTTCGTGGCAAAAATAAAGCCGGCAAACCTCAAAAATTGGAGGGTAATAAAACTGGCAAACTGCAAAAGCTGGAGGGTAATAAAGCGGCCAAAATTGTTGCTGCTAAAAAACTGGTTTGTGTAAAATCAGTTCCTGCTCCTGCTCCTAAAATAAGTCAGCCACGACTTGCTCCATATGGGTCGTCTCTTGACATACAGGCAAAAAAAAATATGGGCAGCGACGATTCACGAATAATAAGCATGGATAAAGATCTATTCGGAGACGCGTATGAAGAATTTTTTGAAAAAGAGCACATATACGAAATTCTCAACCATAAGGAGCTGAGTGCTACTGTTATGAGCATTTACATGAGGTAAAAATTACTTTTCTTCTCATTTATTTGTAATTAATTTAATTTATTGGTAATTAATCTAATTTGAAATTTTTATTGAAGGTTTTTGTATGAGAAGTTCGTGTGCGCGTGCAGATTGTCGAATAGATTTTCATTCTTGTCTCCGCATGAGATTTCCATGCTTAAACACGATCCAGCGAATGTAAATAAATATGTTTTAGATATACTATTAGGAAATAAAGAGAAGGATAAGTTATTCCTCGCACCATATAATTCAGCGTACGTAATTATATATTCTATATTTATATCTTTTTTAATTTATGAGATCTTAATTTATTAGTTGTTAAACTAAATTTTTGTTGTTATAGGGCACATTGGGTGCTAATTGCAATCAATGCGACCTCTGAAGTTATATACTACCTAGATCCCTTGCACGACCATTATAACAATCGCCCCGAGTTAAAGACTTTGTTCGACACGTAAGTAATATTCATTTATTTTTTGCATATATATTCGAGCTCAAAGAGGTGCGACAGTGTCGAAGCTAAAGTCAAATAACATCACATGGATTCCAATAAAGGTTTGAAATATATGCTTTTAAATTTCACTTACAATCAATACACAATTAAATAATTATCGACTTATATGTTTTATTTTATAGTGCCCTCGTCAAACTAACAACATCGACTGTGGGTACTATGTATTGCGATTCATGAAGGAGATTGTTGATAAGAATCAATTTTCAATCCCAGAAATGGTACGATATTTTAATTATTTGATTTTCATATATAAATTATGTTTATATTTGATTCTAACTTATTTATGTTCAATTTTTATATCAGTACTTTGACAATTCCGGTCCATCGTATTCTGAAGAAGAACTAACAGAGATAAAGGAAGACTGGTGTCAGTATGTGCTTCAAATGAATATTATTTGATTTGCTGTGAAATGGCAAGCTGTAACGGATATGGTAGTTATGTGTTGTTTGTGTATATATTAGGTTGTGAATATGAGTAGTTGTATGAAAATAGTGTTGTAATTATACTAGGTTGTAAATATGAGTAGTTGAATGAAAATATGTGCTGTTTGTGTATATACTAGGTTGTGAATATGGTAGTTATGTGCTGTAATTATGAACTGATTGTTGTGAATATTTGTGCATTTGAAAATATAGTGAATCTGTTGTTGTGTACTGATTCTTGTGTGTTTTAGTGTTGTTTTGTTGTTGTGTACTACTGATTCTGGATTGTGAAATGATTCTAGGTGAAAATGATTTTGGAATAAAATTTGTGAAGTGATTCTGGACTAAAAGATAGCGCTTTTAAAAAAAGCGCTTTCTAAAAAAGCGCTTCTAAAATTTACAGCATATTATTTAATAAAACTAAAAAAAAAACACCTTTTACAGCGCTTTCTCATAAAAGCGCTGTAATAGGTGCATTGTTATGCACCTTTTACAGCGCTTTTTTGAAAAAGCGCTGTAATAGGGTGCACCTACTACAGCGCTTTTGTGAAAAAGCGCTGTAATAGGTACATAACAATGCATCTGGATAAGTGCACCTTTTACAGCGCTTTCTTGAAAAAGCGTTGTAATAGGTGCATAACAATGCATCTGGATAAGTGCACCTTTTACAGCGCTTTTTTGAAAAAGCGCTGTAATAGGTGCATAACAATGCATCTGGATAAGTGCACCTTTTACAGCGCTTTTTCAAAAAGCGCTGTAATAGGTGCATAACAATGCATCTGGATGTGCACCTTTTACAGCGCTTTTTCAAAAAGCGCTATAAAAGGCGTATAACAAGCGCGCAATATATCCACCTTTTTTACAGCGCTTTTTTTTAAAAACAAGCGCTGTTATATCCTTTTACAGCGCTTTTTTTTTTTTAACAAAAGCGCTGTAATAGGCTTAAAAAAAGCGCTGTAAAAAAGGTTTTTTCGCGTAGTGCTTGTTAGTTTCAAATATAATTTAAATCAATTTAGAAACTTTTTGGTCAATTTTAGTACTAAACATAATTCGAAAGTAAAATGCTTTCCTTGAGTTTGACATTCGGTATTGCCGTTTTATTATTACTTGCAACGATTCAGTACATTTGCTGAAACGTTATCAAGTTTTTGGTGTCGTTGCCGGAGATTGCCATATCACTATTGAGTGATAATTTTTATACTTAATTGGAATTTTTTGCTCTACAATAAATTTTTTATTTTTATTTTTTTTTTTAATTTAAAAAAAAATTGTTTTTTTTCTTTAATTTTCTATTTTTATTTGTTGAGGTTGCTAATGTCGTGTGCTAGTGCTTTGTCTCTTCTTTGTTTTAGATAACTATTCGCTGTAGAGCATGGAAGATTGTAATGATGATATTCTACTACAATTATTAGAAGAGTATGATACTTCTCTTATATCTATTGAATTACGTATAATTGAGGGACAAATTTTGAGAGATACATTTTTAAAATATCACCTTCAGATGCAGCCTCTTAGTTGTGACTTTTGCAGAGAAGGACATAAGAATGGAACTTGTTTTGATTACTATGTCCCACTACTAGAATATGAAGATCTATTGGTCATAGAAGCAGAAGATGGCGAGTGTTACATGAAAAAGATCAATTGGAAACAAGTTCTTTCAATTAGAGTCGTTAACTTTTCATCAAAGCCATTGACTTTCTTGTTGGAGTCAGACACTATGTTTCTTGGATAATAATAGTCAGAGGCTGAATTGCATGACTTAGAATTAGTGGAATATGAGCTTTGAATGCATGGCTTGAACAATCTCTTCAAAGTTAATGATAGCTTGATATGAACTCTTCAAAGACATGTTGAGTTTGTGCACATTAGAGGCATGCTTCAAATTCAGTCTTCTGAAACCAAGTTTCATGGTCATTCGTCAGACCCAGTTATCAGATGCATTCTTCGAACCCAAACTTCATAGCCAAAAATTAAAGGCAATCTCTGTAACCTTCAGATGCATGTTTCTTTAAGAGGCAAGCGCGTATGCTTGTGTTTCTCTTATCTCATCCTCTGGTGACTTCCTCTTGTAGCTTTCTTTGGTACTTTCCTCATATTTTATTGTTCTAATTGTTGCACACTTAAAGTCATTAGTCCAAACAAATTGTTCTCATAAAATACATTTGTAAACATCAAAATCGCAAGAGAAAAACTAACTTAGTTTCACCAACACCATAATTATGCAGTGTCCCTATTCAATCCACACAAACGGTTATCTTAAAATGTCGTCGATGCTAGCTGAATATTACATTAAGGAGGCACAACAATTGAGAATGTGTAGCTTTTCCAAAGAGGCACTATAATTGATAAAGTCTATTGTTTCCAAGTTGTGGACCTTGTTACAAGCCCAATTTGTTTATTTAATTAAATAATTATTCATTAAATATTTACTTTTTGATATTACCATTAGATAACCTTATAGGCTTCCATTTAATTGGAAATAATATAAAATATTAAATTAATATTTGATATTATAAACAGTGAGCGATATCTAGCAATGCATAATTGCTACCATATTAATGAAAAAATAAGTGATGTAATTTTAATCTAGTCACAATCAAAATTTACTGTGTAGTAATTGTCCGTTCATCCAAATGTCTTAATTAATACAAGGCATAGATCATGTCATTCTTGTTAGGTTCAATTATTTGTTCCTTGATTTTCAAGTAAATGTATAATCACTAATGTATCCAATATCTCATATTGGTGTGGCCACACATATTTCACGTAACACTCTCAAGAGAGGACAAATACCGATTATGCATAAATGATTGAATCAAATCTACAACATTCACACACCTCCACAAGGTTTATTGCACACCAAATAACCACCGTTATGATTCTCATATTATAAACAATGTTTCATAGCCTACAACTCCCAATATAGGGATCATATTGACTTCAAGTTGAAAGACTATTCACAAGTGTCGCATGATAACCAATCTTGACACTTGCATAAATATTATGTAGGATTTTTATAGTGGACCAATTCAATACAAATATTACTCTTAATATTTATACATATGTTGAAGACTTGATATATCGTATCCATGATATGTGATATATAGTCTTCACTCTATTCATATTATAGTATGTATGCATTACTGTTTCCCATTTAACAATAATACCATTTCGTTTAATAGAATTTAATGATTAAATTACATTTAATGTTCTATTAAACTGATTATTGTAAAGACTTTATTATATTATATCACATGTTAGAGAATTTCTTTTTCGATGTTTCTGTGTCTAAAAATACTAAAAAGAAAAGAAAAAAAAAGATTATTTGCATTTTGTACTAATCTAATAGTCAGAATTCCTTCTTCGATGTTTCGAGTAGGGGTGTACGTGGGTTGGGTTGGGCTGGTTTTGACAAAACCCAAGACCCGACCCGATCGATTATCTTTGAGTTGAGTTAAGTTCTAAACCCGTATTTTTTTTATTTAACCCGAACCAACCCGACCCGATCAAAAACGGGTTGGGTTGGCGGGTCATACATAAATAATAACCTACTTTTTTATTTTACTTGAATGAAGATATATTTAATACTTGAATGTCTCAATACTATAAAATTTCAATCAAATTATGCAATTCTTTAAAAAAGTCATCAACCTCTCACAAAAAAAATAAATCCAACAATCTTCAAATACATAAATAAATTCAACAACAGTAAATCAATAAAATATGAAAATTCATCAATTCTAAGCAATGTCAACTTCAAGTACAAGCACTTAACAAGTTTCTCAAAGTATGGAAGGAAACAATTGAGAATCTGCAAAAACAAAAATTAATAATAAAAGTGAGGAGATAAAGAAGGAGAAATAATAAATAAGTAAAATATGAATTAAACAAAGCAATAACAAGTACCTTAAGATGTAGTAGTGATTGTGTTAAGCTCAGCAGCAGTTACCCCAATATCAATTGAAACTAATTCAGACAACTCTAAAAATTTAAATACAATACACAATCTCATTAGCACACCAAATGATTAAAAGAATAAACAAAAATAAAGGAAACTTAATTTGAAAGTTAAAATAAAACATTCGTACCCGACTCAATCTTTTGTACTTCAACCAACTCAGCTGCTAAATCAATTTTGTTAAGAGATTTGATCCAATTTTGGGTATAAATCAAAGCTTCAACAATAGTGGCATTTAATGAACTACGAAATATGAAATGAATCGAGGATACACCAATTATAGAACCCAAAATTAAAACAACATAAAATTCATGTGATAAACCTGATTTAATCTATATTAATTTTTATTTAACAAACTATAGTATTATAAATAAAATAAAAGAAGAAGTATTTTTTAAAAGATTAGAGAAAATTTTGGAGTCTCCGTGGCCAACCTATCTCCCAACAAAGATTAGCCACTAATTACGGATAATCCACTAACCAATTTAGTTTACTAAGGTACCATTCATTTGTTTATAGTTACTATTTTCAAATAAAATACTTAAAAAAAGTGTTTAATAGATTTAAATATAAAAAATTTAAACTAAATTCATCATAAGCTTTTGCATAAGCATCAATTGTGCTCATAAATAGTATTTAACTCAAATGAATAGTATTTAACTAAAAAAATTTGTATTTAACAAATGTAAAAAATTTAAATTAAATTCATTATAAGCATGAGCTTTCTCTTCATACCTTTATTACGTAAAACTATAATAAAATATAACATTTAAATAAATAGTATTAAACTCAAATTAAATTGCTCATTTGAAAGAGACAGTTCAAAAATTAGATATGAATTTTATGAGTAGGCATATACGAGATTACAATGTCAAAACAAATTAAACGAGTTCAGTATTTAGCCTAGACGCATGAACACCTTGCATCAACATTCATATAAAAATCACTTATTAATAATATCTTATTATAACTAATTCGTATAAAATCAGTTATGAGCACTTATAGAACAAAAGAAGAAGGTAGACAGCGGCGCGACTTCTTGGTATAGGTAGAAAGTGGATGACGGCAGCTGAAAATCTAAATAAGAAGAGTAATGAAACCCTATTGGACTACTGAGTCTGCCAAACAAAATTTTTTTTTTTAAATATAACTAGTTACCGGGTCGGGTCGACGGATCGATGGGTTCAAATTGTTAAACCCATTACCCGACCCAAATATAAGCGGGTTTCAACGGGTTGGGTTGGGTCGGACCCGAAAGTAATCGTACGAATAAAAATCGGGTTGGATTGGATTGGGTGATCGGGTTGACGGGTCGACCTGCACCCATGTTCACCCCTAGTTTCGAGTGTCTCCTACTAGGTGGAGATATATTCTATCACTCCAGCTGTGACAACATTACTTATGCATCAATCATGTTGGAGACCTCAAGATCCTAAAAGGGGATCGCTGAGAATCTTTTAGAATTGTGCTTTATAAAGATGGTTTCTAGAAAAAAGTGGACAGTTAGTGTTCTGATACCAGTAATTTAAGGGGTAAATAAATTTTGGATTTATATAATTAATTACATCATCATCTAAATGATTGGTTTTTTTTTTCCATAACCCTATTTTAAAAAATAAAATATTCAAACGCCCCCCTTTAAAATTTTGTTTATCAAAGTGTTCTTTTTTTTGAATTAACGACTTGCAAATGACGACTTCCTTAAGGAAGCCCGCATTGCAAATGACAACTTCTCAAAGGAGTTTTTTTCAAAAAAAAATTTCAGTTTTTTTTTTTTAATTTTTATTATATATATAATTAATATAATTAATAAAAAAATTCAGTTATTTTTGAATTTTATTATATATATATAATTAATATAATTCATAACAAAATAACAAAAATATATATATATATATATATATATATAATTAATATAATTCATAAAAATACATAAATATAAATTTTAAATTACATAAAAATAATTCATAAATATAATACATAAATAATTCATAATTCTTTCAGTACCACTTAAATACAAATTTTAAATTACGATAAAATTTTAAATTACATAAATAATTTATTTATAAAAAACCACAAATTTTACAAAAATTACGATAAAATTAATGTTGAAGGTGACCTCCAGTACCACATTGCCGAGGTTTTCTCACACGTACGGAATTTTGACGACGCCTTGGTACATCACGTGTTTGTTCTTCTTCTTCTTGATCTTCGTCTTCTTGCTTTTGAGGATGTTTAGGAGGAAGTGTTGTAGAAGAACTACTTCCACCTTGAGTTCAGTTGGATATTTGATTCAACGGAGTATATGCATTCCAAAAGCTTGGAATTTGAAAGCTTTGTTGACACATATTATTCAGTAACTGGGTAGCGGACTCAGGTGTATTATAACGAGTGTTGAACGTGTTATATAACAAATCCTCTTCGCTTGATGCAAAAGATAGTCGACGATTGTCTTCTTGATGTGGTTGTTGGCTGTCAAAATTAAATTGTTCCCCTAGCGTGAACCCGTAAGATTGATATGGTGTGTGGGTAAAAGTATGAGGATATGGTGGTTGGGTATAGGTTTGAGGAGGCGGTTGAGTGTCACAAGGTGTTGGTATTTAATATTGGTTTTGTTGTGTTGTGTTGGGTATTGATTCCTGAAAAAAAGGTTGGCTAGATTGTGCTGGAGGTTGGGGTGGATTGACACGAGAATCAACCAATTGACTTTCTACAGAAATAAATCGTTTAGAATTCTGGCAAAACCAAACCATGTATTCATAACTTGGTTTAAATTCAACATTTAGAGGTTGACCATGAAGAATATGATTCTCTCATTCATTCCACTCTTTGTTCTCATTTTCGTAGAATAATGCCCAACTATAGTCAACTTGTATATGCAAATCTACCTTATGATACTTTTTTATGTTCCTCGGAGGATGTGGAATTTCTTGAGGTAGTCTAAATTGTAGTTTCACTCTATCGGTTTGATGCATTTCTATTATGTAGAAACAATGGCGACGATCTAGAGACAGAACCTCATGTAATTGCAACAGCATACGATCCACCATTCCATATGCGTAATATAAACTTGGATTATGCTTACAAATCCTCCGAATTTGTTATGCCATCTAATGAACCACCTCCATTAGATGCATCTCTTGAGATTGGAATGAAGTTTAATACCAAAACAGATTGTCAACTTGCAATTAAGCATTATCACATTAAACACTCCCTCATTTTCCGTGTAGTGAAATCATATCAATACAGGTATGTATTTAAATGTGTGAATCCATCCATGCTTGTTCAAATGCAGGGCTTCGTTAAGCCAAAAAAGTAAGTAATGGGTGATTGCTCGTTTGAAGGGGCCCCACAATTGCGCAAATTCATCTATGTCACAAAATCATACCAGGCTTGACTCTAACATCATTTGCGAAAGCATAAAGTCGCTTTTGAAAGCTGATCCATCAATTAAAGTGAATATGATCATTGCACATATTCGGGAACGATACAACTACACAATCACCTATAGAAAGGCATGGATGGAAAAGAACAAAGCTATCGAATCGATTTATGGAAACTCGGAAAAGTCATACAATGACCTTCAAATGTGGTTGTTGGCTATGCAAAAATTTCTTCCAAGAACTATTGTGGAAATGGAAGTATCACATGCATATTCTGATGATACTCTGTTACAGGGATCAAAAATTTTCAAACGACTATTCTAGGCTTTCCCTGTGTGCATATTTGGGTTTAAATTTTGTAAACCATTGGTCTTAGTAGATGGAACTTGGTTGTACGGCAAGTACAAGGGGACTCTTTTGCTTGCTATTGCACAAGATGGAAACAAAAATACAATTCCCATTGCTTATGCACTTGTGGAAGGTGAGACAGGGGGTGCTTGGAGCTTCTTTTTGAAAAATCTAAGAAGGTATGTAACACCTCAAGTCGACATTTGTTTGATTTCAGATAGACACAAATCTATTAAAAGTGCTTATAATAATCCAAATAATGGTCGGCATGATCCTCCGTCAACACATGTGTACTGCATCCGACACATTGCACAAAATTTCATGAGAGAGTTCAAGGACAAGGAACTTCAAAGAAAACTTGTTTTTATGGTAATGATCTAATTCTTGTTAGTATATTTTCTACTTATCAGTTTATCATATTTAATAATTTTTACATCATTTATAATAGGATATGCATTAAATGAACCATCATTTAAATATTACCACAATGAAATCAGGATGGCAAATCCAGAGGCTTTAAGATGGATCGATAATATCCCCCCAGAACAATGGACTATGGCTTATTTTCAAGGTCGACGATGGGGACACATGACAACAAACATTTCAGAGTCAATCAACGCAGTGCTCAAGGGTACACGCAATCTCCCAATCAATGCTTTGGTACAATCAACATACTATAGATTGGGAGTTTTATATGCACAAAGGGGACAACAACATTAGACATCATTAGCTTCTGGTCGAGTATACACAGACGATTGCATGGACAAGATTAAATATGAAGTTGGTAAATCTAATACTCACCAAGTCATGCAATTCGACCGAAATCGTTATTCTTTCATGATGCATGAAACAGTAAACCCAAGAGAGGTGCGACCAATTGGTCATTTTGAAGTCAACCTTCAAAGAAAATGGTGTGATTGTAGAAAATTTTAGGCTATACATATTCCTTGTTCACATGTCATAACCGCATGTTCTTACGCTCGTCAAAACTATTTAGTGCTTCTACCTGACGTGTACAAGGTTGTTAATGTATTTAACGTCTACAAAGAAGAGTTTCCACCTATATCCAATGAAGGATATTGGCCCGCATATGAAGGTGAAACATTGTATCTTAATCCTAATAAGCGGAGAATTAAAAAAGGTCGTCCAAATAGTACCCGTATTAGAACTGAAATGGACGTTAAAGAAAAAGTACCAGGGAAATGTGGACTATGTCGGTTAACTGGCCATACTTGAAAACATTGTCCAAATGTTACAGGCAGCTCTAGTCAATCTATGTAACTTAAAATTTATATTTATGTATTATATGTATTTTTATGAATTATATTAACTATATATATATATTATTTTTATTATTTCAATTATATTTTTATGAATTATACTAATTATATTAATTATATATATATATATATTTTTGTTATGAATTATGTTAATTATATATATATATATATATATATATATATATATATATATTTGTTATGAATTATATTAATTTATATATATATAATAAAAATTCAAAAAAAAAAACTGAATTTTTTTTTAAAAGAAAATCCTTTGGGAAGTCGCCATTTGCAATGCGGGCTTCCTTAAGAAAGTCGCCATTGTAGTCGATATTTTTATAAACAATACTTATTATATTATAAAATGTTCTTTTTCAAAAAATAAGTTTAAAATTCGATTTATAAGCTCATATAGTATTTAAATAATAGATTAATTGCAGTTTTAGCCTATCTAATTTTACCAATTTATAAAATCGGTCCCCCTTTTTTAAAATGGGACAATTTTCGTCTCTCTCTCTCTCTCTCTCTCTCTCTCATATTTTTGAACTAAAAAATGACGATTTGAAATCATTTAAATAATGTGGCATATAATTTGATGATGAAGAATGCTTAAACCCATGAAATCACAATAAACCATCCAAAAACTTAAATTTTAACTTCGTAAATATTTTCGCTTTTGTAATTTAATTAATAAAATTTGAATAATTAATGCATATAAATGGTTCTATATTATGAAATCGTATTTCACATCATTTAAAATATGTCAAATTATTTATTTTTTAGTTCAAAAATTTGAGAGCGACCAAAACTATCAATTTTTTAAATAGCGGGACCCATTCCGCGAATTGGTGAAGACAAATGGACCAAAACTGCAATTTAGCCTTAAATAATTCATTGAATTGTTGAATCATCGAAACTCGAATTATGAAGTAATAGTAAGACTAACTAAGTTAGATTGAACCGTTGAATCATTCTAAATCGAATTCATAAATCATAGTAAGACTAATTGAGTTAAATTGAACTGTTAGATAATCTAAACTTGAATTCCGAAGTCATAGTAAGACTAATTAAGTTAGATTGAACTATTTGATTGTCTAAACTCGAGTTCCAATGTCATAGTAAGACTAATTATGTTATATTGAACTATTGGATCATCTAAACTCGAATTTCTAAGCCATTGTAAGACTAATAAGATTAAATCAAACTGTTGGATCAACTAAACTCGAATTCCTAAGTCTTAGTAAGATTAATTAGGTTAGATTGAACAATTGGATCATCTAAATTCAAATTCATAAGCCATGGTAAGGCTAGTTAGGTCAGATGGAACCATTGGATCATCTAAATTCGAATTCCCGAGTCATAATTAAAATTGATTAGGTTAGATTGAATCATTGCATCATCTAAGATCGAATTCCTAAGTCTTAGTAAGACCCTAATTAGGTTAGATTGAGTTGTTAAATCGTTTATGCTCGAATTCCTAAGTCATAGTAATATTAATTAAGTTAGAATGAATCGTTTAAACTTGAATTCATATGTCATAGTAAGACTAATTAGGTTATATTGAACCATTGAACCATTTAGACTCGAATTCCTAAGCAATAGTAAGAATAATTATGTTGTACTGAACACTTAGATTGTCTAAACTCGAATTTCTATGTCATAATATAACTAATTAAGTTAGATTGTACCGTTGGTTCATCTAAAATTGAATTCCTGAGTCATTGTAAGACTAAATAGGTTAGATTAAACTGTTGGATCATTGACTTTAATTTTAAAGGCATTTTGTCGTTTTATAATATTAATCTGAATATTATGAATTTGTTTTTTATTTTAAAGAATTATATTTGTGTTATTCTCAATCAATAAACATTTTTAATTTGAACGAATGAAGATCGTTTGTTTAGTTTTAAAAAATACCTTATTATACTTGTAAAAACAAAAACAATACCTTATCAATACGTATCCTTACCAGCTTTGCATGTCATAATCGATTATGAAACAACCATAGTGGATTAGTGGACCAATTAGAAAACACAAAGATGGCTTTTGCAACCATAATTGACTATAAAAACTTACATAATCGATTATGACAGCTCTTGAAAACACGGCGGGGTTTTTCACACTCCTAATTGATTATACCTAAGGTTTCCCTTTCAAATAATATATTCTAAAATATTTTTGAAAATAATTTTTGAAAAAAAGGTTTTCAAAAAGACTATTTATTTTAAATGATTTTATAGAAACTTCTTTGAGAATGTGTGATTTATTTTTCCAAAAAGACTTTTCTACTGCTCACATTTTTATCCTAAAAACAAACAATAGATAAAATAAAAACTGCAACTGCGCAAGATTCTTTTTTCCACTTTTTTCATTGTTGTTTTCTTTGAAAATTTCTTTTGTCTATCTTGAAAATAAAATAACGCTTTCAAGGCATATATTCACACCATATTCTCGTGAACCCTCTTGGTATCAGAGCCTGATGGGGAAGTAGGAATGATTTATCAAATTTGTATAATTATTTATTATTATCTAAGTTATCCTTTTTGATTGCTCTAAATTGATTGGGTCAATCCTAAAGAATATATTAGAAAATAAATCCTAATACAGATTTAATAAGTACATTTTTAAATAACCAAATGGCGATGAATTAATGGGAGAGTAAAATTTATAATTTTAATTAGTTTCTTTTTCCTCTTATCTTTCATTTAAGTCATCCCAACCTTCGTCTTCTTCACTCACTGAACATCAATTGCAAATTTTACGAAATAAATTCTTTAAAGAAGAAATCTACTTTGAAGACATCATTTAAGAATTAGATAATTGGGATATACCAAAAATATCCCCAAAGGAGTTATACAAACGAGATGGATCTTTCTTCCCAATATCAAATTATGTAATTAGAACTATAGAACAAAAAATCACACAAAAATAAGATGATGAAGAAATTTACCTGCTTTCTAAATAATACATCAGAGAAAACATAAATAAAATATATAACAACTTACGGATTGGAAATGTTCAAGTAGGCTTAAGACCCCCTACAAATGGCACTTTAGATGTAGCAGTGCTTCTTTGTCTAAGTGATATAAGTCATAATTACTTCCAAGATACACTTTTGGGAACATTAGAATCGAACCTAAGTCGTGGACCAATATTCTTTAATTATTTTCCAGACTTAATTGTAAGTCTTGACGGTAAATGTATATGAGATGTTTTATTCCTCAATGTAAAACTTCATGGTTATGACATGAAAGAAGGATTTGTTCCAATCAATATAAGGCTATGATTTCCATAAGATAAAATGTGACAAATCAGAAGAAACACTTTTATATCTCAAAGATGAAACTAAAGCAAATGTCATTCATTGTACCTAAAACAACCTAGTGGGGTGACATAACTTTCTGAGATATGGTCTTTAGAAAAGGCAACACCAGACTTACATAGGATCACACCTGATTTTCAAGATATAATTCAACATCAAACAGAAAGGGGATACGTTAATGAGCCTTATGATGTTATCTGGGTTCATTATAGCTAAGGTATCCCTTAAAAATAATTTTATTTTGAGGAACGGTATCCTCATAGAGAATGGTTCTTTCAAAAATAGAAGGTAAATAATATAGAAATTATACAAGAAGAATTTTACAAATTCCTTCACAAAGTTTAAACCTAGCATTTTGTCTTTTGATTGGTTTCATGTTTACACCATAAAAAATAATCTAGATTATCTTTTTCAAACATATATAATTAGAGAGAGGACTAGTAATTGTTGGGGTAAAAACTTTTTTGATATATATTTTAATGACAACAAACTTTATGAAATAAATGATTAAGTTTTATTAATGTTGATCTACTAATGACTGCACTCACTACAAAAAAAAAGTATCTATTGTGACACTCAGATTTTGTAATGTTTTTTTATCTGTCACTAAAGCTACTTTTAGCTACAGTTAGAGTGTCACTGTTTCTGAAAATATTATACTCTTTTGTTAAAAAATTAAATGCACACAAATCTTCTCAAGTAGAAAATGGTTTTCCCTTTCTTCCCATTTTTCTCATGTTTCATTAAACCCAGTTCCCTTACTTCCCTCTCAGAAACTTTTCCACAATTCTAGTTAGGGTGAAATCGTTTTTCCATTTTCCCTCTCCGAAATCGATTTTTGCTTCTCAATTCCACAATTCCAGTTAGGGTGAAATCGCTTTGCTTCTCGATTACAATTTAGCTAGGTTTAACAATTCGATTTCCTTCAACTTTCCTCTTCGATTCATATTCTTCTTCAATTTTTTGTTCAATCGGATTTCTCTCATAACAAATAACAATTAAGCAGATTCAGTTTTTCCCTTCTTCTCTCTCGTAGCAATTCGATTTTCTGCAGTTCAATTTAGATCTTCTTCTCTCAAATCGTAAAATCGCTCGTCTTCTCTCAAATCGTTATTCTTCTCCTTTCGATTCGATTTTGTTCATCCAATTTTGTTCAATTTCCTTCATCGTCTCACAAAATCATAAAAATCCATTTCCTTCTCTCAAGTAAATGAATATCGTTATTCCATCACAATTTCCTCGAAATCCATTTCCTTCAAGACCTCTTCACCGGATTATCAAGCTCCGCCGTTGACTTCACCTATAACTCTTCTTCTCAAATCTACGACACTGTCGTTTCAAAGTGTTGGATTCTTCAAGGCAGATATTGGGTGGCTCCTTGGTTTATTGTGATAGCAGCTATATTTAGTAAGTTGCAGAACTAGTCTTCAATTCATGTTGAATAAGTAAGTTGCAACCTCTAGTAGCAATTTTCTACATCTTGATATTGGTAATTGAAAAAGCACATAACATGTTAAATAGTAATGACAATCTTCATGAGCAATGAACATTCATTTACATTGATTTCAGTCTTAGCTTTGCATGGTCCACAATTGAAAAAATCACCAAAGCGTGTTGCATAGAGATGATTGTAAAATACATGTTTTTGATGATACAAAAGACCAACGGTGATGATGATCAAAGCAACAAGCTCAAAAAGAAGAAGTCCACAAAAATCTTATTGATAACTTAATAATCTTCTCATAATAGATGTTTAAATGTAAAGGTAAATGATACAACCCATAGCTCGAATACAATGAGAACCTCACATCTTTGCATATGCATAAAAAGTATTTTCAAAAGTCAAAATTGCATTTACAAAGTGTTAAAATTAATATTTTTGACAAAATACAAAGGTGTATTCGAATACAACATAAGTGTATTCTTCACTAGCCACAAATCTGAAGAGATGTTTATGGACTATAAATACACCATAACTTCATATTCAACATCAACAATCCTAATATACAACTTTAAAGACTTTGAACAACTTTTCTGAATTTTTCTCAAAGTCATTTTTCATAAATTCAAGTACTTGCATGTCATTTTCATATCCTTAACTAAGGTTCTCAAAGTACTTGAAGCAATCTTGGATTGTTATCATTCTACCTCTTTCTTATTCATATACTCTTATCAAATCACAGTGTTTGTAAAAAGAAAGTAGTACTTTCTTTAAATAGTTTTATCTAAGATAGTAGTGTCCTATCCTAGAAGATTTGTTAGAAGTTTGCAGCAAAGGTCATAGAGTGGGACTTGTACATTTTCTAACAATAGTGGAGAAATCTCTTGTGGTGTGCAAGAGGACTGGATGTACCTTTGGTCATAAGGGGAACCAGGATAATTCTGTTGTGTTCATTTCCTTACTGCCATTTACTTTCATCACTTACTATCCTTAAACGCAAAAATCGATCACTTAACTTCTAAAAACAAGGAAAACTCCTAAACACCTAAGTCACCCCCCTCTTAGGTGCACATATGTACTAACAATTGGTATTAGAGCAGGTTCAAGGTAACTTACTCCTCGATCATTACTCATGGCTTCCGCACAACCTGTTTTCAGAGATGGTGGCAATAGTAACAAACCATCATGCTTCGTTGGAGAGCACTATGATTTTTGGAAGATACATATGCAAGCGTATCTTGAAGCACAAGGAGACGACATATGGGATGCAGTTGAAAATGGTCCTTACATTCCAACAACAGTCATCAACAACAAAGAAGAAATTAAGATAAAGAATTCTTGGACCGATGATGATAAAAGAAAAGTGTTGTTCGATAAAAAGGCTAAAAACATGCTACAATCAACTTTAGGAATGGATGAATTTTTCCGCGTATCTCACTGTAAAACAGCCAAGTAAATATGGGACACATTGGAAGTAACCCATGAAGGCACCGTTGAGGTAAAAAGATCTAAACTTAATACACTTTCTAAAAAATATGAATTATTCCGTATGCAGCCTGGAGAGTCTATCTTAGACTTGCAAAAAAGATTTTCCCACTTAACAAATCACTACGGCTCTTGGAAAGATTTTCACCAACGACGAACTAAATCTGAAAGTATTAAGATCACTAACAAGGGTTTGGCAACCAAAGGTGACAGCAATATCAGAAAAGAAAAGCTTATCCAAGATGTCACTTTCTGCATTATTTGGAAAACTTCAAGAACACGAAATTGAACTTGGAAGGTTGGAGCAAAATGAAAGTCAAGAAAAGAAGAACAAAAACATTGCTCTAAAGACCGAATCAAAGGAACAAGTCAGAAACGAAATTTTTGATGAAGACGAAAACATTACCTTCCTCGTTAAGAAATTCGGTAAGTTTCTTAAAAATGACAGAAATTTCAAAATGAAAAATTTCAGAAAGAAAGATAGCTCTACTTCAAACCAAAACTTCACTTGTTTTGAATGCGGGAAACAAGGACATATCAAAGCATACTGTCCAAACCTTATAAAAAAAAATGTCGGTAAAAGGAAAGACTTCAAGAAGGCATACATAGCTTGGGAAGATAACGAAGTAAGTTCATCTTCAGAAACAGAAAGTGAAGAATGTGCTAATGTTGCACTAATGGCATTGCATCAATCAGATGACGACGAAGAGGTTAGTAACATAGACTCTCTTCATCATAATAAAACTAATAGTGAATTAATTATAGAATACAATGATGCTCAAAACGCCATTAAGGAACTTTTTATTGAATGTAAAAACCTGTTCAAACTAGTGTTAACACAAAAGAGACAAATCTCAAGTCTTCAAGAAAAAGTTGACATTATGGATGTTGACACCTAATTTTGTCCGCTTGTTATTTATTTATCTATTTATTAATTTTTTACTTTTTATTAAAAAAAAAGGGAAATAATAATAATAAATGTATAGAAATATAAAAATAAAAATAAATAATTAAGGCTTTAAACAATCACATATGTTCCCAGTTTTTTGCCTCTAATTCTTGTTTAGACTCTTTTCTAAAAAATAGAAAAATAAAAAAAAATATATATATAAAAATATATTAAAAAATAATTAAAAAAAATAAATAAATATACATAATTGTATGAAAGAAACTGAAAAGAAATGGATTGATGGTCATAAAAATCGGTATAATGAGGATCAATTGAATGGATTGATGGTCATAAAAATCGGTATAATGATAATCAATTGAAAGAAAAGAAACCACAAAGAAAGAGATTAATAGTAATAAAATGGTGATCAATTGCCAATTATTCTCTTGTCTTTTGTAACCTACACCCGAAAGACCTATAAATAATCGATAGTAAGAGTGGAAGAGGAGGACATAAGGAGAGCACAAAAAAGAAAGAAGAGAGAATAACAGGCGAGAGAGGAGCAGAGAATCTGGTCTTGGGAAAATCAGTCCAGCAAGAAACTACTTCAGTAGTAAGGTATCTCTTCTCTAAATTTCTTCTTATTAGTCTTTACATTGATCCCTTTAAAAAATGTTCTTTTTTTTTTCTTTCTCTTTTTTCTATTTATACAAAAGATAAACTCGTGTGTTAAGCTTTCATTTTTCTAAGGTTGTCTGTTCTTAAAATTGCTTTCTTTGCAACACAAAATGATAGAAAAATATAACTAATTGATGCTTATAAACCAATCACGTATCTATCAAAATAACAAAAAGATCGTAACAACAAATAAATAGTTTTTTCCATTAGGATTAGAATTAATAGTCGCTGCCGCCGGATGAAATTCATCCTCGCTCGCCGCGCCACATCTCACCTCTTTTTTTTGTTATTATTATATTTTCGTTACCTTAGTAATTTAACAAAAATTAATTTTTCTTTAAAACAAAAATAAAAAGATCCAATCCGTGAACAAACATCTCACCTTTTTTTTTTGTTATTATTATTATTATTATCACTATTACCATTATTACTATTATTATTATTATTATCACTATTATGCTGTTAATTTATTTTGATATGTATATATATAAAGTAAAATTAATAATAAAATCAGTCAACACATAAATATTTTCTACTCAAGAACTACGTGTGTTTTGATTTCCCTATTGCACCTGGGGATACGTAGGAGCAAGGTTTTTTTCCTTGTCAAACCAAATGAATAAAAAAAAATATTTTTCCTTCTTTTATTAATGTAAATAATTTATTTATTTTTTTTATTATTCTTTTTTGGGGTAAAAATAAATGAATAAATAAATAAATAGTTTGTATACAATTAATTATAGGGTAACCGTTTAACGGACGTTGTAGGGTGCTAATACCTTCCCTACTCGTAATCGACTCCCGAATCCGAATTTTTGGTTCAAAAATCATTATTTTAGGTTTTATCCAATTTTTTCCTTTGAATAAATTAAAATTGGTGGCGACTCCTTTTTCGCGAAAAAAACTGGACGCGACAATGGAAAAGGATTCTGAAAAACCAAAACAGAATTTTACATGCAATAAATGCGATTCCCTTTCATTCAAGATTGTTCAATTAAATAGAGTAATTGAACGATATGAAAAATGACAAATGGGATTGGAAAATGTTCTGAACATGCAAAGATACTCAAATGATAAAGTGGTCTTGGATTCTCGAAATTTGACAAACCAAGCTTGAATAAGACCATTTTTGTCAAAGCGAGTAATCAATCCAATCAAGGAAAAATTACAATTTTACAAAAAGGTCATTCTTATAAGGAGAAAATTACTCAAAATAAATCTCATACATATGCTATTAAAAATAAATTTAATCCTACTTGTTCCTATTGTGGTCTTCATGGTCACACACCTAATGCCTGTCATGTGAGAAACATTAGCGTTCCAAAAGGGCATTACGTGTGGGTAAAGAAAGGTACTAACCATTAAGGACCCAAAGCACATTGGGTACCTAATAAAACTTTATTTCAATTTTTGTAGGTATGCACACAAAGTACCTCAAATATGTGGTACTTAGATAGTGGGTGCTCCAAACATATGACGGGTGATATAACAAAATTTTCAGCCTTGACTCTTGAATCAAAGGGATATGTAGTCTATGGGGATAATAACAAGGGAAAAATCTTAGGCATTGGAAAAGTTGGAACAACCCCTTCCCCCTCAATTGATGATGTCTTACATGTTGAAGGTCTAAAGCACAATCTCATAAGCATTAGCCAGCTATGTGACAAATGATACAAGATAGCCTTCAACAAAGATGAGTGCATCATTCAAAATGCAGCAAGAAATGAAATTCAATGTATCGGTAAGCATTTCAAAAACATTTTTATACTTAATCTTGACGATTTATCCTTAAAAATGAAATGACTTTTAGTAAACGACAACAATGATGCATGACTATGGCATAAAAGAATTGCACATATCCACATGGATCATTTAAACAAATTGGTCAAGCATGATCTTGTTGTTGGATTACCAAAAATGAAATTTGTAAAGGATAAACTATGTGATGCTTGTCAAAAAGGTAAACAAACAAAAACTTCTTTCAAACGTATAAATGTTATATCAACTACAAGACCACTTCAATTAATACATATGGATTTGTTTGGCCCATCAAGAACCAAAAGTCTTGGTGGAAACTCATATGGACTAGTGATTGTTGATGATTACTCAAGGTTCACATGGACCTTATTTTTGGCAAGTAAAAACGAAGCTTTTAAAGCATTTAAAAACTATGCCAAGCTAGTCCAAAATGAACAATCATCCAAAATTGTATCAATTAGAATGATCAGGGAGGTGAATTTCAAAATACCTCATTTGAAGAATTTTGTGAAGAAAACGGAATTTTCCACAATTTTTCTGCACCTAGAACACCTCAACAAATTGGGGTTGTTGAGAGAAAGAACAGATCCTTGGTAGAACTCGCAAGTACTATGCTAAGCGATTCAAGCCTACCAAAGTATTGTTGGGCAGATGCCGTAAACACAACATGCTATGTTTCAAATAGAGTAAACATTCGGCCGATTCTTAAGAAAACTCCTTATGAACTCTACAAAGGAAAAAAGCCCAATATCTCTCACTTCTACATCTTTGGATGCAAGTGTTTTGTGCTAAACAACGGTAAAGACAACCTTGGAAATTTCGATGAAAAAGCAGATGAAGGTATTTTTATTGGCTACCCATTATCTAGTAAAGCATTTAGAATTTTCAATAAAAGAACTTTAATCGTTGAAGAATCAATGCATGTAACTTTTGATGAAATTAACCCCTTGAAAGAGGACAAAGTTATTTCTTATGATGATGATGACATTGAAAGTAATTATACAAGTAAAGAACATCAAATTGATCAACCAAGTCAAGAAAGTGAAGTCAACATTGAAAAGGAAAATGATAATCTTCCTAAGGAATGGAGGACCCATAAAGATCACCCAATTGATAACATCATTGGTGATATCAACAAAGGAGTTACAACAAGACTTAAACATGGCTTGCTTGATAACATCAATGCTTGCTTGAACATGGCTTGCTTGATAACATCAATGCTTGCTTGAACATGGCATTCGTTTCTCAAATCGAACCCTCCAAAATTGGTGAAGCACTAAAAGATGATCAATGGATACTTGCCATGCAAGAAGAACTTAACCAATTTGAAAGAAGCAAAGTATGGGAACTTGTTTTTAATCCGAGAAATAAACACATCATTGGTACAAAATGGGTGTTTAAGAATAAACTTGACGAAAACGGTATAGTTGTTCGCAACAAGGCAAGATTGGTCGCCCAAGGATATAATCAAGAAGAAGGGATTGATTTTGACGAAACATTTGCTCCAGTCGCAAGGTTAGAAGCAATACGTTTACTACTTGCTTATGCTTGTTCTATGAACTTTGAATTATTTCAGATGGATGTGAAGAGTGCCTTTCTCAATGGATACATCAATGAAGAAGTATATGTCAAACAACCACCCGACTTTGAGAACTTCAAGAATCCTTCACATGTCTTCAAATTAAGAAAAGCTCTTTATGGTCTAAAACAAGCTCCAAGAGCTTGGTACGATAGATTGAGTGCTTTCCTATGTGAAAGAGGATTTGAAAAAGGCAAAGTAGATAAGACATTATTTATTAAAAAAAAAATAATGGTCACACCCTGTTGGTCCAAATCTATGTTGATGATATCATATTCGGATCAACAAACAATGACATATGTTAAGAATTCTCGTTGATGATGCAAGGAGAATTTGAAATGTCCATGATGGGAAAATTAAACTACTTTGTTGGCTTTCACATCAAGCAACTCAAGCATGGCATCTTCATCAATCAAGCAAAATATTGCAAAGAATTTCTAAAAAGATTTGAAATGGAAAATTGCAAGGAAAGTGCCACTCCCATGGGTTCCGGGACATATGTTGATAAAGATGAATTCGGTATTTCTATAGTCATTTCAAAATATCTAGGTATGATTGATCTCTATTATATCTAACGGCCAGTCGGCTAGATATTAACTTTAGTGTCTGTTTGTGTGCAAGATTTCAGGCGGATCCTAAAGAATCGCATCTTGTAGCAGTCAAAAGAATCATGAAATATTTGAAAGGAACAATCAATGTAGGACTACGGTATCCGAAAGGTGGCATATGTAGTCTCGTTGGATACTCTGATTCAGATTATGCAGGATGTAAAAAAGACCGTAAAAGCACAAGCGGCACTTGTCATGTCTTCGGAAATGCACTCGTATCATGGTCATGTAAGAAGCAAGCATGTGTTGCACTTAGTACAGCTAAAGCCGAATACATAGCAGCAGGAAGTTGTTGTGCACAAATTCTGTGGCTCAAGCAACAACTATATGATTATGGACTTGATCTCGGATGCATTCCGTTACGATGCGACAACACTAGTGCAATCAATATTTCAAAGAATCCAATCATGCACTCTCGGACTAAACACATTGATATACGTCATCATTTTTTGCGCGATCATGTACTTAAAGGAAATGTTGAAGTAACCTTTGTGGATACTCACAACCAATTAGCGGACATCTTCACAAAACCTCTTCCTAAAAAATCCTTTTACAAAATTCGAAGAGAACTTGGTCTCTTAACTGAAGATGATCTTTAAAATAAGGTACTTTGTCATTAATTTTCAAGATTTGAAAATTTTCTCTTGATAGGATGATAGAATTGAGTTTTTAATGGTTCATTATTCTTGAATATGATTACTTGTTCTTCATTTGTTATTTTATGCATTATTTGGTATACTTTGTATGAAAAATTCATTCCTATTTCCAAAAATTCGAAACTGTAGCCGAATACAAATTATAGGAAATCGAATACACATTTTTCCAGATTTTCTTGTATTCGAATACAATATCAGTGTAGTCGAATACACATTCCCCAGATACACTTGTATTAGAATACATCACAGGTGTAGTCGAATACAACTTCGGGTTTCTCAGTCATATATAAATTTGCTTCAGTTTTTCAACTTACCTTCAAATTAGGTATTCGAATACAGCCATTCTCTCTTCTTCGAATACAACCATCTCTTCCAAAATTTTCAACTTCTCTCACTTGCGACTACTTACCCAAGCCTTATTCCTTACAAACAAGATCAATTTCTACTCATATTCTCCATCTAGTATCTGATTTCTCCAACAAAACCCTAAAAACCCATTTTTCCCAAATCTGCCAAATCCTCTTCAATCATCATGGACGCACGCAAACGTGGACCAAGGACTAAACATGCCTCAGTGGGACCATCAAAGAAAAGGACGAAGAATGTCCATATCACTGATTTATTTCGGCTCCTACACTCACCGAAAAAGATTGAACGTTTTCGGACCATCTACTCCGACAAACGGCTAATTATTCCCAAAATTGGTACTTTAGACTCTTTTTCTGCATTTAAATTTCCTGCTTTACTTAAGGCTCAACATGTTGAAGAGTTTATTGGATACAATGGTCCTATCTATCTCGATTTTGTTAGGGTCTTTTACTGCAATTTGACTAGAGATGGAAAAATGCTGAAGTCTCGCGTTAAGGGAAAAACTATTGAACTCAATACAAAAATCATTGGGGAGATTTTGAAAATTCCCTTTGAAGGACAAAAAACTAGTCCCAACAACTTGTGTGAATGGTCTAGTGTTCCTAAGTATGATGCTTATGTGGCTCTTTGTCGTTTTGACAAACACACTATGGAACAAAAGAGAATTCAAGCAGGCTCTAAATTTGCTAAGCAACGAAATGGAGTTGGCAATCTTATTGTTGATTATCGTTTGCTCCATTATTTCTTAAGTTACATTTTGGTTCCAAAGGCTGGCAACTACTCCCAGATTTCCGAATTTAAACTCCAGATCATGTACTACATGTTCGAAGGCCTTCCACTAAACTAGGCTTATTTCGTTAAATCAGTCATGTTTACATCGAAAGAAGCTGTTGGGTTGCCATACGCCAAGGAGGTCACTCGCATTCTCGAACACTTCGGGGTGGTATTCTTTGAGGAAGTTTTGTATACCATCACTACGGATAATCTGCTAGATTTAAGTGTCCTTCCCAGCATAAAAATCGTTTGGCATGACCCTGGTCAATCATCTGCTACTGCTCCTGCAGACACTAGTGGATGCGCAACTGATGCTGCCCAGGATGCTGATGATGAAGATACTGCGTCTGATGATGATCATGTGTAATATCGCATGATTATGGCCAAACTTGACTCACTCCCGACCTATCTCACTAGATTGAACACCTCCGTCGATGCTCGTTTTCAGGCTATCAAATCCACCATCGCCACCAACCATAACCCCATGATCCACGAGCTGTGTATCTTATCAGAAAAAATTGATCATCTCCATCTCCCTCTTGGATGCCACTAATCTGAATTTAGTGTACTAGGATTAGTTTGCATTTCATTTCCTAGGACCACTATGTTTCCTTTTGATGTTTTGTTCTGATGTTTTCATTAAACTTTCTGTTCCATTTTGGTTTTTATTTGGATTCTGTGACATTATCTATTTTCTGCTCGTTTCTTTGGATTATGTGACCCTATCTACCGTCTTATGCATCTTTCTCTTCTATCTGGCTTATTATGCGCCTTTTTCGTTTCATTACTTGGATTTATATATATATATATATATATATATATATATATATTATTGCTTGTCTTCTTCTTTTGATCATGTAAAAAAAAGGAGAAAATATGGTACTTTGTTGTCTGTATATGGTACTTTTGTTATCTGTAAACATAAATGTAGGTCCTCAACAAACGTATTCATTTGATCATCCAACTCACTATCAACAAGGAAGTACGCATAAATTACGAGGGATTAATTCTAATATGAAGCAATCTATCCACAACAACAAAGGTTTTGTCATAATCAAAATGGGGGAGAATGTAAAATACATGTTTTTGATAATACAAAAGACCAACGGTGATGATGATCAAAGCAACAAGCTCAAAAAGAAGTCCACAAAAATCTTATTGATAACTTAACAATCTTCTCATAATAGATGTTTAAATGTATAGGTAAATGATACAACCCATAACTCGAATACAATGAGAACCTCACATCTTTGCATATGCATAAAAAGTATTTTCAAAAGTCAAAATTACATTTACAAAGTGTTAAAATTAATATTTTTGACAAAATACAAAGGTGTATTCAAATACAACATAAGTGTATTCGAATACAGATGAAAATTGCTAAGTCAATAGCAAAAGCCTCTCATCTGTATTCGACTACACCCTGATGTAGTCGAATACAACCAGCAAGACAGTGGCAAAATTGATACAAGTGTATTCGACTACACCATCTTGTATTCAAATACACATTGAAAAGTTTTGAATTTTCTGAACGTTACAAAGTGGTGTATTCGAATACATACATCATGTATTCGAATACAACTAGAAGCAATGCAATTTTTTAGTTCTGAAATGGTTCTAAATCATTGCAATTGTTCCTCAAACCTCTTGGATCAATAGCCACGACTCTGAAGAGATGTTTATGGACTATAAATACACCATAACTTCATATTCAACATCAACAATCCTAATATACAACTTTAAAGACTTTGAACAACTTTTCTGAATTTTTCTCAAAGTCGTTTTTCATAAATTCAAGTACTTGCA
Source organism: Cicer chorassanicum (assembly GCA_037974735.1). NCBI lineage: Eukaryota > Viridiplantae > Streptophyta > Magnoliopsida > Fabales > Fabaceae > Cicer > Cicer chorassanicum. Next base: position 17,173,295 of record JBBPBP010000003.1, read on the forward strand.
TATCATTTTCATATCCTTAACTAAGGTTCTCAAAGTACTTGAAGCAATCTTGGATTGTTATCATTCTACCTCTTTCTTATTCCTATACTCTTATCAAATCACAGTGTTTGTAAAAAGCAAGTAGTATTTTCTTTAAATAGTTTTATCTAAGATAGTAGTGTGTTATCCTAGAAGATTTGTTAGAAGTTTGTAGCAAAGGTCCTAGGGTGGGACTTGTACATTTTCTAACAATAGTGGAGAAATCTCTTGTAGTGTGCAAGAGGACTAGATGTACCCTTGGTCATAAGGGGAACCAGGATAAATCTGTTGTGTTCATTTCTTTACTGCCATTTACTTTCATCACTTACTATCCTTAAACGCAAAAATCGATCACTTAATCGCTGAAAACAAGGAAAACTCCTAAACACCTAATTCACCCCCCCTCTTAGGTGCACATCTGTACTTACAATGATGGCTTTTTTCTTGAACTTTCATACATATTTACGTAGATACTTGATTTTGATCTTTAGAGTAGGACCCTAGGTATCATCTCTTATCTTATAAAGTGCTTATTATTGTCTTGATTCTTTGTTTGATTTTTAATTCCTCTTACAAGATATTAATTTTGCCATTCAATCCATCTAAGGTCAGTTCAATTATTCCTATCTCAATGCTTTTGTTTCTAATAATTCCTCTTACACTCTGAATGCAACATTTCTTGAAACAAATAGTATTTTTTTTTGGCATTGACTTTTGCCTTTTTTCTTGACTCTTTTTTTGCCCTTTTTGCTAAATCTATGACTGAACCAACAAATATTTCTTTATATCTTTAACTTGCTAGAAGACTCTAGGTCTTCATTTTGTGATTTGAAGACCTATGCTTACAAAATGTAGTATTAAATTAATTACTACAATACCATAGAATCATACACACAGAGAGTAATACAATAATAGTCTATTCATTATTCCAACATAAATTAGTGAAGGTTATTTTGAAGGCAAGTTGATGAAATCAATGATCAAACATCCATTCAGTCAGATCTTACTTGTATGTGGCTAGAGTAGTTTGTAACTAGTATTAGTAATGTTGTTCTGAGTGTAATAGACATGTCTGTTTGTGCATATATGTAATATTTAAGGTGTGTGTATCAATAGCTTCTATGGGAAACCAGCTCAGAATAATTGTCACGACTTTGCATATGAATTTTGAAACTTTATTTGGGTATGGTGTCATTCTAGGTCTTATCATGACGGGGAGCATTATATTATTGTTCGGTTAAAGGATGATCCTTGTGATGGACCTGAAAGGTCGATTGTAATTAAGGTTCTTATTGGAATTTTGTTCCCTAATTCTTAAATTAATGTTAAAAGTTAATTAAGAGTAGTAGTTATTTACTGATTAATTCTAGTTTGTGAAAGGCGGATGCCGATCTTTCAGCGCCATCCCATCAAATGAAAGATAGAGCTAGCAAACCCTATGAGCAAGCTTGTAGGCAAACATTTCAGTGGGGGTCTATAAAGGTGGTTATGGCTAGAAGTGGATGTGAAAACAGAGAAAAAGTGGAACAGGTTTTCTTTCTATTTTTCTTCTTGTATTGTGATTTGTTGCTGTTTTAATTGCCTTTGAGTTGGTTAGGTGATCCAAAATCAATATGTTGTTCGCATTCACAAAAACTGTTCTAATACTATGCTGTCTTTTGACATTTTAGTTTGTTGTTCTTGCTTCTCGTTCTATCAGGAAGATTCCTTGAAACAAGGTCTGCCCGTTTGGTTCAAAAAAGAAATACAAAGCTTGTTGTGGATCTACGTCAGGGAAACAATCTGCTAAGTCTCTAATGTATGCATCTTAGGTTAAGCCATGTGAAGAGTTTTCATAGATAGGATCTCAAAGGTCAGATTGATAATGAGGTTCGGAGCTGAAGCATGTGGTATTTGTGTTATTGGTGTTGGAGTGCCAGTTTTCAATTCATCTCAACATTTAAATAAACACATACACTCTTGCTTTCAGGGGTTCAAACACCTCCATGTGTTGGCTTTTTGGGACTCAGAATCATGGGCTCCCCTACGGCACTAAATCTCATCAAAGCTGGGTATATATCTTTATATTGTCATACTATTCTATTAATTAACCTACTAATAGTTTCTCTAATGCATTTTTTATTTTTTATAATAGTACTAGTAGCAGTAGATTCTAATTCAAATTTCATTGTGCGTGTCAACTCTGTAGTAAGAGTTTGATTTTGTAAATTTCAAGAGACATACTTTAAATTATGTTGGTGATCATTGTAAAAGGGTAATTAGTTTACTTATGATTAATATGCCTTGACCACCTGAATGTGAAACCATGTGCAATATTGTTGCACAGGATGTTTACTAGTTCTTCATATTATAATTTGTTCTGCAGATATAAATCATCTCCCGAGGAAGTAGCAGCATCTTGCGATGTCACATTTTCCATGCTTGTTGATCCTCAAAGTGCGGTGTGTGTATATTTCTGTATGGTTTGTTTTATTTTTATTTTAACTCATCTAAAAGTTATGAGCTAGTTGTATTTGTTCTATTCCATATCAGGTGGATGTTGCTTGTAGGAAGCATGGAGCTGCAAATGGAATGGGTCAAGGAAAAGGGTGCTATATTTAAATTCAAAGTTATAAAGTATTTTCATTTGATTGCTAAAATTTGACATTTAATAGCATTTGAAATGCATATTGATATATGCCTGATCATCTTACTATGGAAACTTTTCCCTCTAGTTTGATTAGACTATGTCTATCCATAGTATAATATATTTGTTGCATCTATTTTCATATCATTATAATGTCTGCAAGCCATGTATCTACTCGATTGTTTACTTTTTGAAGTAATGAAATGGTAGGAAGATATTGTATGTCAGCTTATGGTGTATATATGTTGTGATGTGCTTCCTTAGTCTGATAGCAAACTTGATATCTTTTATATTTTCAGATACGTGGATGTATCGACTGTTGATGGAGACACTTCTAAATTGATAAATGGACACATATAATCCACCAGAGCATTATTTTTGGAGGTTTGGTTGTTTATACTTTCCCTACCTATTCTGTATGGAACATAAAGGGGGCTCTTCAATTTGGATTTGCATTATTCGTTGCTTGCTTTTGTTGGATGATTAGATGAATATGTAAGTTGTAACACTTGGGAAGCCATTTCTATCTACCTACAGGCTCCAGTTTCAGGTTCCAAATAGCCAGCAGAAGATGGACAATTGATATTTGTACTCTTGGCATGTAAGGTAAGTTATAATAATAATAATAATAATAATAATAATAATAATAATAATAATAATAATAATAATAATAATAATAATAATAATAATAATAATTGTAAATAAAGAAGGGTGAGTGTGACTAATTGTAGTTGGTTGGTAATAGAAATAAAAGCCATATATATTTGGACTGTCGAATTCAGTAGTAGTAAGTTTAGAAAGAGGATTTTGATTCTGAAGCTTGAAGGTGTGGTGCGGTGAGAATGCATGTGTGGGACCTGTTGTTGTTGTTTTTGGTCCAAAAGGAGACTAACTAGTGCTTTGCACATTTCTGACTCTCTCAGTCACAGACAGAAAAGAACAAGAACAAGGACTACTTCATATATCACTATAACACTGTTCAGTAATATATAAGTGTGTATGTACAAGTTATTCAATTAAACGTTCCCTCAGTTACTCTTTCGCTACCAGGCATTCAAATTATATTATTTTAGTTATGATGTTGATGCTTTTTTGTAGTTTATAACTCATATTGTATTCTTTAAATAGTAGTATAGCAATAATTTAACTCTTCTGTGTATTTTTTTTTATAGTAGTATACATTATCAGCACTGATTTGACTAATGTATTTTTTTATATATAATTTTTAGTACAAAAATATTGTCAAATAGTGGCTATAATATCGTTATAGCACTGCAATTAGGGTGATTTGAACAAATAGTTATTTTCTGCTATTTGCGATTGACAACACTGGTTATAAGATTTTGGCTCTTCTAAATTGAGTTGTTAAAAAGTGAGGAAGTCATGAATTGATATTGAAATATAAGATTGATCAATTATGTACGTATAATATGTATGGTTTATTTTTCCATTGATGAGTGATATTTCTTACTTTACACTATAAAGTGAACAACATTGTTTACTTTAGATGAATTAGTATAATATCTTTGGTATGTGATTGAATGATAAGATAGCATGCATATTGATGTAATTGTTATCTTGGTTGTGTTACTAGTGGTTTTTCCTTCTTCTCTCCATATGGATAGAGATCATTCGTCTTATTCTATTATAAAGTGCATAAAGGTCATACTCACTTGAGTTTGGATATAGTTTTTTCGGTTTGGATTAATATTTTGACAAACATCTAGAGAAGAAAAATTTGAGAAAATCTTGCAACTACACCTTAGATATTCATGTTGGACAATCTTATTCTTTTCTTGTAACCATGGATCAGAATGCAAGTTCAGATAACTACATTGTAGCAAGTGCAAGGATGGTGAATGAATCGCGTTGGAAAAGGGTTACCGGTGTTGGTATCTTGCATTATACAAATTCCAAGGGGAAAGCAAGAGGTCCATTACCACCGGGTCCGAATGATCAATTTGACAAAAATTACTCAATGAACCAAGCAAGATCCATCAGGTCTCATTATGCTACAATTCTATAACATTATATTTCATTGTGTTTCGATATAATTGAAAAAAATTCAAGACTCATTTTGCAATTCTGTGGTTAATTGTGTAGATGGAATTTATCGGCAAGTGGTGCTCGTCCAAACCCACAAGGATCTTTCAAATATGGTTCAATCAATGTGACAGAGATTTATGTATTAAGAAATAAGGCACCAGTGAAAATTGATGGCAAGCGGCGAGCAAAACATAGTGGAATCTCTTATAAAAATGCTGCCACTCCAATCAAGCTTGCTGACCAATTCAAATTAAAGGGAGTGTACAAGCTCGATTTTCCCTCGAATCCTCTAACCTGACCTCCTCGGGAAAAAGCGTCGGTAATCAATGGAAGTTATAGAGAATTTATAGAAATCATACTGTAAAACAATGACACCAAGATGCATACATATCACTTGAATGGATATGCATTTTTTGTAGTAGGGTAATGACAAGTTCCTTCTCTTTTTAAATTTAATTCCTTAAACGATGTAACACTTTCACTTGGTTCAGCAGCCACCAATGCTTACAAATTGATTCTTCGTCTGCAGGATGGACTTTGGTGATTGGTCTGAGAATAGCAGAGGTACATATAACAAGTGGGACGAAATAGCTCGTACTAAAGCACAGGTATATTTTCTGTCTTAAAATATATGTAGCTCCTCGCAAACACTGACGTGTTTTTGTAGTTAAACTTTTACGTTTTCGTGAACTGTCAAATGCCTCATTAGAACATGTTATGTTCATATCACTTGATTAATTTTATGATCATAACAAACCCCATTTTAAACTACCAGTGAACTGTGACATTGATATGTGAATAGTTATGTGTTTGATATGGAATCATATGATACACACTTTAATGTACTAGGGCTTTCATTCAATATTGAACAAGCGCTAAGCTTTACTCAATTTTTAAGATATTCAAACTACACTCTTTTTTAACAAGCCACACTTGAGCCAGACTCATGCTTCAAGTGCTTGGCTCGACCTGACTCATTTACCCTCCTCATTTTAATCATTGATTTTTGTTTGGTTCTTAAAGATTGAGGTATTCAGAATGAAATCTAGTTCATTTGGTCAAAAAATAATTTATGGTACTACATCAATAAACCACTTTATCTAACAACTTACTATTGAGTTTTACATGTCTTTTTCATATGACCTTAGTATAACTAACTACTACTATATCATGATTCTTACAAGTTTTAAGCACACAACTGATTTTTTTTCCCATGTAGGTTTATCCTGGAGCATGGATGGCGATTTTGGTCTCCCTCGACAATGTTGGAGTTTGGAATCTAAGAACAGAAAACCTCGACTCATGGTATCTTGGTCAAGAAACATACATCAGGGTTGTCAACCCAGAGCCTAGTAACAAGACCGAGTTTCCGATTCCCGACAACGCCCTTTTGTGCGGCGCCCTTCAACACTTGCAAAAGTATGTTCCATAATCCTTCCTTCTCTATCAATTACCCTAAGTTAAAAAAAAAAGCGCAAATGTTGTTAAATATTGATGTTGATTTTCTTGTTTCAGGCCTCAAACAATTTCTTCAGTTGCTTTAATTAATGGATATGAGCTGAAGTTATTATTCACTTGGGTGATGTTTGTATGCACCATATTCCACATTTTTCAGTAGAAGCACGTTGTGGTTCATCATCATTTCTTAATTAGTTACTTGTAAAAAGGATTTGGTTTGTTGGTGAGGTGTTTGTGGTTGAATTCTTATTTCTTAATTTTGTTTATATCTTTCAGTTATTTTGACACGTATTCTTCCTATTTTAGCTTAATGTTCCAAGTTTAACATGAAAATCTTGCATTTAATAGAATTAGTAAAATTAAATTATATTTTATTGTATGTTTCAATGACATTAGTTTATAAAAATAAATTAGAAATTTAAATTTAATTTACTGGTATTAATAATTTAGAATTACAATTAGTAGGGAGATAAAATATAATTAATTTAATAAATAATAATAAGTTTTAGTGACAAACAATACCATAGGAATAGATTAATTCTTTATTTATATATTTTTAGGTTTTAGTGACAGACAGTACCATAGGAATAGATCAATTCTTTACTCATATTTATCTTGTTTTTAGTGACAGTCATTATTGTAGGTAGAAATCAAAAACATGTAGTGACAATCTTCATAATATGGAGTGACATTCCTCAAAGTATAGCAAGACGCCCCCTTAAAATTGATAGTGGATTTGGGTGTCACTCAAAGTATTATTGACCTTTACCTACAGTTTTTAACATTTAGTGACAAACTTTGTGTGTCACGATAAGTCGATTTTTTTGGAGTGACTTGAATTTTATTTAAGGAACATTAATTGTGTAAGTGGAAAAGAAAGAAGTCATTCACATCAACAAGTGAATAAATATATACTCAATAATGAAAGAATTTCAAAAGGAATATATCACATATCAATCATTCAAGAGAATGATTATTGCATCTTCAAGATATATAGCATCTTCTTGAACAAAGTGTCCAATACATTCATACTTATACTAAAGTATCTTAGTGATATTTGATGGACAAGAGTCAATATGAGCAACACCAAGAGAAATTGTAGGAAGTATTGCTTCAACAAAAGAATGATGGAAGAACATACACCAGAATGTTCTGGTTGTTATATTAAAGAACAATTGACAATAAGAATATTTTTGGAAGGGCAACATGCAATAAATTAGTTAGCATTTCGTAGATGGGTTTTCCATTATTTAATGAGCAATTAAAAGTCAAGATTTGAAGGCCTACTTGCAAAAACAAACATGTAGAAAGTTCTACAGATTGATCTGTAGAATGATACCCATATTAATCTCCAAATTGATGATAAATTGATCAGAAGAACGTTCTGGTTTATCAATGGATCATTCTGATTTATCAAAGGATAATTGTAGTTTATCAAAAGATTATTCTTGTTTATTAAAAGATCATTCTAGTTTATCAAGATCATTATGTTTATCAAAGAATCAGTTTGGTTTATCAAATGCTCATTCTGGTTTATTAAAAAATCATTCTGGTTTATCAAAAGATCATTATGGTTATTTCGTTTTAAGGACAAAATTAAAACAAATCATTCTCCACACTAAAACCATATTCCAACACATAAATCAAGCTGAAGGCCCAAAAAAGCAAACAACCTCTAGATCGATCTTCAAATTTATGAATTGTAAGAAAGGACAACAAGGACAAAAAGACATTGTTGCTGCACTTTTTGTAGAAAGCTCAGCATGCCTCTAAGACAAAGGACAAACACTAAACAACTATTCAATCACTCATCCACGTTTTCCATACAACACAGAACCAAGAACATTCTGATTTTATCAAAGAACATTCTAATTATTCTCTTTTAAAGACAAAATTAAAACATATCATTTTTTATAGTCTAAACCACAAGTTAAAGAGTATCAAGACTGGTCAAATCAGTGGTCAAGCCCAGAACTCGAGCTAAATGCCCAAAGGAGGAAAACATCCTCCAAATTGATGAGTTGTGAGCAAGGACGCAAGTACATTGTACTTACATTACTCTGCATAAAGTTCTGCATAATTTTGATTTGGAATAGTTCCAACAGTCATATGGCAGACCACCTAGCATTATGTTTCTTTTTCTCCACTCTCCAGCAAGGCAAGAACGTTCAGGACAGATCAAGAACGTTCTGGACAGATCAAGAATGTTGTGGGCAAAATTACACTACACTTAAAGAAATTATTAAAAAATATTGTTTGAACCTAGGAAAGTGTGTCCAACGACTATATTCAGTTTAAACTGAATATTAAAAGTCTCTTATCATCTATAAATTGAAGATCAATTGAAAGATTAAGGCAATAGTTCAATTTGCAAATCTACAAACACCTATTCAAGTAAGAACAAGTTAAAAACTCTTCAAGCAAACTCTAGCTCTCTTCACTATATATGTGGATCATCATTTAATGAGTTTGTCTTTATTTATCTCTAACCAAAAGTTGAGAATCATTAGATCTCAAAAACGTATATCATACACAACATTAGTAACTCAAGTCTATATTTTATGTTAGATTTAGTGTGTTTGTAAAAATCATTTAAAGGTTGAAAGGTAACTGTAAAAATCCTTCCTAGGTTGAAAGGTGGAGAATTGTAATTGATCAACGTGAGATCAAAAGAAAATGTGTGAAGGAGAACATTCTGGTTCTGAAGCACATAGTGAAAATCTCACGATTGTGAGGGCTCGAGTTAGGTGAACCAGTATACTTTTTGTGTGTGATCTTTATATCCCTTATCTTTAATTATTTGCACACAGAAATCACATTTCACTATAAACTAATTTATTTTATTTACTTCTAACATACCTAGAACATTCTGGATATTCTATTTCAACTAAGATTGATCTTGAGTTAATTTAAATTAAGCATTGGAGTAAAAAAATAAAATGGGTCACAATTCAAACCCCCTATTTCTTGTGATTGACATTGTTATTTCACTAATTTCATTTCTAATTTCCATTTAAAAGATGGAGAATTAGTACAATATGAGATTCCTCCAAATACTCCAAATCATGACAATGGTAGCTACTGCTTACAAAATTGCCAATGATTGTCTAGAAGCTGTGATTTTAGAGATTTTAGTTGTTAGCTTTATCGATCAATTAAAACGATGGTGGGATAATGATCTCATTAACAATAAAAAAAGAAAAAGAAAAAATTGTTACTTGCAAAAAAAATAGAAGTAAATGGTCTTCCATATTGGAATGTGGAGCTATTATCCCCTCGTTTTGTAAATACTAATATTTTTCATATTGCATTTATTGTCTTAAAAAGGAGAATCTTGTTATTTTGTGAAAAACATTCATTTGACTTGATGTAATTTTGAATCTTCTTTGGATAAGTCATCATTTTGTATTTGATTTAACTCTTCAAAAGATTTTTTATCGGAACCATCTTTGGATGTTTTCATTAGGAGTTTATTAATACGATGCTCAATTTCCCGATTAAAATTTAGAGATTTTATTTTGCCGTTAATCTTTAATATTTACTTTTATGGTCAGGTTTACCACAATTACCACAAACTACTGAAGATCAAAGATTTCCAAGAAAAGTTATTGTTGGAACATATTGTGTGAATTTAAAAATATGTTGAAGTCCCACATTGGAAAGAATTTTTTTTGAAAATTCAAGTGAAAAAAAAACCGTGTTTTTTAAAATTCAAGTCCCACATTGAAAAGAATTTTTTAGTCCCACATTGGAATACTCATTTATATTGAATAGTTTCCAACTCTTAATATGCTAAAGTCCCACATTGCTTAGAAATCATACGTGAGTTTGCTTCCATCACTATATAATGAGTTTCAATCTATTGTGAAAAGCACACCAAAGTTAGATGCTTTTCCCAACTTTCTCTTTTCTCTCTCTTTTATTCTGTTCGCCTATTTTTCGAGCCACTTCTCCGTTTTCTTTTTGTCCCTTCGATTTTTAGAGTGGTTATTATGTCGCAGTCCCTTCGATTTTTAGAGCGGTTGTTATGTTGCAGTCCTTTCGGTTTTTAGAGCGATTGTTATGTTGTAGTCCCTTCGGTTTTTAGAGCGGTTATTATGCCGCAGTCCCTTCGGTTTTTAGAGCGGTTATTATGCCGCAGTCCCTTTGGTTTTTAGAGCGGTTATTATGCCGCAGTCCCTTCGGTTTTTAGAGTGGTTATCATGTCGTAGTTCTTTTGATTTATGAGTGGTCATAGTACCATATTGCGAATGACTTTATCGTCATATTGAGAGTGGCTTTAACTGCCATATTGAGGGTGTAATTCTAGAACGGTTTTCTACGGTGCAGTGGAACTCCGATACAGTGAATCTGAGTTGTTTTATCCTGGGGACTTCGTGGTTGATAGTCTGCCTTGCACAATTTGGGCAGTGCCGCGAAATGTCTTAAAGAGAGCGACCTAGTCCTCGACTCAACCCAGTAATATCTTCGGTGACATAAATTGTGATTTTAAACAGTTTTTCGAAACTCAAAAACAACAATTTTAAGACGTTTATTTCTGCCATGTCAACCGAAGAGATTACTGGATTTGGTTTTGTTGCCTCTGATTTCAATGAATTGTTTCAGTTTGAAGCAAACAGAAAAGGATAATCAAGTTGAAGAATTGACCCATGGGAGAATAATGATAAGAATTATATTCTTAATAGACTTGCTGATGATCTGTACAACTACTATAGTTCTAGCAACACTACTAGAGATGCTCTGAACATGTATGTTGTAAGCTGCTACTCAGAGTATCATATGTCTGATGACATATCCGTGGAGGCTGAAGATAACTCATGAGATCATCTATTAAGGTACGTCACTCATGACATATTTAATTTAAATGTTGAAATTTAATATGTCTCTTTTTGTTTGAATGTTGAAATCAATAAATGTCTCCTGCTTACATGTTGTATGATTTTAATTTTTTGACATACTAGACTATGTGATGTGAACACATTTGATTTCAAACTTAAGTAACTTAGGTTTAATTCCAAAGTTATCTATGAATGATTTTGAAAAAAGTGATTTTTGTAGTTAAGCTAAAATAAAAATAATAAAATAATAAAATAATAAAAAATAATAAAAAAAAGAGTTCACATAAATTTGTAGTTAGAGAATCTGAGTCTTTAGATTTATTAGACTTTGAAATATGTGAACTTGATGGGACGTTAACAAGAAATGAAAAACGTTATTTCATTATTTTTATTGATGATTGGTCTGACTATACTTTTGTATATCAAATGAAAAAAATGAAAAGTTTGACATGTTAAGGATCTTTGTAACTGAAATTGAAAATCAATTTAGTAGAAAGATTAAGAGGTTCTAAGTATGATTCTAGTTTGTTTAATGAATTTTATAAATTGTTTGGAATTATAATTGAAACAATTGCACTATAACTGCTTGAAGTGAATGGTAATGTTGTAAGAAATAATAGAACTCTTATTGAACTAGTTGTTGCTAGTATGCTTAACTCTAGTGTTGCATCTCATTGGTGTGAGAAAAAATATATTGCTTATTTGCTATGTTTTGAATAGAGTTCCTAAATCTAAAAACAAAACATCTCCTTATGAGATAGTGAAGAAAAGACAATTGAACTTGTCTTATTTTCAAACTTGGGGTTGTCTGGCTTATGTCAGAATCCCCGATCCCAAGCGAATTAAACTCGCCAGTAGAGCCTATGAATGTGTATTCATTGGGTATGCAGTAAAGAACAAAGCGTATAGGTTTTATGACCTAAATACAAAAGTGATCATAGAGTCAAATGATGTTGACTTCTATGAAAATAAATCCCCTTTTAAATGGAGAAATAGTGGGGGCAGCAAACCAAGTCAAGTTCCTGTGACAAGAAGCACTGAAAGCAACAAACAAGGCGAAACAAAAACTCATAGGAGTAACAGAGTAAGAGTTGCTAAAGATTATGGACTTGAATATATGGCCTATAATTTAGAAGAGAATCCTGCAAATCTTAAAGAAGCTTTGTCATCATTGGATGCATATTTATGGCAAGAAGCTATAAACGATGAAATGGATTCTCTAGAGTCTAACAAGACCTGACATTTAGTAGACTTGCTTCATGGTTGCAAATCAACAGGTTGTAAATGGATTTTGAAAAAGAAACTAAAACCTAATGGATCTGTTGATAAGTACAAGGCACGCCTTGTAGCCAAAGGTGTTAGACAAAGAAAAAATATAGAATTCATCGACACTTTTTCACCAGTCACTAGAATAACATTCATTAGGGTGCTCATATCACTTGCGGCTATTCATAACCTGGTGATACACCAAATGGATGTTAAAACAGCTTTTTTAAATGGTGACTTTGAAGAAGAAATCTATATGGAACAACCTGAAGATTTTGTAATACATGGACAAGAAGACAAGGTCTGTAAGTTAGATAAGTCTCTGTATGGTCTTAAACAAGCTCCTAAGAAATGACATGAAAAGTTTGATAAGTTGATTATATCGAATGAATTTAAGTGAATGAAAGTGACAAATGTATTTACTATAAATTTGAAAATGACATTTGCACTATCATATGTCTCTATATAGACGACTTACTCATATCTGATTAAAACATTCATGTTGTAAATATTGTGAAATCATTGTTGTGTAACAACTTTGATTTGAAAGACCTCGGGGATACAAATGTAATCCTTGAAATCAAGATTACTAGGTCAGAAAATGGAATTTCTTTGGATTAGTCTCACTATGTTGAAACAATCCTAAAGAATATATAAATACTTTGACTGTAAACCTGCTTGCACACCATTTGATTCAAGTCTGAAACTTTTCAAGAACACTAGGTAAAGGTGTTATACAAATTGAATATGCGAGCATCATTGGCAGCCTCAGGTATGCCACTGATTATACTAGACCCAACATTGCCTATGTCGTGGGATTGATGTGCAGGTTTACTAGTAGACCTAGTATGGAGCATTGGCACGCTATTGAAAGAGTCATGAGATACCTTAAAAGGACCATGAGTCTCGTATTACATAATCAAAGATTTCCTGTTGTCCTTGAAGGATACAGTGATGCTGATTGGAACACCGTATCAGATGATTCCAAAGCAACCAGTGGCTATATTTTCAATATAGTCGGTGGTGTTGTATCTTGGAAATCAAAGAAACAGACGATACTGGCTCAATCCACTATGGAGTCTAAAATGATACCACTAACTACTGCTAGTGAAGAAGCAAGTTGGTTAAGATGTTTGCTAGTTGAGATCCCTTTATCGGAAAAACCTATGACAGATGTGTTGATCCACTGCGATAGTACCGCGACTATTGCGAAGATTGAGAATCGTTATTACAACGATAAAAGACGACAAATTCGTCGTAAGCACAACGCTGTTAGAGAGTTACTTTCTATATGAGTTGTTATAGTGGATCATGTACGCACTAATGAAATTTTAGCAGATCATTTGACAAAAGGATTAGCTAGAGAGAAAGTCATAAATACATCCAAAAGGATGAGACTAATGCCTATAGAGTCATTTATGATGGTAACCCGACCTAAAAGACTAGAGATCCCAAGAATTAGGTTCAATGGGTAATAACAAGTCATAATGATATGAGATGAACATGCTATTATAAATCAGAGAAGCATGATTCCTGAAGCGATGATAGGATGAGGTAATAGAAACTCTTAATGAGATCTATGCTCTATGTGGAGGGGGTACCTAGCTGCAGGAGTACTCTTGATAGACTCACCTATGTGAATGTGGAAGTGGGGCCGCTTCCTATGGAACTTTGAGGCAGAATTCCTAGAGCGTTCACTATACTGGGATACACGTGCAGGGCCATTAATGCACGGGCTTTTGAGAATACACCCTATGAAAAGGTTGTGTGTGGGTTTGATGTCAGAGATAGAGTTCAAGACTACGAGTCACTCTTGTTGAATCTGAATCTTACTTACTATGCAAAGTTTCAAGTCAAGAGACACCTTTGTTTATGCACGATCTTATAAAAACGTTTGACGCTATTTCTGAAACATTTTTTTAATTCAAGTGGGGGATTGTTGGAACATATTGTGTGAATTTAAAAATATGTTGAAGTCCCACATTGGAAAGATTTTTTTTTGAAAATTAAAGTGAAAAAAAAAACCATGTTTTTTAAAATTCAAGTCCCACATTGAAAAGAATTTTTTTAGTCCCGCATTGGAATACTCTTTTATATTGAGTAGTTTCCAACTCTTAATATTGTAAAGTCCCACATTGCTTAGAAATCATATGTGAGTTTGCTTCCATCACTATATAATGAGTTTCAATCTATTGTGAAAAGCACACCAAAGTTGGATGCATTTCCCAACTTTCTCTTTTCTCTCTCTTTTATTCTGCTCGCCTATTTTTCGAGCCACTTCTCCCTTTTCTTTCTGTCCCTTCGGTTTTTAGAGCGGTTATTATGTCGAAGTCCCTTTGGTTTTTAGAACGGTTGTTATGCCGCAGTCCTTTCGGTTTTTAGAGCGGTTGTTATGCCGTAGTCCCTTCGATTTTTAGAGCGGTTATTATCTTCGGTTTTTAGAGCGGTTATTATGTCGCAGTGCCTTCGGTTTTTAGAGTGGTTATAATGTCGTAGTTCTTTTGATTTATGAGTGGTCATAGTACCATATTGCGAATGACTTTATCGTCATATTAAGAGTGGCTTTAACTGCCATATTGAGAGTGTAATTCTAGAACGGTTTTCTACGGTGCAGTGGAACTCCGATACAGTGAATCTGAGTTGTTTTATCCTGGGGACTTCGTGGTTGATAGTCTGCCTTGCACAATTTGGGCAGTGCCGCGAAACGTCTTAAAGAGAGCAACCTAGTCCGCGACTCAACCCAGTAATATCTTCGGTGACATAAATTGTGATTTTAAACAGTTTTTCGAAACTCAAAAACAATAGTTATTTTTAAATGGAATTCTAGTTTCGAGTTTGACTTCCAATTTAAATTTGTTATAAGGATTTTTCTTATAATAATTTCGTTTGGATAAGATTGTCTTGGACTTTAGATTTTGAATTCTTCATGACAAATGAAATTGTTGTGTACTGATAAGTAAGAGAGGAGACAAACTTATTATTTTGTTGGTTTTTCCCTTCTTTATATTTCTTTGGGTGGAAATATGCCTTAAATGTGACTGCTGAATATTGCTCGAGAGGGAAAGATATGCAATTTAGATTCATAGGAAATTAGAAAAGAGATTAGGGAGAGAAAAAAGAGATTGTGAGAAGAAAAGACTAGTATTGCCGAGTCTCAACAATGATAGATACTAGGCAAGAGAACAATCTTGAAGTGGCTTAATCTTGTAAATTCAAATCTCACTAGTGAATTGTCTTGCTTGCTTGCCCGTGACGTAGGTCTCATTAATTGAGACTGAACACGTAAATTTGAGTGTTACTTTTCCCTTATCTTTCTTTGTTTTTTGGTTTTACTTTGACTTCAAAAACTGACATTTTTAAACTGCAGAAAGGAGAACGTTCTCCATTTTCTGCGTTTTCAGCAACGTTTTCCGTTTTCTGTGTTTTCGGTTTTGGTCATGAACGTTCTCCATTTCCAGCAGAAACGAAGAACATTCTCCGTTTCAGTTTTGTTTTTTCTGCAATTGTTAGTTTTTTGTTTTGTTGATTAACTCTTGTTGCAAATCTCAATATTGTTTTAACATTTTGTAATTCTAAGATTTTTTTTCTTGTTCAGTAGTTGTAAGCATGTATTACCTTGAGCTTCGTCTATATTGGCATTTCATTAATTAATTAATTAATTTTTCATAGTATATAATATTATCTATTTTTTCTCTTTCTATAGATATTTTTTTTTTAAATTTAACTTATAATTGTTGATAATAAATAATTAAGATAGGTTGGTTTTAGTATTCAAACCAGACTTTAATTCTGAATAAATTTGAGTCACGCCCACTTCAGTTTTTTCAACTATTTCTTGATGAGTAATCTGATTTTAAATGATTAAGTAAAGTATTAAGAAGAAGCGTTTAAGTATAAAAAACGATTTTATTTCATAGTTTAAACGTGGATATATTCTCAATCATGTGACTAGAACCTCTAAGGAAACTAAGACAGTTTCTTTAAGAGATATATATTTTTCAACTAAAAACTCTACATTGTCTCATCGATCATATGAGGGCTTATATAGTCATAGGCTTGATAGTTTTATTTACAAAAATACCCTTCATTATTCCTATATTATATTTATACAATACTCAATTTCAACCATCATAAGGTAAAAGGTTTATTTTATCGATCAATGTCTTCATCTTTGTCTCCGTTGGTAATAGTATCTTCGACTTCCATTAATTTTTAAGGTCCTGCTCATCTTTCACATTCATGGTTCTTGTTTTATTTAATAATTCGATTTAGATTTACGCGTTGTGCGAGTGTTTATAGGTAAATATATAATTTTACGAATTTCTTTTACAAAATATTTAAAATTAAGAATATAAAAAATATTTTTATAGTATGTTTCGATGAAATGATTTTTTGAGATAATGTAACTTTAGAATGTAATTTAAATTCTTTTATGTAAATTCCATTTTTTTTATAATAAATGTGGAGAATTTTTAAAATGAAGAGATTTTATGAAGTATGCTGTCAAAATTAAATTTGGAGAATTTTAACTACTACCTTATAGATAAGAATTTGAAATTCCTTCTTTACTTTATACAATGTGAATCTCAAATTTGTCCCTATAAATTTTCAAAAAATTTCGCCTTTTTTTAATTTTCATTTGTGTCCCAACACATTTTAAATTTATAAATATGACCAAAATTGAAATAAATAAATAATTATTCTATCCAAACAACACAATTTATTTATGAAGAAAATACAATTGAAACATTTTGAAT
>JBBPBP010000003.1:17190775-17201704 GCA_037974735.1 Cicer chorassanicum
ACAGTACAAAATATGACTGACCTATATCAAACTGGAAAAAAAAAAAAATAACCGTTGTTAAGAGATTGTAGATTAGATTTAAGTTATATTGTAGATTAAATTTTAAAACTTAAAACACAAACCTCTCGATATCAATGTAATAACCGCTGTTTCATTCTAGATAAAAAGAAATATGAAAAGAAAAGAAAAGACATGAAATAAATAAATAAGAAACCAAATATTTGATATAAGTCATTTAATCTAATCATCGACGATAGCGGTTGCACTGAAAAGAGGGATGATGAAGGTCTCCTTAAGAGAGAAATGCGCACAATATCATTTTCTAACTCTTAAGATATAATTTCAAGCAAGTATTAAAAAGTATCAATCAATAATAAACTGTCACACAGTAAAAACTTATTTATACATTTAGAAAATAACTATTTAAAAATGTTTTAATTGGACCATAACTTATTAAATAAATATAGTATTATTGATATTGCTGTGAGTCGGTTACAAAATTAAAGAAAGTAAGATATTGGTTGAATGGATAAACATATAATAGAACTGCAAACATAATTTATCTTGGAATAGTATAAAGGTGAAATACTTTGTTGATGAGCAAGACAAGTGGCAAGATAATAATAGAAACCATTCATGCGAAAGGTGTGCTAGAGGACAAAAATAATGGAAGCGAGATATACTATAATAACATAGAAAAAGATAAAGGCATTATTGATGGAAAAAATAAATATATCCCTTTTATGGATGGCTACAATTAAGTCTTGAATAATGTAGTAATAGTGAAAGAGTATTTATGTATATTTATAGAACTAGTAAGCATTTGGTTATAAATAAGTCCTTTTGATATTTAGTTGAATAAAACTTTGATAGTTTTGCACTTAAAAAAGTGGAATATGATTTATTGTAGTCTCTCGATAATTATAGCTTGAAGTACCTTCTAATTATAGATTTGGGACACTACAAGAAAATTCGGAATTTGTGGCGGCCAAAAACCTTTCCAAAGGGACGAAATCAGCCACAACAGGCACATTTGTGGCGGTCTAAGGCAGCCACAAATAACTCAGTCACAAAGTTTTGTGGCGGACAAAACGACTACAAAAGTTGGTTTTTTTATAACCATTTGTGAGGGCTTATGCTCTTACAAAATTTTGATGGAAAAGTCCGCCACAAATTTTTCAGGGTTTAGACTGCCACAAATAATAAAGCTAATTAAAAAATCCAGTGGCAGCCAAGGCCGCCACAAATTCTCCCTTTTGTGAGGGTTTAGGCCGCCACAAAGGATGAAATATATTAAAAAAAAAAACATTTTGTGAGTTCTTAGGCCGCAAAAAACTATCTCATTTGTGGCTGTTTTGGTAGCCACAAATGGATGACTTTATTAAAAAAAAAAAAAACATTTATCAAATTCGAAATTAATATTAAAAAATGATATTATATGTAAAAATTAATATTAATATAATTTAAAAATTGAAAATATAAATATAAATTAAATATTATACATAAAAGTAAAAATATAATTTTAATAGTAATTAAATTATTACTACCAAACAAAATAAAACATTCCAAAATTAATAAATTATGTTATACAAACCAAAAATTAAACACATCATAAATAAATAATAATGTATAATATATTCATACAAACAAAAAATAAAAATAGCAAATACTATTCGAATACATCAATCATCATAATAATTCATTTGATCATTAGCTTCACTCCCTCCATCATTATTTGATGGAATATTACCCGACGATAAAAGTCCTCAAAAGTATTATTAATTGGTATTGGAGACAAAATGATTTGAAATTGCATTTTGATGACACTTCATCATATGCATAGTTTTCATTGTTTTTAGTCTTATTTATCTTTTATTCATTAGTTAATTTAAGGAGTTATTTGATATATTTTGTTGATTTTAGTTCTTTGATTTAATGAAATATTTATGTTCTTATTTCCTTGATTTGGTAGATATTTTTGGTAGTTTTGCGTTGTTTCTTTGTTTTAGTGCAGTTCTGAATTTTGGTGAGAAATCAACATGATCTATGTGGAGTATTTCAGCCATATCTGGAGTTGTAGATGTCCAATTGGAGTCAAACCAAGTGGAAATCAAAGCTAAGATCCATAGCTACAACCTTCATAAAGACATAAAAACCAAATTCGAACTCAAAATAGGAGCAAAATGCACTAAACGGCAGGCAGAAGATTGAAGGTGCGAACACGAGAAGGGGGGTTGAATTGTGTTTGCACAAAGTTGATACCTTTTTGATAATTTATAAATAATTAAAAAATTAGTTTGGTTTTGGTGACTTACTTGGAGTAGAAGCAATCAAATTTAGAAGCAGCAAGCAATGAAAGCATAAATAATTTGACGCGTAGAATTATCCTGGTTCACCACTAACTTGGCTACATCCAGTCCCCTCATTCAGAAGGCTTTAATCCACTAATTCAAAAACCTTGAATTACAAAGCACCTGACCCTCCAAGCCAGTCTTCCCAAACAGCCTGACAACCTCAGACTTTTGAGGAACTAACCACCTTGACCCTACAAGCCAAGTCTTCTCCTAACAACCTGACGACCCCAGATTGAAGAAGGAACTAAACCACTATCGGGTTGGATACAAGAGATTGAAACTTGAGTATTTGCTTCTAACAAAACTGATAATAACAATAATTCTCACACTTTAAGAAAAGAACACTCAAAAGATATTTCTAACTTGAACAAGTGTTTCTCTCTTTGAACTCTAAGATGAATTGAGAACTTTGAGCTTGAGTTCCTCTTTTCTGCTTTTCAATGCTTTTCTCCTTCAGCCTTGAGTGTCTATTTATAGTGAAAAATTGGGCTTCAATTTAGTCCTTATTTAATTCTGAATTGTATCTTGTTTAGATTGAGTTTGCAAATTCTTCAAATTGATTCTGTTCCTATTTTGTGTAGATTGACTTTGTAAATTCTTCAGAATGATTCTGTTCCAATTTTGTGTAGATTGACTTTGTAAATTCTTCATATCAAATATTCTTCAAATCTTCTTCAAATCTTCATTAAATGTTGATCAAATATTCTTCAAATCTTCATTAAATGTTAATCAAATCTTCTTCAAATCTTCACTAAATCTTCTTCAAATCTTAATCAAATCTTCTTCAAATATTTTTCAAATCTTCTTCAAATCTTCTTCAAATCTTCTTCAAATATTCTTCAAATCTTCTTCAAATATTTTTCAAATCTTCTTCAAATCTTCTTCAAATCTTCTTCAAATATTCTTCAAATCTTCTTCAAATATTCTTCAAATCTTCTTCAAATATTCTTCAAATCTTCTTCAAATATAAATATGAATCAAATATTATTTTAGATTTTTCATCCATTATAAATTTGAATCAAATCTAATTTTAGATTTTCTTCAATTATAAATTTGAATCAAATCTTATTTAAGATTTTCTTCAATTATAAATTTGAATCAAATCTTATTTTAGATTTTCATCAATTATAATTTTGAATCAAATCTTATTTAAGATTTTTCTTCAATTATAAATTTGAATCAAATTTTATTTTAGATTTTCTTCAAAAACATTAATCTTCTTTCATACTCTTTGAAGTCAAATATATTGTTCTCATAAAATACTTTTGTTAACATCAAAACTCTATATGTAAAACCAACTTGGTTCCAACAAAGATGTTGTGCGCTGGAAGCGCGCCTGAAGCGCATTTTGCGCTGATGCCACTGTCGTTGCGCGCCTGGAGCGCTCAACGCGCAGAAGAACATTTTAAAACTCGTTTTTCTGACTTTTTAGGGATCTTTTTGGCTATTGGGAAGCTTTGAGACTTGTGCCCTAGGAGAGAAACTCAAAGACGGTCGTTTCTAACATCATTGGAGCAGTTTTATCAACAATCATTCATGAATCATTCTTGTAATTCTTCTTTAATCCCTATCTTTTGCATCTCTGTCATGAGTAACTAAACCCTATTTGTTAAGGATGACTATAACAAGATGAAATCCTTATTTTTCTGATTTGATTTCTAGTTATATGAATGAGTTTATTGAATTACTTTCCTCATCTCTGTGCTTAATGCTTTTTATTGCTTGATCAACATTAAAATGCTCTACGATTCGTACTTTGAAACGTAAGTGGACTTTACGAATGCTTGAGATGAGAAATTCATGAATTTGTAGTCTAGGGATAGATGCAAGTCATGAAACCAATTAAATTAGTTGCCAAGGCAATAGTTTAACAAGAGAATTCTTGTACGGTAAGACTTAATTCTAATCTTAAATCCATTAAGGAATTAGGGGTTACTTTGAAATTAAAGGTTTTGTCACTAAGACATTAGGGCACGGATAATAAAGAGAATTCAGTAATAATTCAATAAATGAATTCAGTAATTAGGATCGAATTAGACACCAAGGTTGGATTTGAAGTGAAACTCATCCCTGACATTTTTCTCATTATAAAAGATCAATTTTATTACTGTTGTTAATTTTAATATTACTTCAATTAATTTGAGAACTTTTTGTTCAATTTTAGTAATTAAATATAATTCGATAGTAAAACGCAATCCTTGAGTTCGACACTCGGTACTACCGTTTTATTAATACTTGCAACGATTCAGTACACTTGCTGAAACGCTATCACATTTCATCTTCAAGTACACCACCACTAGTCGACGGAACCATAGCTGGTTAAGGTTGATTTAAATCTAGTCTGATCAAGCCAACTGTTGGCATAGTTGGTCGATATTGAGTTTGATCTGCTTAAGGTTGAGGAAGCTGCTGTGAAAATGACGAGACATATTGATAATTATTAAAATATTGTTGTTGCTGAAACATTGGTTTCTGTTGTTGCTGGAAAGCGGAGTTTCGAGGCTCCTATTGTTGCTGCTGGAAATTTGGAGGTGGTTGCTGATGTTGGGAGTATTGAGAGTATTGTTGTTGTTGTTGGAACAGTGGTTGTTGCTGCAAGTACTGAGGCCTTGAATATTGTTGTTGTTGGTGAGGCGGGAACTACTGATGAAACGCGGGAGGAAATGAAAATTGTTGATGTTGAAACTGTTGCTGCTGAAACTGCTGTTGTTGCTCTTGAAACTTTTGTTTCCATTCTTCATTTAGTTTATCGATTGCTTCTTGTATCAGCTGTTGTGTCTTTTCTTCTTGGTCACTTATCCATTGTTCCTTTAATTGGTCAACAATGTCTATCGACGGACAATGAGATCTATAACATCCCGACCCTTACCGTTATCGGCAATGTTAGTCACGACCTTCTCGCTTCCCCTTTTCCCTCTTGGAAATCTAGCGAGTTTTTTCCTTCCGTGGGAATCGAGCCCGGTACCTAGGGGATAAGTACCGCCTCATCACATTCCAACTACCTAAGGGATAAGGTCAGCTTAATTGGTAGTGGGAATGTGATGAGGCGGTACTTATCCCCTAGGTACCGGGCTCGAATCCCACGGAAGGAAAAAACACGCTATTTCCACTGGGTGGATAAGGCGGGCGAGAAGGTCGTGATTAACATTGTCGATAACGGTAAGGGTCGGGATGTTACAAGATCGATTCGTACTAGCATAAGAAGAAGACGTCTCAGTCTGAATATATCATGTTGGACCTTATGCAAATGTTCACAATAAACTACCGGCACCCAACACACGCCTTCTGTACTTGCCACCACTAATGTTCATAATGCTTATCGTCTCATATTGTTTCCGCTGCATTGGACCAGCTCGCTGAGCAGGAGGAAGAGTAGCTTGCTGATCATCTCATTCTTTCTTAACTTGTTGAAGTTTTTTCTGTATAAAAAATAATAATAAAATTAAAATAGTTAATTAATATATAATAATTTAGAGAGCTAATTCATTATAATTAGTATGTATATAGTTAAGGAAATATATATATCAATTTAAATACTAATTAAATATATATTAACCTAAATCATTTGTGATAATCCATCAGTATACTCATTTGTTTCAGGATTAACATGAAAATTGCGATGTATCTCAGTCTGAGTGACCTTTCTTCCAAGTTGTTTTTCCTAAAATATTAAATGTCAAATTTAATTGGTGAAATCTAATAATTAATTGAATACAAATTAATAGATATATATTAATAGTAATTACTATATAATATTTAATTTCCCCAACAGACATGGAACATCCCTTGTAAGTATTGCTACTCCTCTCAGATGCTCTATTAATCTTTGCTTTTTCTATTTATAAGCATTTGTGTTCCATTTCCTCCACACACTCCAAACATTTTCACCAATCCAATTTGGCCGTTTTCCTCCGCCCTTATTATGTGTGTATGCCAACATAGATGACAGACACTTGCAGAAACGATGGTCAAAAGAAGTCAAAATTACAACATTATGCTCTCTTTTCCAAGTACATTTTGTCTGTTGTTTGTTTAAATTAAAAAAAATATATTAAAAATATTATTCAATTAAGCATGCAAATGTATAATTAGTAATTAAATAAATTAATTTAATCACTTACTTTGAAACAATGCAAAAATTGATCAACTTCACCAAATTGTGGTGTCTTCTCCTCTTTTATCCCACCATAAAACAACAATGGTTTTTTATATTTCTCTTGTATGACTTCAGCAATTGCCTTTGCAGATGATTTAAAAGGAAGATATCTTCAAAATTTACATGCAAATTAAATATAAAAATTAATTAAAAAAACAATGTAAAATGCAATAATTAACAATAATGAAATAATTAACAGGCATAATTTAAAATAGTTTACATACCCATCTCCTGCTGGAATAATGACTATGCGGCTGTAGCAATCAACACATTCAGGTTCCATTATTTCGTCTTTGGTATAAGGCTCTATAAGGACCTCAGGAGTTAGGGGCATAGCTCTGCCACTAGTACCAGTCATCGGCATAAGCATGATAGATGGGTCGTTAATAACACGTGGTTTAACATTTTTTTTCTCACCACGTGATGTTTTGGATATTCCTCGTATTCCAGCTGTTCTAGTTCCTCCTGATCCTCCTACTCCCGACACTAAGGCTATATATATATGTACGTACAATTCACACAAATTAATAAAGAAATATACAAAGTAAAGAAATATATATATATATATATATATATATATATATATATTTCACGTAATTAATTAATTGTCTTCGTCATCGTCGTTGTCATTTGATGAGTGAATTAAGTCGCCGCCTTCGTTATTCTCTATTTCTTCTATATCTTGTTCATCAACTTCTTCTCCAATGTTTGACTCATTACAAAGTTGACTAATAGTCTCATCTCCAATCACATGATCCAAATTTGACATTTCATCCATTTGATATGCATCTTCTTCATTTTGATCTGCTTCATCTTCTTCGATTCCACTTGTTGGTTTTGTTTTGATTGCAGCACACCAACCTTGTTTGTTTCTTATTGTTGATGGATAAGGAACATAATAAACTTGTCTTACATTATGACCCATGGCAAATGGATCAAACATTGGATATTTTTTGCTCAAACGAATGTCTACAGTGTTGGATATTAAATTGATCATAGTTCCTATGTTAGATGGATCAAACCACGTAAAGTAAAACAACACCATTGTTTTCATATAATCTAGGAACGTATAGTTCGTAAATATGTTCAATTATGCCATAGAATTCTTTTGTTACACCACTATCAGACACACTTTTGATAAAAACTCCACTATTAATTGTTTCTTATCCTTCGAACCAAGATTCAATGTGAAATTTGTATCCATTGACATGATAGGTGTGCCATTGTTGAAAGTTCTACTGGGACCCATAGATAAGTGCCTCAAGTGGATGTTGATAGGAGTTAGTTCTTTGAGATGTACTTGTTGTTGAAACCATGATGGGAAATTTGAATGTATATCAACAGAAGATTGTCCTGTAGTTAAAAATGCCCTGATCGATGACCATATATATGTTGTTTATTAAAATGAAAATACTACGTATGATCAATATCAATTTAAATATATTGATTAAAGATCAAGAGGGATTTAAAACGTAGTCAATGTATGGTTTAACTTCAGTGCAATTAATCAAAACGTGAACATGTGTTGCATTAAATACTTTGTCAATTGGCCAAAAAATCAGAAAATCCCTACCAGCATGATGACCAGATAAGCAAAAAATTGATAAAGCATGTGGGTGACATATAACACTATTAGTATCATTTCTTCCGTGACAATATTTTGTTGATGAAATAATGAGAACTAAAGTAAGTTGTTTCACGGTGTAGGTAAGATGAACAAATTGAGCCCTCAACTCTAGCTTTATTTTTCACCGACCGTTTTGAATAACCCATGAACCTATAATATAAATGAGGTGAATAACATACTGAATTGGTTCACCAAGCCTAGCTTCACTTGCAAGATGCACCGAGAGATGCTCCATGGAATCAAAAAATCCAGGAGGAAATACTTTCTCCAACTTACATAGAATCATCGGAATGTCATTTTCCATCTTGATGAGATCTTCATTGATGAGCGTTACAGAACACAGATTCTTGAAATATTGACTCATTTCAATAAGTAGGTTCAATACATGTGTCGGTAAAGCACTAAAGGCAATAGGAAGTAAGCACTATAAAAATATATGACAATCATGACTTTTCATCTCATGCATCCTTCCATTTTCTACATCAGCACATCTTGCCAAATTAGAACAATAACCGTCAGACGTCATCAACTCTTTGATCCAACGATAAACAGATTTGGCTTCTTCAACAAATAAAGTGTAATTCGCACGAGGTTTTAGAGTCTTACTGTTGTGCTCCACCAACAACAAATATGTTCGTCTGCAATATATACATATGTCTTTTCTAGCTTTGTCATTATCTTTTGTTTTCCCTTTCACATTCATCACAGCATTAAATATGTTGTGAAAGAAATTTTTCTCGATGTACATAACATCAATATTATGTCTCAAAAGATTATCTTTCCAATACGGTATATCCCAAAAAATACATCTTTTTTTCCAACTATGCCATTGTCTGTAACCTTGTGGTTTACAAGCCACACCATTAACAACTTGTACCTTTGGCATATCTTTTACTTTATTCCCAACTTGTTCCGATGTCAATTTAAGAGGTGGTCTTAGATTTTTTACATAGCCCTTGATAAATGTAGCTTTGTTCCTTCTAAATGCATGATCAACAGGTAAAAACCTACGGTGCGAGTCAAACCACGATGCCTTCCCGCCGAATTTTAAAGTAAATGCTTTTGTGTGTTCCATGCAAATAGGACAAGCCAATTTACCATGGGTCCCCCATCCTAACAACACCCCATAAGCGGGGAAATTATTAATGGTCCACATCAAAGTAGCTTTCATCATAAAATTTTGTGCCCGAGCAATATCAAGACACTACTCCACAACCTCTTCAAATCGTCAATCAAAGGTTGTAAAAAAATATCAATTCCAGTTGTAGGATTAGAATGACCTGGTATCACGACAACCAAGAACATATAAGGTTTAGACATACAGATATAAAGAGGAAGATTGTAAGGAGTAACAATAACAGGCCAACAAGAATAAGGAGTAGACGATGCTTATATATAAGGCGTAAATCCATCTGAGGATAATCCAAGTCTTACATTGCGTAGATCTGACGCAAAATTAGGATGCATTTGATTAAAGTGCCACGTCATCTTTCCATGCCTAACCATCAGACGGATGTTGCAACTCACATGAAGTTCTTCTATTCTCATAGTGCCACGTCATCTTTCCTGCAATTTGCATTGATGCAAATATTCTCTGTAATCTTGAAACAATAGGTAGATAAAATATTGTTGTCCTTGGAATTGATTTTCCCCTACTTACCCTAGAGTTATTCCTTTGGCGATACCTTGGTTGTTGACAAAACTTACATTCAACTAAGTTGGCATCATTTATACCAAATTTGTTGTCATAACACAACATGTAACCTTTAACACAACAATCAATCAATCTTCTTGATACCCAATCCTAACTTTGATACTAACCTTTTAGCATCGTAATAAATTTGCGGCAAACCATCTCTAACAGGTGTGCATCTAGCATCATTTTAGTCATCAAATCTAAAGCTAAATCGGGAACATGAAACTGAGACTTTAGACCTAAAAGTCTAATACACATTGACAACTTTGAGTTTAGAGATCCTTCAAACAACAGTTTATTTGTCTTTTTTAAAAGACCATACACTCTCTGAGCTTCTTCCTTTGGAAGTCCATCAGTATCGTCATATTGATCTTCATTGAATGACAAATTAATTTCAACAACATCCGAAATCATATCATTCATCACCTTAAAGTGTTGATAGTTATAATAATCTACACCTAACATGTTAGTACTACTTGAAGACCTATGTTATGTATCTCCACACGTGTACTAGTAGAAGGCGTCGTCGGAGACTCTTCCCCATGATTAGTCCAAATTCAGTAGTTGAGCATAAATTCATCTTCATATAAATGCATTCTTATTTCATCTTCACTCTCAAACCGTCGACATCGACATAAACAACACGGACATCTCATCCCCCCCCTTCATCTTCGACAATTTTCTGCACTCTCGCAAAATTGAGAAACTCTTCAACCTTGTTAGCAAAATATTGTTTAAGACCCTACCTTCCAGGAAAATTCCTATCATACATCCAACTAAGGTCTATATCAATATATAAAAAGTTTTATTTTTCAAAAGCATTATTTTGTAATTAACATCTACAAATTACTAAATAATAAATTATGACATACTTTATATGTCAATTAAGGGAGAATTTACAAACAATATAATAAATCATAATAGAGACTATATATATATATATTAAAATAAAATTTTAAATGTTTAATGAATTTTTTCATAAAATAAGTCCCTATAAATTAAAATAGAGACTGTAAAAGTATATAAATTATTTGTATTAACTCAACTACAACTCTTTGTAATGACTAACAAAAAATATTAATATCATTAATTTTAA
>JBBPBP010000003.1:17202232-17216332 GCA_037974735.1 Cicer chorassanicum
CCATTATTATAATTTTTTTCATAAGTATTATTTTGTTGCTAAAAAAAATTACAATTTCTTAATAAAATTCTATTTTACTAATATAATAAATCATAATACCAAAAATAAATACAATAAAAAAAATAACACTTCATCAACATTTTTAAAAATAACTACATTTTAATTTGAGTATAAATTTAAATATTTTACTAGTATTTTTTTAACAAATCTTACTAATATTAAAGTTTAAAATAATATTATACCCAATTTTAAAAATAATATATTCTACATTCTAAAATAAAGTATTACGTCTAAAAATCATTTATAACCATATAACTTTTTTTTATTAATAATTATATAAATTACTAATCTATGTTTAAAATGCATTACATACTAACTTGATGTCGGGTAGTGTGTGACTTGAAGCTTACAAACAACTAACAACTCTTCGCAATAAACACAATAGCACAACAAACAACTCTTTTGTGGCAGCCTATGCAGTCATAAAAGACACCCTTTGTGGCGGCTTTCACTCAACTGTATGAATTTTTGGCAGCCTAAGCTCTCACAATGCTCCAACGTTGTGATTTCGTGAAGGTATAGGCCGCCACAAAATTCTGTTGATATTTTCAATCAATCAAGTTAGTTGTGACGGTATTACTTTTCCCTCTCATAATTTTGTGAACGTTTTTGGCCACCACAAAGGTTACAATCAGCCAAAAAAAATATTTTTGATTTGTGAGGGCTTTTTCAGCCACAAATAACAACCAATTTGAATTTTAGTATTTATGAGGGCTTTTTCGGTTAGTAATTTGTGAGGGTTTTCTTCGGCCACAAAATCTTTTTTAAGTTGGCTACAAAATGAAGTTTTCTTGTAGTGGGAAGACTTCTTTTTACCGTAAAGAATATTTATGACTATTACGCACATGTTCCAAGGTTTTTGAGTAAGTTTTATGAATGTACTCTGCAATTTTGGCTAAACATCCTCTCAATTTTGGCTAAACATCCTCTTCTGTGAGGATGATTATTATCATCATTTTCTATATGAAGTTGGTTGATTTGTTTTATCATTCTATTGCTTTTGTGACAACTTGCAATGAGTTTTTAACCTTTTGCTTTATGAGCTTGTGGTGCAGAACATCCTCTTCTCTTTATCTTCTTGTCAGAATGTTCTCAACATTGAATGTTCTTCATACAAATGCATGAATATGACCCGAGAACATAGATTTGCCTTCATCTACATGAGTGGTGACAGTTTTGTTCCTTTAATAAGAGTCTTTGTTTTTATAACATAGAGATAATGGGTGCATTTGTTTGAGCTTAAATAAAAAATGATTTTTAATTTAACAAATTTAGAGATTTTTTTGAAAATCATTTTTTAACATTCGTTTGTTTACTATCATAAAAATGACTTTTTTTAAATGATTTTTAATCTTTTTGTATACAATTTTGTAAAAGTGATTTTTTAAAACTACAAAATTATCATAAAGGATATGAAAAAAAATAATTTTTAAGAAAACATGTTCGTTTTAAAAAGCACTTTTTAAATATATGACTTTTCTAAATATACTCATGTGTCTCTCTCCATCTTATCCCCTTCTACTCTAATCTCTCTCTCTCTCTCTCTCTCTCTCTCTCTCTCTCTCCTCCCTCCTTCTTATTTATACATTTTTAAATTAATACACAATTTTTTATAAGCTTATTTGATGTTGTGTTACAAAAATTCAAAATTAATACCAATAACGAAATCGAGCCTTATAAGAGACGCACAACCCTACTTTTTTTTAACAAATTTAAATAGCTACAACACTTTGCTATTACGAAATATTTTATGTAAAGTATCTAAAATAATAGAGAATATTTATGCGAATAGAAAAAAGTGACCATAAATGAATTAAGAAAGTAACACGTAACAATAAAAAAAAAGTTTAAAATATTCATATAAAAGTAATTTAAACAATATTTGTCTGTTTGTGCTAGTTATATATATATATATATATATATATATTAGTGTCATTGTCTTACTTGTCTTGACAATTGATCTTTAATAGTATTTCTTGTTTCTTTTATGTATTTGACATCAGCGGGTGTTGGATAGTGTCATTCACCTAGATTAGGTACACCATTATCATCTCAATCATTAAAACTTTGGTCATTGTTTTGTAGTCCACTAATATTCTCTAAGCTTTCAAGAACATCCAAGTCACTTGAATCCATTCTTCTTAAAAAATTATGGAGTGCAAAACAAGCCCATATGATAGCCTTTTGAGTTTAAAGCTTGAAATTGGGCATTTCTTGTAATATTTTCTATTTTGTTTTCGCAACCCCAAAAGTTCTTTCAATCAAACTTCTCAAACTAGAATGGTGATAGTTAAATGCTTATTTTTTTTCTATTTGAATATCGGAGGCAGTCTAAATTGTGAAAGATGATACCTCGTATTCCTATATGGTCCTAAGATACCATTAAATGAGGGATATCCTAAATCAAAAGATAGTACTTACCTATGTATAAATATAAAATATATCAAACAAGAATATAAAATATCTGTTATACAAATACAAATAATTCAAGTTGTATAATCCTAACCTTTAGGAGGATAAGAAAATCAAAAACACGGTTTACGAAGAGTATCCATAAGATTTCTTGCATCATGGATGGATCCTTCCCATCCACACAATGCAAATGTAAAACACATAAAAATCACACACAACCATCATATTTGTACTACTATACCTTTTCCTATTGAAAAAAAGTGTCTGCTTATCTACTGGGACATGTATTTTAATATGTGTTTCATCTATTGCTTCAATACAATCTTTAAAATAAGGTCAATATCGAAGATCATCTATAATATATTGAGAAGGAACATCAATAGGATCAATAGGTCTAATGGTGTTTGTACCTAACTTGAATACAACTTCTAAAACTTTATGAAAATGAGTATGAATGGTTTTACCTTAATGTTGAAATCGTTCTTAGGCATTTCTATATGATGAAGGTTGACCTATCATATATAAGAATGTAGTAACACTTTCTTCTACTCGAATGTGTTTGGTAGGTGTCAATCCACAATTATTGGTTAACTCTCATACTAATTGCCGAAAGACTTGTTTCCTCATTCGAAGTTGTTCAAAAAACCTGTTATCATTTCCTGTTACCAATCCTATTAGGAACATATTTCAGCACATCATTTGTGACACCATAAAAGCAGCTGTAACTTGTGCAATATGATACTGATGTCTAATATATTGATGGACTTCAATTTCCATTTCAAAACTAGTATCACTCTCATCTAAACTATGCGTCATTCTGTTACACAAAATATAAATTAGAATAACTTTTTCACAACACAACCAATATAATGGAATGTGAATCGTGATGTGAAATTGAATCATCACATTTCTCAAATTTCTTAATTCACTAAACTACTCACTGATGGAATTGGGACTAGTAATGTAACATATCTAACAACAACTAATTCCTAATGGACCAATTCATGATCAGATTCTTCGGGGCAACATAAATCGGTACACAACATAACAAAAATCAACAGGAAACGTGAAAACAAAATATACATCACCAAATGAAGAGGAAATAGGTTCAAATACTAGTAATTCAGTAATTCTATAATTTATCCTATAAGTATCAAAGTCACAAATCTAAAGCATGAAAAATATCATTATACATCAAACTAATAAAAAAGAAAAGGTCAAACTACTAATATAATTGTTAAAGAAACATTATATCTTAATGGCAAGCGTGTGAATAGTCTTTTTCGGGAAAAGTGTGAAGTCAATCAATAGTTATATCCAGAGTTGTGGTATTCATGAAATTTACAAATGTTGTCGTATTTTCTTTGTTGGCAAGGACTCTTGTAGCTTTAAAGTGTAAATGGATCCTTGTACTATCGATGGAAGTTCAGCTAGTATTGTCAAACATTTGGCATAACTAATGTTGTCATGTGGTCTTCATCGGCTTTGTTCCATCCCATCAATGATATATTCAAGAGATCGTTGAACTTTCTTTGATGTCCCCATTTTATCTCCTTTCCCTATATTTCTTCCTCTTTTTTGAAGAGCTTGGTGTTGGGTTGGTTTGAGCTTCATTCCTAACTTCAAAGCTATCATCTTCTTCTTCATCCTCGATAATTGGATTATTCTCGCGGCCTTCTTCAAACTGTGATACCGATCCTTCAAAAGGTGGTTGCTCTTCATATGGCTTGTAAAGAGCAAATTCAGTAGATATTGCACCATTGAAATATTTCTCAAGCAAATCAATGAATTTATGTCCTTCATTCTTACTCTTAGCTGTCCATCATTCATCTTCAGCCCGAACAGTTTGCTTATCATGATCTCATCCTACTTCAGAGTATGATTTTGCACTAATCTCACAAATGATGAAAACACTATTTTCAACACATCTCATCTATTTTTCAATTTGGTGCAGTCATAAGAATAAAGAATTAGTTTATCAATTAGTAGTCATAATTGAGAAACTAAATTCAATCCTAAAAATATGTCCTAAAATAAACTAACAATCTCTCATAAAATAAACTAAAAATCTATCCTAAAAAAGAATTGTGAAACTAAACTCAATCTTAAAAATCTGTCCTAAAATAAACTAACAAACTGTCCTAAAATAAACTAAAAATTTGTCCTAAAAAGGAATTGAGAAACTAAACTAACATGTTACTACTCAACTAATGGAAAGAGAGAAGGCTATACAACACTAGCACAAAGAAGTACTTGAGTTAAATGCTTGAAATTTAGAAAGTTAGGTGCCAATATTTGAATTTTTAATACTAAAATAAGTGCCTACTAATAAGCTAGTTGCCAATATTTGAATTTTGAATACAAAAATAAGTGCCTAAAAATAAGCTGGTTGCCGATATCTGCCTTTTGAATAATATGTTACTAATTTTGAATTATCTTGGCCTAAGAAACAATGAAATTAGAAATGAATTAACATGTATCAGCTCATAAACTCAAACTAATTAATTAACAAATAAACTCTCTAAACTCATTACAAAGTAAAATACGGTGGAAAACCATTTATATGAAGAAAAAAATATTCTAAAGCATTTGCTGTTGTGGATGAAATTTCATGTAGTAAAATAATTACAATATTTCAAATCTTAATTTGACACTTCAAAATTTACTATTACTGTTTTAATCCATTTCTTGGACACATTTTAAATCTTAAATTGATTAATGTACATTAAGTGCTCATCAAATTCTCATACAATATAGAACCAAGCAACAAATAAACACAAAAGCAAAATAAAATTTGTGTCAACATATGAATACTACTGTAAAGTTAAAATGATTCAAATAAAAGATATATAAAACATCAAAAAACGATGTGGAGAAATCAAAAAGTAAAAGAAAATTTTCTTGATGAAAACCTAGATTAGAGTTGAACACAGTGTCACGAAGAAGACAAAGACGCATTGAAGGAGAAAACGACGGCGTTGAGAAGACAAGAGCATGAAGAAGAAAACGCAACAGATGAAAATTGGAAGAAATAAATCCTAGAAAGTGCAATTTAGAATTTTTTAAAAAGAGTAAAGTTTAGTATTTTTTCAATTTTTGTGTCATTTTCTCTATCAATCTATCAAATGAACTAAACCTGAGAAGTTCCTATTTTTAGTTTTTATTTTTAGCTAAAAATAACTTTTCAAAAATTTAATACTAACACCCTTCGAACACGGCGTCATGGAAAAATATAAAATAAACATAGTCAATGTTTCTTGTGTACTATGACCATTATTCCTTTTGCATATTAAAGGTAATATTCCTTTTGTCAATTTGTCAGAATAGATATCTTCTTATTTGTAATTAGTGAGAGTAATAATGAACAATTTCAAATTTGAGGATGATAAACATTGTTGTTCATGTATATGTTTCAAAAGTTTGTCTAAACTTCCATAAAACTAGTCTGACAGTTAATACACTTAAGAGCAGATATTATATCATTTAATACATTCAATAGCATATATTATATGGTTGAGGCATCTTGTTCCACAACCATTAGGAAGTTATTGACCATTAACAAGTTGGGAATAAACTAATAGTAGTAGTATCACTTATTACTCGAAAAAGAAAACGATAGCATTACAAAAATTGAATTAAAAGCAAAATAAGGGTTGTTTGTCTTGAGAAAACATTGGGGTCATTTGTTTTGAGAATATATTTTTTTGTAAAATAATTTATATTAATTTTATTTTTTAATAATTAATTTTTGAAGTAAATAATTATCTAATTTTTAAAAATAATAATAAATAATATAAAAAATTGTTTTTTATTATTTGCAGCAATGCATCCTCAAGAATTAACATTTGATCTTGTATCATGACAACAAATTACTTCATAAACCTCTCATCAAAATAAATAAAAACATTTTAAAAAATAAAATTAGAAAATGATTTCCTCCCAAAGCATAGCATCTCAAAGAAAAGTAAGCAACCACTTCACAAACAGATAAGAAATAAAGACAATGCTAAACGAACGCGTATGTGGACTCCATTAATATAGTATAATGTTTAGTTGCATATGCACTTACATCACCGTGTATCTACTGTTGGCACATTTGTCTCACATGATAATTCAAGAGGTTAGGAACATATTTTTCAACAGACATTTTTTAATTTATATTTTTTATGATTAAAATTTATATGTCTAGCTAAATTATATGGATCTTATATGTCTCACTAAATTATATGGATCTTATATGAATTTATAGACATTCACGTAGATTTTAATCAATTAAAAATTGTATGTTGAAAAATGTGTAATTCATTTATTATTTCAAAAATATGATTAAAACATTTTGTGTATCACTTTATAATATTCGTTCACTTTAAGAGTTACAAAAAATTATAACACTCAGATCTCATACAACAAATGATCATACACACCCTTCTCTCATTAGGATATGATTGACAAATCTCAAATTTTCTCCTAAAAATTTAAGATGGAGATTCTTCGACTCTTCTCATGATCACCTAAATTTGAAGATGTTTCACCTCTTTACAAATTTCCATATTTAAAGAATATAAAATTTTACTTTTTATTAAAAAGTGATTAATAGTCTATGGTTCCAATAAATTTTACAAACTCCTAATTCAGTCTTCTAATTAAATCTAAGTAAAATTCTAAAATCTTAAAATATTCTTCCTCTTTTCCATGTATTAAAAATTCAAACTTGAAATTTTGAATTGACCCTAACACAAATAATGAAGAAAGAGGAGACAAATTTTGCCTCTTATGACATCCTCAAATTCCGTAGAAGACTTTTAGATCACTAAAAGCATTATTTTCTCTTTTACTTTTCCAAAACATCTCATTTGATATTTTTTTTTATTTAACTTTTGTATGGGTTGTTGTTCGATTTAATTAAAAAAAAAAAGAAATATTTCTTTAAATCAAATGGTTCTATATACCAGTGCACCACACATTATCGGTAAAATATCGTAACGATTAATAACTTTTAAGATATTGATATACAGAGCTCAGATTTAAGTTTGAGATTATCAATTATTCACATTTAAAATATGAGTCTAAATACTAGATTATTAAAAAAAAAAAACTCAAATATTTACCAACTATATCACACTATGTCTTAAGCTTCCCTATATATAAAACATATCTACCTATGATTATATCTTTAAACAGAACAAAACATCATACAACTTTTCAAAAAAATTGTGATCAAGAAAACATCGATTACAGTTCATTCATCAAGCTGTGTTAATTTCAGTATGGCAAAAACAACACACATAGCTGTTATTCCAAGTCCTGGTTTCAGCCACCTAGTCCCAATACTAGAATTCACAAAACGTTTAATCACAAACCACCCAAATTTTCACATCACTTGCATCATTCCCTCACTTGGGTCACCCCCAAATTCCTCAAAATCATACCTCCAAACAATTCCACCAAACATAAACTCAATTTTTCTTCCACCAATCAACAAACATGACTTACCTCAAGGAGCATACGCAGGAGTTATGATTCAACTCACTGTTACTCTCTCTTTACCATCAATTCATCAAGCTTTGAAATCATTGACTTCAAAAGCACCTTTAGTTGCTTTGATTGCTGATTCTTTTGCATTTGAAGCACTTGATTTTGCTAAAGAGTTTAACTCTTTGTCTTATCTTTACTTCCCTAGTTCAGCTATGAATCTATCACTTGTTTTACAATTGCCAAAACTAGATCAAGAGGTTTCATGTGAGTATAAAGATTTACAAGAACCTATAAAGTTACAAGGATGTGTGCCAATTCATGGTTGTGATCTTCCAACTCCAACAAAAATGAGATCAAATGATGCTTACAAAAAGTCTCTTCAACGTGCAAAAAGTATGTATTTTTTTGATGGAATCTTGTGTAATAGCTTCTTGGAATTGGAATCAGGTGCTATAAAAGCATTAGAAGAAAAGGGTCGTCATGGAAATGGAAACAAAATTAGTATTTTTCCTGTTGGGCCTATTACACAAAAAGGGTCATCATCATCAAACAATGATGTTGATGAGTTTGAATGTTTAAAATGGTTGAAAAACCAACCACAAAATTCTGTTTTGTATGTTTCATTTGGAAGTGGTGGAACACTTTCTCAAAGGCAAATCAATGAGCTAGCTTATGGTTTAGAATTGAGTGATCAAAGATTCTTGTGGGTTTTGAGAGCACCAAGTGATTCAGTAAGTGCTGATTACTTTGAAGTTGCAAATAATGACCCTTTGAAGTTTTTACCAAAAGGGTTTTTGGAAAGAACCAAAGAGAAAGGTTTGGTTTTGGCATCATGGGCACCTCAAGTTGAAGTACTTAAGCAAAGTTCAGTTGGTGGATTTTTAAGCCATTGTGGTTGGAATTCAGTTTTGGAGAGTATTCAAGAGGGGGTGCCAATAGTAGCTTGGCCTTTGTTTGCTGAACAAGCAATGAATGCAGTTATGTTAAGTGATGGTCTTGAAGTGGCAATTAGGTTGAAATTTGAAGATGATGAGATTGTTGAAAAGGAGAAAATTGCAAAGGTTGTTAAGTGCTTAATGGAAGGGGAAGAAGGTAAAGGAATCAGGGAAAGAATGAAAGTTTTAAAAGATTGTGCTGCTAAAGCACTGAAAGATGATGGTTCTTCAATACAAACCCTGTCTCATTTGGCTAATCAATGGGAAAATCTTGGTGGAATTTAGGAAAATATATGTTGTTCTTACTTCTTTAGGGTGTTGGGTTTGATGTTTCTAGTTAGTTGTGTTTTATTCAACACATATTTCTCATTGAAGTCGGTTCCGATATCTGATACGTGTCAAACACCGACAATATAATTCAGTAATTTATTTTCTCTAATTATTATCGGTGTCGATGTTTAAATGTTGGTGTCGTATTTGGTGTTCGTGTTAGTACACTACTTCATTGGTGATATTTGTTTCCTTTATTTTGTTTCTTTCTTTTGTTGAAATGACCATTGTATTGCATGGTTGACACAAGACATAGACAAGTTCCATGTGTAAAGAGGGACAAAATGGATGTCAAAGAAAATGAGAACGAAAAATTCTTCCTCCACACGACAGCTTTATTATGATTAGTGGGAGAGTTTGAACAAATACTTTGGAGATGTTGAATTTTTAAAATTTTAATTTATAAATTAAATATAATATTTTATTGTATATTAGAACTTTAAGTTTTAATTTGTGATGTAAACACTCATAAAATTTTGTAAACATAACTACAAAATAATTACGAATTGGAGTGAAAAGTTGTCCCTATTAAAAAAAGACGGAGTTATGAGTATAACATATTCCTTTGGTTCATATGTTTGGAGAGGAAAAAAAATCTAAACCAAAAAAGTAGTTAGTTTGATTGAGTTTTTACAATTTTTCTTACAAAATTAAACACAAACCGATGAATAGCATGTTGATTTGATTTAATTCAATCAGGTTAACATTGATAAAAATTAACATACTTATTTGAAAAATATAAAATTTTCTATTTCAAACACTAGATTTTTAATACCATTAATATAATTACGTAAACACTTTTCTAAACTACAATAAAAAAAAATATGTAAATAATTAAAAAAAACCTTTAAAAACAACACATATTTAAGATAACATTACTGATATAATTTAATAATTTTATTCAAATATCAGCGGTCGATTTTATATCGTTAAACGAAATTCAAAACACATAAAATTAAAATTGAAGTTAAAAAATATAGTGTAATTTTTTTACTTAATATATTTTATAATTTTTATAGGTTCTTTTTATTTAAAAAAAATTGATAGGAACATTGAGGCATGGCCCCTTTATATTCCTACTAAGCTCCGCCCTTAATTATGATACCATTGCTTTTTAAAATACCAAAATATTATTCTGTTTTTGGAAGATGGTAGCTTTTCGATAAAATAAAACCAATCAAATTAGTCTATGACGTGACAGTAATGTAATGTCAATGTAAGAATAAGAATAGCATGTATGGTTATGTATGGTTTTTTGAATAAACCAATTCGAACAAAAATCTGAAAATATTGAGGAAAAGAAATTACCATGATAAAAAGAAGTTATTTAATTATTACTTCACTCATTATTGTCATTGGAAACCATGGTGAGACAACATAACTTACATGAACATGTTTGTGCCACTTGGTGGTGCATATTCAATCCACCTATTTATGCAATTCACTTTTATATGCAATCCCATCGACAGCAAACTATGAATAACATAATTATAACTTATACTTATCAACTTTGGCAATTAATTAAACAAATAATAAGAAGCTCGTGGTCAAGATTGGCGTGCTAGCATCAAATAACATATAGAAGAAGACATGTCTTAGAAAATATACTGACACTAACATATTAATTATATTTAATTAATTTATTTTTTCATCTTATTACTCCTATCACCTCTTTATATTATATCATGTTTGATATCTATGTCAGCATTTGTGTCATATCTAATAATCAACCATAAATAGAATCACAAATATTCATAAACTTTCCATACCCACACCCATAAAAAACTTTCCACTAAAAATTCAATTCCATGGCCAAAACAATTCATATAGCAGTAATTTCAATCCCTGCATTTAGCCACCAAGCTTCCATTATTCAATTCTGCAAAAACCTCATTCATCTCCATAATCATTTCCACATAACATGCATCTTCCCAACCATTGATTCACCTCTTCCATCCACCCTCACATTACTCAAATCTCTTCCTCCAAACATCAACTACACATTCCTTCCACCAATAAACAAAGAAAACCTCCCACAACATCTTTCTCCAGCAGTTCAAATCCAACTTGCAGTTTCTCAATCCATGCCATCTTTCCACAACACAATCTCATCACTCTCTTCATCATCAACTACACCTATTCTTGCTCTAATTTCCGATCCTTTCGCTAACGAATCGCTAGAAATAGCGAAAAGATTCAACCTTTTATCTTATATTTACTTCCCTCCTTCTGCAATGACACTCTCACTTTTCATCCATTTACCAAAACTTCATGAGGAAGTTTCATGTGAATATAGAGATCACAAAGAAGCTATACAAATTCCAGGTTGTATCCCTATTCATGGCAATGATTTACCTGAACATTTTCAACACCGATCTAGTCTTGCTTATGATTTAATTCTCCAACGTTGCAAAAGACTCAATCTTGCTGATGGGTTTTTGGTTAACAGTTTCATGAAAATGGAAGAAAATACATTGAAAGCCTTAGAAGAACAAAACAGAGAAAAAAACAATGGTTCTGTTTTTTTTGTGGGACCCATTATTCAAAATGGGACAAATAATGAATCAAAAGGGTCATATTCAGATTTAGAGTGTGTGAAGTGGTTGGAGAATCAAATTCCTAACTCAGTTTTATATGTGTCTTTTGGAAGTGGTGGAACACTTTCTCAAGAACAATTAAATGAGTTAGCTTTTGGGTTAGAATTAAGTGGTCAAAATTTTTTATGGGTTTTAAGAGCACCTAGTGATTCATCAAATGAAGCTTATCTTGGTGTTAAAAATAATGATGACCCTTTAAATTTTTTACCAAAAGGGTTTATAGAAAGAACAAAAGGAAAAGGGTTAGTTATTGTTAATTGGGGTCCACAAACACAAATTTTGAGTCATGTTTCAGTTGGTGGATTTTTGACTCATTGTGGTTGGAATTCAGTGCTTGAGAGTGTTGTGTTGGGAGTGCCTATGATTGCTTGGCCATTATTTGCTGAACAAAAAATGAATGCTGTGTTGTTATGTGATGGACTTAAAGTGGCAATTAGGCCAAAGATTAATGAGAATGGTTTGGTTGAAAGAGAGGAAATTGTTAAGGTGATTAAAGGGGTGATGTTGGATGGTGAAGAAAATGGGATTAGGGAAAGGATTGGAGAGTTGAGAGATGGTGCTGTTGATGCTTTGAAAGACGATGGGTCTTCTACAAGGGCAATATTGGAATTTGGTAATTGTTTGGAGAGATTTGGGAGGAGCATATAAGTGTTTGATGGAAGTTTTTAGGTGAAAGTAGTTAATGGTGAAAAGAAAGAAAAATTTAAATGTAACTATTGTACCTTGAAAATTTATAACCCATTAGTTATTTGTATTTTGTTTGTTATAAATACTAAAAAAATGTTGAAAGGTGTGATTGATTCAACATAGACCACTCTGGCGTAGAGAATTTTTAATTTATTAAAAAAAATTATATTTATTCATTCAAATTTATAGAAATTATATCGATCAATAATAATATAATTTAAAGTTGTTAAAATCGAAAATGATTAATTTATAAAAAAACTTACAATGTCCAGATTAATAGTATAAAATGACTAATAGTATAAAACAGCACAATGCTTATAAGTGTGATAAAGCCTACAAATATAACAAAATTAAAGTGCCTGAAACATTCATACTTCTAAAGCTGCAACAAAGTGATTGATTGAATCTGCATGGGCATTTGATCAAAGTTTGAGTGTTTTTCTTTGATAATTTTGTCAAGGCAAATTTGTCATTGTATGAATTCTGATTTGTATTCCATCATTGCCTCATTGGCACTTGATGCAGAAATGTTAAATTGGTATTTTGTATTCAATGTGAATTTTTCCTTTTCACCTAACTATAAATTTAATATCACTCCATACCTAAATATAACTAAAAGGTCTAATTGCAGTTTTAGTCCTCCTATTTAAACTGATTCACGAAATTGGTCTCCTTATTTTAAAAGTCGACAGTTTTAGTACCTCCTTCTGATTTTTTAGCTAAAAAATGATGACGTGAGATGTTTTAAATAATATGACATATGATACGATAATGTAGAGTGATTAACACCCATAAAATTGAAATAAAACGTCGTAAAAACTTAACTTTCAACTTCAAAATTTTTTCGTATTTTTAATTTAATTAATGATATATGAATAATTAATGGATCTAGACGGTTTTATATCATAGAATTGTATCGTCATTTTTTAGCTAAAAAATCATAGGGAGAGACCAAAATTGTCGACTTTTAAAATAGGGGGACCAATTTCGTGAATCAATATAAATAGAGGAACTAAAACTGCAATTAAGCCTAACTAAAAATAGAAAATAATTAGGGTTTTTATAATACCAAACCACTGTTATGAATTTTGCCTTATGTAATAATGCAATTTTTTCTTTTCTTTTATCTCTATTTTTTTATACTTTAAAATAATATTGTTGCCGTTAATTTTCGAGCATCTTATTTACATAGAAAATGAATATAGATTAATGTTAAATTTTGTAGATATAATTTATATGATTGTATTTTTAATCCAACAGTTATTTATAAAATATTTATTTATATAATATTACTGAATGAACGTAACTGTTAGTATTATTATTTAAGTGTAATTTAATTATTCTTCTGTATATTTATATGTGTGTGTTGTTATTTAATTTAAGCAGGTCTTGCTATTGTTTAATAGATAATATTGCATATATATAGGGTGAAAATTAGTTAACATCATGAGTAACTATGTGATGAATTACTTTACTTAATAACTCAATATGAATAATGAATTTTAATAATATAGTCGTTGATTAGTGACATAATATATTAATGATCAAACACACACAGTTTAATATAAATCAGAAATTTGTAGCTATATATTTATATATGTATA
>JBBPBP010000003.1:17222581-17288862 GCA_037974735.1 Cicer chorassanicum
AAGTTTAATAATAAAAAATTAACAGTTTTTTTAGGATGAAAAAATTATTATTAATCAAAGTAGAACTAATCATCATTTGACAACCGTTTTAGGTTGTATTTAAACTCTCTATAATATCAAAATCTTACCATTTAACTGACGCTTCATGAACATAAAATATTAACCATAATTTAAGTGAAAATTTATATAATTGATAATCGTGGACTCTATTTTTATTAAACTATATAGGTTATCTGAGTAAAAAAAATATATATAAGTTATATAGAAATTATTAAAATTGTAACATTTTTTCCTCCGCATTTTAAAATGTTTGGAAACAGTGCTCATGGTAGATACATGTATGAATTTCTTTCACCAAATTCATCTTATTAATTGTACTTTCTTAATTGTTTGTCTTTTCTTCTTCTTTGAAGTATTAAGATGGTTGTTATATTTTAATCATTAAAATGTAATTAAAATATTTTGAGGTATTTAATTGTAATGAATTATCAATCGTAACTTAATATAAAATTAAGTTTGTAATAATAACTATGTTTTTTATTGTTAGTTTTG
This sequence comes from Cicer chorassanicum, assembly GCA_037974735.1. NCBI lineage: Eukaryota > Viridiplantae > Streptophyta > Magnoliopsida > Fabales > Fabaceae > Cicer > Cicer chorassanicum. The sequence continues at coordinate 17,223,134 of JBBPBP010000003.1, forward strand.
TAATCATAGAGATGTATGCAGAGTTATGATATAAAAATTATAGAAAGTGATTATCCCGTACGGATAAAGTTAGTTTTGTTGGTTTATCATATGTTTCTTTCACGAAGTTCATCTTATTCAAAGCGTGTCGAACCATAAGCATGGACAAATTGTATTTTCTTAATTGTTTGTCATTTCTTCTTCTCATTTTTGTTCAGGAGATATCTTGTTCTCATTATTTTTGAAATTTATTTATTATTTTTTTATACATGCATTTAGCCAAAAGAATATTGTCCGAATGAGTTATTTGTGTGAATTGGAAACAAAACTATGTGAAGAAATGTTCTCATATGCCATTGGGTTTGTGCTTATGGCCGAACAACTACCAAAACAAATTTTCTATGGTATTTGACATTGTAATATGTTGGCTAAAGTAAGTTGTAGTACTTGTTTATATTCAATTATCTATTATATATAGTTGACCTAAAAATCTTAAAGAATAAATAAATTGAAAATGTCATTTTGTGGTTTAAGAATTCAAAAGTGTTCAACGAGCCCAAAATAACATTAGTTAAAGAAAAACAAATGGTTTGTATCTGAAAGAAATTATGTTGTCCATATTTAATTACAATGAAAGACATAGATAAATAAAAAGGAAAAATAGAAGATCGATAAAAATAATTAGCGAAAGAAATTATATTATACAATCTCACATTTTCATTGATATTTGGGGTGAGAATTGTGAAATCATATTAAATTAGAACTGAAAGACATTGATAAAAAAAAAAGAGGAAAAATAGAAGATGAATAAAATTTAAGGGGAGAAACAAAATGACATGATTTGACACAATTGAGGAATTCACCAAGAGGTCACTCATTCTCACATTTCACATCGATACTTCGGGTGAGAATTGAGAAGCCATGAAGGATTTAATGTTGTGTAAGTAACAAAAATTTGTATCTAAAGTGTGCTCTCTTTAAAGTTTAAGAAGGAATTGAAAGAATGATTCTTGAGATAACATAAGATATGATGTATTTTGTTACCAGCTAATCTAAATATGCAGAGTTAGAAAAAGTTAGAAATGGAGGAGCTTTGAAAGTGATTGAAGTGAGAAGATAGTAAAATTATTTTCACGAGGAACTTTGATAGAAAAATTATTTTCATGAAGAGCTTCTATATGTGGGTTCTCATCATATGTATATGATGATGTGTAATATGCAAAAGCTAAATTGAAAAATAAAATATGTGAGATGAGTTGTAGAGGCATATGAAGGGTGCCACATAAGAATATAAGTTATATGGAACAAATATTATGATGTGGCACATAAATGTGTGATGTGTCACTCAATTGAGTTGGGGTTTTGTTTTAATATATTATAATAGATACTTCGTGTGACAATTGAGAAGACTTGAAAGATTTAATGTTGTGTAAGCAAAAAAAACTTTGTATCTATAGTGTGCTCTCCATCAAAGTTTAAGAAGGAATCGAAATAATGATTCTTAAGATAACATAAGATAGGATGGATTTTGTTACCAACTAATATAAATATACAAAGTTAGAAATGGAGGAGCTTTGAAGGCAATTGAAGTGAGAAGATAGTAAAATTATTTTCATGAGGAGCTTTGATAGTAAAATTATTTTCATGAAACGCTTATGTGTGGATTCTCAACATATGTATATGATGATGTGTGAGATGCAAAAGCTAAATTGAGAAATAAAATATGCGAGATGAATTGTAGAGGCATATGAAGGCTGTCACATAAGAATATAAGTGATGTGGAACAAATATTATGATGTAACACATAAATGTGTATTGTGTTATTCAATAGAGTTGAGGTTTGTTTTAATATATTATAATAATATATTTCAAAAGATACAGGTTAATTTGTGAGTGCTACAATTTTGTTTTGACTGCCACAAAACATGTGGCAAAATTTAATTATAAAGTGTAGATACATAGTACAAGTGCGGGTGTAATATGAAACAGATATGATGATATGTAAAAATTATTAAATTTAAGATAATTATTGTCAGAATTCAAGATTAGCCGAGGTATCGGCTAATTAATCTCAATTAGGATTTCCTTTTTTTCAAACGATTACGCTAAGGAATGCACTATGTCCCTCAGCTATGCGTTTCTTAACTACTTCAAAGAGTGTGAAGTACGGTGTGTGTGTGTGTGTGTGTGTTTTTGATCTACTAAACTAAGAAATGCATAAAGTAAAGTAAAATGATAAAAGGATAAAATGCATAAAAAGCTTGTTTGATTGATTGAGTGTGTCTTGAAAATTTACAAGTGTTTGTATTTATAGGCAAATGATAGTCATATTGTCCATAATTGTGGCCTACAAAAATGTAGTCTTGCAAGGTTATTTACACGGATAACGCGTAATTGTTCCCCCTAATGGAGATACATGGCACCCCATGAGGGCACATCCTTCCTATTTCCATGGCATGTTCTATTGCCGATATATGCGCGTGCTTTTCCTTAAATAGTGCACCCCTATTAGTTGCATGAGATTGGTTAGTGGCACTAAAACGTGGAACACAAGCATAATTTCCAAATAATCAAGTTCTAGTGAGCTTTGGTCAATTATTACACCTTTGCGGTCTTTGTGGACCTCTGTTGACTTGAGAAAGATTTGATTAACTCATATTCGACTATTTTTCATTCGCCCGACCATATTTTGGCTAAGGAAATTTTGCTGACCAACAACTCTTGTATTTTTTATGTGGCTACTATTCTCTCCTCGTTTTACTATTTCTTATTCAATATTTTTGATCGACTAATCATGAAGAAAGACTTTAAGATGGTGAGTGGTCGCATTTGGTTTCTAATGTGAGAAATCTGCAAGTGTATGGTTTTTGTCAAGTAGTACAAATACCGAATCTACAGGAACTATGTCTATGAGTACTAATTAATTATAATTAAATTAAATTAAGGGAACAAATAATTTGGTAAAGAGAAAATTGTAACAACGAAATAAAATGCAAGAAACCAAAGACAATTTTTGTAATAATTAGAATATTTATAAGATTGGAGTTGTCAATATTAACTAATGAGTCTATATCAATTTTCCTTTTAACAATATTAAATCTCTTTTGAAGGTGAATTATCCTAATATAGTAAGTGCTCACTCTCATGTATTTAGACAAACTCCTACTCTCATGAATTTAGATTGAATCCTTTAAGTTTTATGATAATTCATTGATTCCTCGAAAGAACAAACCTACTCTCATGATTTTAGTCTCACGTTCAATTCCTATTATGCTAATACTATGGTTCACTTCTCGGTCTTTCCCCTAATACCTATGATTTTGCAAATAAGGGATCAAACAAATTTACATAACATGAATGCTCACTAGATATTAAATCAAAAGTAATTCAATAATTAAAAAACAAAATGCAAATAACAATCAATCCATCATCATCAATGTATCAAAGACTATGTCCAATCCTAGAAATAAGAAATCTACTCAAACATGGTAGAACAAGAATCCATGAAATAGTTTAAGAACATTCAAGGTAGGGAAGTTAGAGAATGAGGGAGAAAGAAAAGCTTGACCCTAGCCTCCAAAGCACCACCCAAGGCTTCAATTTCAAAACTCTAAAACCTTCTTTTTGAGTCATATTTATACTTAGGTAACAAAGAGATCCAAGTCCAATTAAAATAGAACTAAAAAATAAAAATCAAAAAATAGGATTTAGCTTATGAATTACGGGTCTAGCAACTGCCACAATTTGGTCTTGTTTTATAATAAAACGTTGTATTTTATAACAAACTATGAAAACAATAATCCTCTCACGAAACATGGTCATGTCAATTGACACACCCTGACTATGTTTCTTCCCATACTCGAGAAAATAGCAGAACAAGAAATGTTGGTGTGTCGACTAACACACTCGGCATGTAGTTCTTTCTTTGTTCGTGCTTGTATCCAAATTTCTTTCAAAATGTATCCATCTTTAAACCACATCATTCAAACCCCTTTCCAACACGAAAGTGCTTCAATTCTACAAAAGAAAAAAAAGATACTAAATGCAATAATTCGATTGATAGCAAGTTCAATTTGGGGCCTAGGTTCCTTGAAATCATGGTTCTCACTGATAAGGACACTTTTTTGAAAACTCTCAGAGTGTTTAAGGGTGTAGAAGAATCACTCAAATTCCTCCAAAAAAATCATGTTCTACCATAGGCTTGACAAGGAACCAAATCTCCACTATATAATTTTTGTAAAGTATATATGAATCAAAAGGTCTTTTAAAAGGTTGTAACGGGGTCAAAGATTTTAAATAGAAAGTGGGAAAAAATAAAGTAAAGGATATTCAAAAGACTATAAAAAATGAACACATAATTATGGATAACCTCTAGAACACATACAAACATTTGGAGCTCAACACATCTATTATCTATTATCTATCTATTATATATAATTAAAAGAGACTCTTGCCACCTCACGCTATTTTTTCCACGTCATCGAACATTTGCCACCTCAGCTAAAAAGCTGATGTGTACATCTTCCTAGAGACTTCCTGGTCACTTTCTAAATAGTTTTTCCCCTCTCTCCTGACCCGTCTGAATCTGCCCAAAATTTGGTATCTATTATCATTATCAATATCAATCAATACAATAAATTACCAATTCATGTGCCATAAGTTACCAATTTCAATACAATAAATATCAATTATGTGTCTTTCATTATTACTGATAACGGCAGTTTTTCCCCTCTCCTGACCTGTCCCAAAATCCAATATCTATTATCAATATTAATATCGATCAATACAATAAATTACCAATTCATGTGCCATAAGTTACCAATTTCAATACAATCATTAACATTTGTCCTCCATTATTATTGATAACGGTTATTCCTCCATAAATATTTTCAAATCGAATATTATATAGTATCATTACTGAAAAAAAATAATTTAATAAAATTTATAGTATCTACGAAATCTGTCACATGTCACTTATTAGATAACTAAAATTAATATTTAAATCAAAGAGAGATATAATTTTGAATTAGGCCAACAATTTGTTTTTCTATGTTTTCTTATTATATCATTACTCATGTGGACTTAGAGAAAAATTTATATATTTTCTGAAATACATTTTTTCTAAGGACAAAATCATGAAATCTTACTATTTTGATAAAATAATACGTTGGAGTGTATAAAAAGTAGACATTAAAAATAGTCAATATACAACTTTTGTATTTTTTTTTATTATTGTGTCGTCACATATATTTACCAAAACATATAACAATTAGTCAATCTAATAAAAAAATTTGTGTTTTGTTTCTCTTATTAGTTATCCCCTCTCCTGACCTGTCCCAAAATACAATATCTATTATCAATATTAATATCGATCAATACAATAAATTACCAATTCATGTGCCATAAGTTACAAATTTCAATACAATCATTATCATTTGTCCTCCATTATTATTGATAACGGTTATTCCTCCATAAATATTTTCAAATCGAATATTATATAGTATCATTACTGAAAAAAAAAAATTTTAATAAAATTTATAATATCTACGAAATCTGTCACATGTCACTTATTAGATAACTAAAATTAATATTTAAATCAAAGAGAGATATAATTTTGAATTAGGCCAACAATTTGTTTTTCTATTTTTTCTTATTATATCATTACTCATGTGGACTTAGAGAAAAATTTATATATTTTCTGAAATACATTTTTTCTAAGGACAAAATCATGAAATCTTACTATTTTGATAAAATAATACGTTGGAGTGTATAAAAAGTAGACATTAAAAATAGTCAATATACAACTTTTGTATTTTTTTTATTATTGTGTCGTCACATATATTTACCAAAACATATAACAATTAGTCAATCTAATAAAAAAATTTGTGTTTTGTTTCTCTTATTAGTTATCAATGCATATATTTACCATGAGCATTATTTCGAAATTTTTTTAATATGTGTAGGAAAAAATGTTACAATTTTAAAAATTCTTACATAACTTATATACTTTAATAAAAATAGAGTTTACAATTATCAATTATATAATTTATCTTTTAAATCATGGTTAATATTTTATGTCTATAGACCATAAAAAATCAGCTAAATGGTACAAATCTGATATTGTAAATAAAGTTCAAATCTAACTTAAAACAGTTGTAAAATTGTTAATTTTTTTAATGATTAAACTTTTACAAGATATTGTTCTTTTATCTTTTTTTTAACAGTAAAAATACTCATTTAATTACAAACTCTACAATATCTTTTATCGCTTTTTTTTATAACTTTAAAAATTTACAAGATTAATATTATATATATATATATATATATATCACCTTATAAAAAAAATTAAAATTAAACTCGCACAATGCGCGGGTCATATTCTAGTTATAATAATTAAAACAGAACCTCAAAATTCTTCATCTATGCCACATCCTCCAATATTTGCCAACTCACCAAAATTCTGATGAGGCACATTCCAAATTCATCTTCTATTCCATTATGTTTTGTTTCTTCAATATATAATGCCAACCTTTTTAACTTGTCCAAATACAATTATTTCATATATTATATAGTTTCAACTTTAATTTATCACTCAATGACTCATTAATACACTTAAAAAGCTCTAATTACTCATCAAAACTTTCATTTCAATAACTCATACAAAAAAATACAAACCATCCAATATATTCAAATCATCAAAATGAAGAATTTTGGGGTTCTATTTAATTATTATAATAGATGTTCAAGTTCATATATCAATATTATTGCATAGGAAATAAGTTTTTTCCCCTATGTTGAATGTGTCTCTCATAACATTTTTTTCTATTTATAATTAAAAAAACACAAATCATAATTGAAACAACAAAAAAATGAATAATATTAAATATTTGGAAATAAATAAATTCTAACTATTTCATTATTCACTCGAAACTTTCTATGTCTTAAACATTCACAAACTTTTCTTGCATATAATTTTTTTCAACCACTCATGAAGTTTCTTGACCGTGTCAAATAATTATTTGAAAATTTCGAGGCACACACGAATGAATTGTTTCAATATTTTGGATTTAACAAACTATCACTCATGAATGAATGTTATAATATATCACAAAACACATAATTTTATTTGGGTCATGCTTAGATCGACAGTGAGATTGACAGAATTACGATGAACATATAAAATTGAAAACGTGAAAAAGTACATAAATTTATAAATCTAATGTTTCAAAACTAATATATATTATATACAATGAAGAAATATTATAGCTAAATGTATAACTTTAACAATAAATAAATACATAACTATTTAACAAATATATTATTAGAAGAACCACTTCAATGAAATGAAAAAGCTTGAATAAAGCAATTCCACATTTAAATATATTTTGCATGAGTTGTATTAGTCAACAATGTTTTACTTTTTCTTTTACTAAAGCAAACCTAGCTTATATATAATTATTCAAAACTATATTTACCTTTAACTACATAAACACTTGATGAGTATATTCTACTGTAAAACAAAATTAACAATACTTTTAAATTACATATTATTGTTATTTTATATTTAGTAATATATTAAATTTTACTGCGCAACGCGCGGGTTAGTATCTAGTTCAATGTAATTTTAAGCCAACTCCTTCTATGATTTTTCACTTCTCCATTTCTCCCCCTCGATTTTTTTCTTTTATTATTTTTATTTTTATTTATTTTTATTGTTGGGGAGCAGCTAATAACATTCAAACATGACATCACAAATATTTGTCATCTATTTTTTTTATTTATATATTTTTTTCACCCGATTTGCTCTATTATACTCTAAAATGTATCCGAAAATCGATTAAACAATTAAACATGGACACCAAGAAAATATATTGATATCAAGCTCAAAATGGACAGTTAGGGGCAAATTATACAAACAAATAAAAATCTCTAGAGGCCAGAAAAAATACTTAAAAGAGCTAAATGACACATTTGCTCTCTTAACTTATTTTATATTTTACTTTGGTCCTTTAAGTTTTATTTATTTAATTTTGATCCTTAAGTTGGAAACTTTAGACACTTTACTCCTTTAAGTTATTTTCGTTCTATTTTAGTACCTTAAATTACAAACATTAAACATTTTGGTCCTTTAAATTACAAACGTTATATACTTTGGTCTTTTCAAATAATGTATAATATTGTAACTTAAGGGACCAAAGTGTCTAATTTTTATAACTTAAAGGGCCAAAATCTTTAATGTTTATAACTTATGAGACTAAAATTGAACTGAAACTACTTGAGGGACCAAATTGCCTAACATTTGAACTAAAAATTTATTTAGCCTAAAAATATTTCTAGGTCAAGTTCTAAAGAGCACAATCAATAAGGAACAAACATTCAACAAAATAAAAGAGAAAAAACCTCTACATAGACTAAAAACTCACATTTATAAGCTCAATCAATGAGAAACACGAAGTTAGATAATTTTTTACTAATTATCAACTTGCAAGGATAACCTTTGTATGCAAAAAGAAAGTGCCAATTAGCATATCACAAGAATGCGTAATTTAGCTTCCAAATCAGAAAATGGCACAAACCTACCATGGAAGTACAAAACAAATTATAAAGCAAATAAGATGCTATCATGCAAAAATCATAAAACTAAAATATGATGACATGAAAAGAAAAATGAACAAAATGGAAATAAAAAAAGCAAATAGATAAAAACCTATCCCAAACTTAAAATTTACATTTCCCTTATGTAAATAAGAAACTTGAAGTAGGAAAAGAAAAAGGAAAGAACTCAATGTGGAGGTGATTGGTTTTGCATCAGCTGATTCGTGGTAGCTAATTCATGGTAACTAATTGGTTTCACATTAGCTGATTCATGGTAGTTGACCCATGGAACATTATGCCAACACATCTAGAAAATCAATTTCTGAATACGAGTATGGCAGCTCCCACACCCTAGGCGTGGTTCTTTCTAACCTGATTTTTTTTCCTCAATCTTATATATTTTTCACCTAAAAGTTAATCAAAATAACCCTCGATTCATACCTATCAAATATTCAAATCAAAATAATAAAAGAAAATCAAAATGAAACAAAATTAAGAGTAATAAAATGAATGAAATACTTGGGTTGCCTCTTAAGAAGCGCTGAATTAACGTCATCAGCTTGACGAGTAAGATGTTCATTCCCAGTATCTAAATTTTTTCTTTTAACATCATCCACCCTTGGGGGCTTCAATGGAGCATATCTTCCACGAGCATGTTTCCCTGATTTACTCCTTGCCTTTTCTTGAATTTTATCGATTAATTTTGGTTATATGGGAACATCTTTGACCACTCATGGCAATAATTGATGTAACAAATTTATCCTACAACATGCATCATCAAAACAAGGTTGTTTCATAAATTTAAAAAAAAAAAAAAAATCAAATTCTACCTTTTCATCACCAACCATTAAGGATAACTTGCCATTCTTGACATCAACAATGGCACATGCAGTAGCTAAGAAATGTCTACTAAAAGTAATGGGGATTTCTACATCCTCCTCCATTTCAAGCACAACAAAGTTAACAGGAATAAAAATATTTCTCACCTTAATAGGAACATCCTCCAAGATGCCTATGAGGTATTTGACGGGGGTGATCTACCAATTGAAGGGAGATAATGGTGGGTTTTAATTACGCCAACTCAACTTCTTACAAACAAAATAGGGCATGAGGCTAACACTTGCCCCCAAATCACACAAAGCTTTGTCAAATATAGTATTACCAATTAAGCAAGGGATAAAGAAGCTACCCAAATCTTTTAATTTTGGAGGTAATTTGTTTTGAATTAAAGGACTGCACTTTTCAATCAATGCCACAATCTCAAAATCCTGGAGCTTCCTTTTATTGCTCAAAATGTCCTTTAAAAACTTAGCACAAATGGGCATTTGATGCAAGACTTCAGTGAAGGGTATGTTAATATAAAACTTTGTAAGGACCACCAAAGAATTTTTGAATTGCCTATCAAGCTTAGCCTTGGCTAGCCTTTAAGAGAATGGAAACGAAGGTTGATAAGGTTTAGAGGACACATACCTAGACACCTCTTCTTTCACTTCATCTTTTTCACCATCTTATACCACACACCTCTCTTCTTTATCAACTTTAATTTTAGGATCTTTCAAATGTTTACCACTCCTTATGATTATAGCCTTAAAATGCTCATTAGAATTAACTTCAAGTTGTCAAGGAAATCTATCTTAAGTTCTACTTGAAGACGTAACTTGTTGTGCAATTTGGGTCTCCACCATTTTGTTATGGATGTGATAACTCTTCATCATATGCATAGTTTTCATTGTTTTTAGACTTATTCATCTTTTATTCATTAGTTAATTTAAGGATTTATTTGATATATATATATATATATATATATATATATATATATATATATATATATATATATATATATATTATTTTAGTTCTTTGATTTAATGAAATGCTTATGTTCTTATTTCCTTGATTAAGTAGAGATTTTCGTAGTTTTGCGTTGTTACTTTATTTCAGTGCAGTGCTGAATTTTGGTGAGAAATCAGACTTAAAAGAAGAATTCCTGTACGGTATTTTGCGTTGTTACTTTATTACACCGGAACCCAATTCAGACTCAAAAGAGAAGAAACATGCAGAAAACGTCAAACAGAAGAAACTGTGAGTCTGAAGCACAACAGTTGCGCCTGAGGCGTATTTTTAGGCTGAAGCCTCTATCAGGACGCACTTGAAGCGCAAAAGCTGCGCTTGGGAAATGTGGCACGCGACAGCATTCGTTAAAATGCATTTTTTTTCACTTTCTAGGCATCTTTTTGGCTATTGGGAAGTGGGGAGACTTGTGCCATAGTAGATAAACTCAAAGACGGCCGTTTCTAACACCATTGGAGCTGTTTTATCAAGAATCATTCATTAATCTTTCTTGTAACTCTTCTCTAATCTCTATCTTTTCTATCTCTGTCATGAGTAACTAAACCCTATTTGTTTTGGATGGGTGTAACAAGATGAAACCTTTATTTTTCTGATTTGATTTCTAGTTATATGAATGAGTTTATTGATTTATTTTTCTTATCTATGTGCTTAATGCTTTTTATTGCTTGATCAATATTAAAATCTTCAACGATTCTTATTTTGAAACGGAAGTGGACTTTACGAATGCTTGAGATGAGAAATTCACGAATTTGTAGTCTAGAGATAGATGCAGGTCATGAAACCAATTAAATTAGTTGCAAAGGCAATACTCTAACAAGAGAATTCTTTCTACGATATGACTTAATTCTAATCTTAAATCCACTAAGGAATTAGGGGTTACTTTGGAATTAAAGGTTATGTCACTAAGACATTAGAGCAAGAATAATAAAGAGAATTCGATATTAATTCAATAAAGAAATTTAGTAACTAGGATCAAATTAGACACCAAGGTTGGATTCAAAGTGAGACTCATCCCTGACATTTTTCTTATTATAAAGGATCAATTTTATTACTGTTGTTAATTTTAAATATTATTTCAATTAAATTTGGGAACTTTTTTTTCAACTTTAGTAATTAAATAAAATTCAATATTAAAACGCAATCCTTGAGTTCGACACTCGATACTACCGTTTATTACTTGCAACGATTCAGTACACTTGCTGAAACCAATCAAATTTTTGGCGCCGTTGCCGTACAATAATCCCTACTCTGGTACGTACAATCCAGGTTGGAGAAATCATCCAAATTTTTCATGGAAAGATCAACAAGGTGGATCTCAAGGTCAATAAAAAGCTCAAGCAAATCAAGCTCCACCTTGAAAAGCTGCTTGGGAGAGTGTTATTGAGAAATTAGTAGTAAGCACAAGTTCTTTCATTGAAGAGTCAAGAGCCATCTAGAAAAATCACTCAGCATCAATAAAGAATTTAGAGACCTAACTGGGTCAACTTGCTCAACAAATGGCACAAAGAGCGCCTGGAAATTTGCCTAGTGACACAATTCTGAATGCGCGAAATAATGTCAATGTCGTGACCATGAGGAGCGGCAAGGTAAGTGAACAAGTACCACCTAAAGCCAAACAGAGTGGAAGTACTTCAACTTCAACCCACTCGGAGGAAATGGTCACCTCGACATCAGTTGAGGAGCACATCGCTCTTGAAAATGAGGAAGAACCTGTGGTACAGAAAAAAATGACACTGCCAAAACCAAAAATTCGACTTCCGTTCCCTCAAAGATTAAAAAAGGAAGAAACTAACAAACAATTCGGTAAATTTCTTGATGTTTTTGAAAAAATGCAAATCAACATTCCTTTTGCTGAAGCATTAGGATAGATGCCGACATACGCAAAGTTCATGAAGGAGATTCTGTCAAAGAAAAGAATAATTGGCGGTGAAACAATTATGCTTACCGAAGAGTGTAGTGCTATCCTACAGAGGAAGCTGCCACCAAAGCTCAAGGATCCTGGAAGTTTCTCCATCCCTTGCAGTACTGGAAATAGAACTTTTGGGAAGGCCCTGTGTGATCTTGGGGCTAGTGTAAGTCTTATGCCCCTTTCCATATACAAAAAGCCAGACATTGGAAGAGTCAAAGACACACAACTAATGTTACAGTTTGTGGATCGCTCAATGAAACACCCATATGGGGTGGTAGAAGATGTGTTAGTCAAAGTGGATAAGTTCATTTTTCCAGTGGATTTTGTGGTACTAGACATGGAGGAAGACAATGACATTCCCTTAATCTTGGGGAGACCATTCTTAGCAACAGGGAGAGCTATGATTAATGTGGCAGATGACACCTTAACCTTTAAGGTAAATGAGGAAACAGTTACGTTCAATATTCTAAAAGCCATAGAGCATTCAAACGAAAGAGAATAGTGCAACCGAATTGAGATTTTTGATTTAATAGTCGATGAAGAAGTTGAACATTAAGTACCCATTTTTCCATTAGAAAGAGTGTTGTGCCTACCTTAAGATGTTGTTAAAGATAGTGAAGATCCAAGAGTGAAAGATGTTTTAGCCATGTTAGAAGCATCACCATGTCACTCCCTCCGCTTCCATACTAGTTGGGAGGAGTTGAAATGGAATGAAGACAAGTATTTAGAGAAAAAGAAAGAGATGCCACTGGTTGAGCTCAAGAAATTGCCACCTAACTTGAAATATGTATTCCTTGGTGAGAAGGACGATGTGTTCTTTCTCTCATATATGCCACCTTGATAATGGTTGAGGCGTCAAGCTAATGACCATAAAGAAGCGCTTCGTGGGAGGCAACCCACAGGTAGAGGTAACATTTACTTTTGCAATCTTATTTTTGTTATTTGGATTTGTTTCTTTTTAATTGTGTGTAAATGTGCACTATGATGAAGAATTTTTAACAACTTGAAGCTAGTCTTAAACTATTTGTTTCAGATTTTGAAATTTAAACTCTATTTCTTTGCTCATTTCATTGCTCAATTCGTTGAGTTTCACTAATGCATGCATTGTTGATTTCTCCTTGGTTTTCGAAGTCTCACTAGCCATTCTCTAAAAAAAACAAAATAATTTTTGTAGTGGCATGTTTGGCATCATTTAGATAGTTCATACTCTTTCCTATTATCCTAGCTGTGAGTCTTTGAGTCTAAACACTTTAATTCTTTGTTGTGTGATTATCCAGACATGTGTTATGCCTTCAGAACTTGCACTAATTATGACTTGCATCACTTGTAATTTATGCATACACTGAGGTAATTTTGTTTGGTCGTTTAAGCCTTTCTAACTACCCTATGAAAATTTTATCCTTTGCTAGCCCCTTTGAGCCTTGCGCTTTTATTTCGGTTACTAGCTACATTACAAGCCAAATGACCCGACTTTAATGAAATCACCTTACTTGAAGTTAGGTAGAAAAAAAAAATCTCGTCTTGATAAAGTTCTAAGTTTGGGGTTGCTCATAGGATAGCAACCTTTTAAGTTTGGGGTGATGATTCTCACAAAAAGAAAAAAAAATCAAAAAAAAAAAGAAAAAAAATATATAGTTTTAGTACATTGATAAATAACATCTTCTTAGTTCTTTTGTCAATGGTTGAGAATGTTCAACATAAAATGTGGAGAAAAAAAAAGAATAAAAGAGGGAGAATAATTTGAAATTGTGTACCTAACTCCATGTAGTAAAGCCTACTATCCCAAAATATCCTACCTTTACCTAAGCCTCATTACAACCCGAAAGTCCTCCAAAAGTGTATGTGTTTGTTGCATTGTGTTTGCTAACTAGAATTTTTTCTAGCCTATGGTAGCGTGATGCATGTTCTAGGATTTGAGTGATAAATTCAAAACCCTTCTAAACACTTGAGATAAATTTTGGTGAGATTGTGTGAAGAGAGAGTTGAACTTGATGAATGAATGCTAAAGTGTACAAATTGTGTTGTTTTTTTTTTTTGTAAGCAACCATAGAGCATGATGAATGTTTTGTAGTAGCTAAGACTTTGAGAATTGAGTTTGATTTTATTTTAGAAATTGTGTTTAAGTTTGATTTTAACTGTACCAAATAAAAAATTAATTGTTGCTTGGGGACAAGTAATAGATTAAGTTTGGGGTTCTAATGACTCTTCATCATATGCATAGTTTTCATTGCTTTTAGTCTTATTTATATTTTATTCATTAGTTAATTTAAGGATTTATTTGATAAATTTTGTTGAATTTAGTTCTTTGATTTAATGAAATGCATATGTTCTTGTTTCCTTGATTAAGTAGAGATTTTTCGTAGTTTTGCGTTGTTACTTTGTTTCAGTGCAGTGCTGAATTTTGGTGAGAAATCAACATAACCTATGTAAAGTATTTCAGCAATATCTAGAGTTGTAGATGTCCAATTGGAGTCAAACTAAGTGCAAATGAAAGCTACGATCCATAGCTACAACGTTCATGAAGACACCGTAACCTAATTCAGACTCAAAAGAGGAGAAACATGCAGAAAACGTCAAACAGAAGAAGCTGTGCGCCTGAAGCGCAACAGCCGCGCCTGAGGCGCATTTTCAGGCTGAAGCCTCTGTCTGGACGCGCTTGAAGCGCAAAAGCTGCGCCTGGGGCGCGTGGCACGCGACAACATTCATTAAAATGCGTTTTTTTTTCACTTTCTAGGCATCTTTTTTGCTATTGGGAAGTGGGGAGACTTGTGCCATAGCAGAGAAACTCAAAGAATGCTGTTTCTAACACCAATGGAGCAGTTTTATCAAGAATCATCCATGAATCTTTCTTGTAACTCTTCTCTAATCTCTATCTTTTCTATCTCTGTCATTAGTAACTAAACCCTATTTGTTAGGGATGTGCGTAACAAGAAGAAACCTTTATTTTTCAGATTTGATTTCTAGTTATATGAATGAGTTTATTGAATTATTTTTCTCATCTTTGTGCTTAATGCTTTTTATTGCTTGATCAACATTAAAATGTTCAACGATTCGTATTTTGAAACGGAACTGGACTTTACGAATGCTTGAGATGAGAAATTCATGAATTTGTTGTCTAGGGATAGATGCAGGTCATGAAACTAATTAAATTAGTTGCAAAGGCAATAGTTTTACAAGAGAATCCTTGTACGGTAAGGCTTAATTCTAATCTTAAATCCACTAAGGAATTAGGGGTTACTTTGGAATTAAAGGTTTTGTCACTAAGACATTAGGGCAAGAATAATAAAGAGAATTCGGTAATAATTCAATAAAGGAATTCAGTAATTAGGATCAAATTAGACACCAAGGTTGGATTCAAAGTGAGACTCATCCATGACATTTTTCTTATTATAAAGGATCAATTTTATTACTATTGTTAATTTTTAATATTATTTCAATTAAATTTGGGAACTTTTTCTTCAACTTTGGTAATTAAATAAAATTCAATAGTAAAATGCAATCCTTGAGTTCGACACTCGGTACTACCGTTTTATTATTAACCTTAAAGGTCAAATATTTAATAGCGGAATTCACATATTCATTTTTCTTGGTTTCAGCCTTCACAAAATTGGTAAGAAGTGATTCTAATTTAGACTTTTGTACCTGTGGAGTTCCACGAAATGAATTATCATTACATTGGTATTTATTGTTCCGGTGGGAGAAGTTGGGATGGTTCTTCCAACCCGAATTATTAGATCGAGAAAATGGACCATTTTGTCTCATTTGGTTGAAAACATTAAGAGCATCAACTTGTTGTATTTGTGTATCTTGAGGGGGAGCAACACCAAATTGATAGTTCATAGTAGCATGTCCCCGAAGCCCACAAAAATCACAAGAAACATTGGAGGTATCCATTGTTAGTGCAAAAATGATTTTAACTATAATCCTCTAATTGATGTTGTGATCATAAAAAAAAAAAAAAAAGAATAAGAATAATGACCCCCTAACTTTATTTTCCAGTGTGCATATTAAGTTAAACGATAAGATTTATATCAATAAATATCTATTTTTAGGTAGATTTCTGAGTGGTAATTAACATGAAAAATATTATTACCTAATGCACGAGTAATTACGTTTACTGATAGAGCAAGTCATTATATATTAATGAGACACTACAACATTTTTGAGTTGTGCCAACAATAAAAAAGTGTGGTGTAAACCAAAAAAACTGTGTCCTAAAGGTTAGGCAACGGTTTCGCAATGGTTTACAAAGTGTGATATAAGTGGTCGTGGCCTATTCTTTAAAGCAACGGTTTTTTTAATTTTGCCCA
The DNA here is from genome assembly GCA_037974735.1 of Cicer chorassanicum. Lineage (NCBI taxonomy): Eukaryota > Viridiplantae > Streptophyta > Magnoliopsida > Fabales > Fabaceae > Cicer > Cicer chorassanicum. The sequence continues at coordinate 17,239,775 of JBBPBP010000003.1, forward strand.
CGAATTCTAAAATACCGTTGCTGAAGACACTTAAAGAGGCCACAATTTTTTTGAATGTTTCAAACCACGGTTTTATGAATTGGTTTTGCCAACATTTCACAAATGTTGCATATACAGTTAGGCCACTGTATTGCGTATATTATTTCTGTTTCAGGAAACACATTTATAACTCTGTCAGAAGTATAGGCAACATTTTTTGGTCTTACACAATAGATTTGTATGTGTTGCATATAACTTTATACCACAGTTATCGAAACGTTGGCAATACGTTTAGCCCACATATTTCAAATTTTTAGGAAGTGGTTTAAGCTCTAAAGCCGGTGGTTGCTCAACGAAGGGTACAACACTAGTGGCCGAAGCTAAGTCTGCAAAATCAATTATGTCAGTAGAAATATCAGCACAATGATCAACCTACAAAACAACTTCCATCTCAGTACACACAGAGCACTTATGAGTATTTGTGAAAAAATCACAAGTATAAGTATCATCAAAACCATGCAATGAAGGAAAATCAATAGCAAACATATCGGGGTACGTGTCATCAACCAAATCAGCAAGTAGTTCAATTTGAAAAATAGAATGCTCTTCCATGGGGTGTTTCTTGGCATCAAAGATGTTAAATTTTACAATGCTATCACCGAATTCCATTGATAGAGTTCCAACATGAACATCAATTTTTGTTTTAGTAGTTTTCAAGAATGGCCTGCTTAAGATGATAGGCTCCCTGTTGGACTTAGTCCCTCCGTCCATGTCCAGAATGTAAAAATCTGCAAGAAATATCAATACATTAACTCGAACAAGTACATCCTCCACCAGTTCAGCAGGGCGAGAATTGCTTCTGTTCGCCAATTGAATGGTAACACATGTACTCTGTAAAGGTTCGAGAACAAGAGAGTTAAAAATAGATGTAGACATAACATTAATGGAAACTCCTAAATCTAACATGGCATTTTCAAATTGACTATCGCCTACGGTACATGGGATGGAAAAAGTTCCTGGATCTTTGCATTTCTGAGGCATGAGCTGAATGAGTGCTGAAACATTGCGCCCCATGTTTACCCTTTCATTACCTTTTAACCTTCTCTTGTGTGTGCATACCTCTTTTAGAAATTTGGCATATCTTAGAATTTGTTTAATTGCTTCAAGGAGGGGAATGTTCACTTCCACCTTCCTAAATGTATCCAAGATCTCCTTGTCCTTATCTACCTCATCCATTTTCTTAGTCTTCACTTCCTTTTGAGGGAAAGGAAGTGGTATATCTTGTTCAACATTAGCAGTTTTAGGTACCAAAGTGTCCTTAACAACCTTGTTATTTTTCACAGCAGCAGTTTCAGGTACCTTTGATATTTCAACAGCCTTGCCAGACTTCAAGGTAATTGCACTGACATTAGGAGCATTTGGCTTTACTACTGACTTGGCAGGTAGTTTTTTTGATCCCTGAGTCTGCATCTGATTAATTGATGTGACCAGTTGGCCAATCTTTGTCTCCAAATTCACAATGGTGGAATCTGTTCTTTGTTGAAATTGAAGATTTTGGACAATCATCTGTTTGACAAGGTCCTCCAATGAAGGTGCATTCTTTTGTTGTTGTGCAATATTTTGCGGCTGCCTAGGTTGCTGTTGTGCAGTTGAATTCCCCCATCTCAGGTTGGAATGGTTTCTCAAACCAGGATTGTACTTGTTAGACGACAAATTATAATTGGCTTGAGGATTATATATCTTTGCTGCATATGCTTGAGGAGCATCAACAATTGGATCTTCTTGCAATGAAGGACATGAATCTGTAGGATGCTCTACTGAAGTGCAAATACCACAGACATTTGCTGATTAGGCTTTACCTACTGCTAATTTTTTTACATAAGACGTAAGCTCATCAAGTTTGCTTTCTAGATTCTTGTGGGAAGAAGCTTGAATTTCATTCACTCCCTTTGAAAACACTATTGAATTACTTCTGGTTGTAAACTGCTGAGAAATAATGGACATGTTCTCAATCAAGGCTTTTGCTGCTTCTGGGGTCTTATCGACTAGTGCTCCCCCACTAGCAGCATCCAAGATGCTTCTATCCATAGGTAGCAAGCCTTCATAAAAATATTGGATGAGTAATTATTCAGAAATATGGTGATGAAGGCTGCTAGCCACTAATTTCTTGAATCTCTCCCAATACTCATGTAAGGATTCTCTGTCAATCTGCCTAATGCCACATATTTCTTTTTTGATTAAAGCAGCTCATGAGGCAGGAAATAATTTTTCTAGGAACAACTTCTTCAGATCATTCCAACTTGTAACAGAAGCTGGCTGAAGGTAGTACAACCTGTCCTTGGCAGCATCTTGGAGTGAGAACGGGAAGGCTCTCAGTTTGATATGGTTTTTTGTGACTCCTTGAGGCTTCATGGTAGAACACACAACATGGAACTCCTTCAAGTGTTTGTGGGGATCCTCACTTGCAAGACCATTAAACTTTGGAAGCAAGTGTATTAAACCAGATTTAAGTTCAAATGGTAGAGTAACTTCAGGATATTCGATACACAATGCATTATAAGTGACATTAGGTGCAGAAAGTTGTCCTAAGGTACTATTATTCATATCATCCATATTGTGGAGCAAGTTGTCACTTTCACTATCTGACTCGTTAGTACTAGCAGCTCTATTAACTCTACGAAGTACATGAAAAGTCCTATCAATTTCAGGGTAATGGGAATGCAGACTCACAAAACTTGCCCTAGTCATGCATCATGAGAATATAACAATGCAATGCAACAGACAATTATGAAAATTCCAACAATGTCCCTATCACTAAAATTGAAGTGGAAAATGAAAAACCCTATCAAATAAAATCCAAAAAAATTAAAAATACCACCAAAATTGCTAAAAATCAAATAAAGATAATGCAATTTTTTTTTGAATTTTTTGAGGATATGAAAAATTCAAAAAAATTAAGGCTTAATTGCACTTTTGGTCCCTCTATTATTACCAATTCACAGAATTGGTCCCCCTATTTTAAAAGTCGACAGCTTTGGTCATTCCCTCATATTTTTGAACTAAAAAAATGACGATTTGACATATTTTAAATGATGTGACATACGATTCTATGATATAGAACCATTTAGATGCATGAATTATTCATATGTCATTAATTAAATTAAAAATATGAAGAAAAAAATTGAATTTGAAAACTAAGATTTTTCGACGTTTTATTCTAATTTCATGGGTATTAATCATTCTACATCATTGTACTATATATCACGTTATTTAAAGCATCCCACATCATCATTTTTTAGTTAAAAAATTAGAAGGAGGGACCAAAACTGTCGACTTTTAAAATATGGGGACCAATTTCGTGAATTAGTAAAAATATGGGGACTAAAACTGCAATTAAGCCAAAATTTAAAAATTGGTCTAAACGAAGGAATTTGGGATTTTGAGGGTCGAATCCTGTAAGAAGTCCCTTATAGGAAAGTTCTGTTCCTTGATTTTTTTGTGATTTTCTGGGTAAAATTTCAGGGCAATCCGAGAAAGGCGCCTGAAAACTGGTTTTTTTTTTTTACTAGCAAAATGCCTACAGGAGCTAGCAACAAGCCTACACGACATGTAGAGCAACAAAACACAAACAAAAAAAACAATGTTAGGATGGTTAGTAGTACTCTAAAATTAGTTAATATTGTTATCAGAGAGTCCCCGACAACGACGCCAATTAGATCCACTATCGCACACGGGTCAAATACAAGTAATAAAACGTAGCGTAGGACTTCTTATATGATAATTTTAGCCGAATTGAGAGTCGATGAAACTAAAAAGGGGAGTTTTCAAATTTTTGTTCGAACAAATTAAGAAAACGATTAATCCACTGATTCGAGAGTTTCAGACCTATCACAGATTCTATCAAAGGATTTAATTTCTAAATCGTGACTATATTCCTATTTGACTATAGAATTGATCAAACAAGCATAAACAACCCTATGTGAATTCTGTTTCTTTGACTGGATTAAGCATCACAATGATCGATGTATTACAATTAATTATCAAGCATCGAAAAACTGCAATGTATTTACTCTAGAAATTGAATTCTGTCAAACTAATTTTATCAATCCTGTTGAGATTCGAATTAAGCAATCAGAATAAGAATATAATCAAATAAAGAGAAATAGAATCAAAACGTGAAATTAACATTATAAAATAAACCTCAAGGTCTTGAAAATAAAGTAATTAAAACTTATTAGGACAACTTGTTAATCTAAGCTATAAAGAGCTTTTAAAATGTCACAGTAAATAGCTAGAAACATGTGCCCAAAATGCTTTGATCAGTGACTTCCTCCCCATTTTCCTTCTTTGCACGCTTTATTGGTAAAGAATTGAAAATAGAGTAATTAAAACTTATTAGGACAACTTGTTATTTATATATAACAAAGACACATAAATAAGAATAAATATTGTACCTGTTTTCCCAAATTCTAGCAAAATTTTACGTCGCCATTCGATGCATAAACTTCTGTTTAACCCTATTGACAACATTTTTCTTGATAATGTTCTACAATGTAAGTGAAAAAAATTAAAGTAGGATATATACAAAAGATTCTATACAACACAGAGTGACTAAAAGTAATGTAAGGTTGAGTACAACACAGAGTACTATTATTCCAATATTTAAACAATTTCTTGAAATGAGGTTCTGGTATGCTTTCAGGCCTGTTTTTTAACCTTTCCTTTAAGGTTGAGTATAACATTTTTCTTGATATAACATTTGTAGCATCTTCATGCATCATTTATTCGAGAAAAAATAGGTTTCTTTCCTTTCTCATGAATAATAAATTTACTCTGAAAAACATTACTGTGATCCACATGTGATAACTATCTGACGATTAAATAAAATATGAAAATTAAATTCTGATACCTGAATATAATTCCATATACGTTCCTCGTGATTTTGGTACACTTTCTTAAAGTTTATATAAATCAAGGGAAACAAAGTTGAATTTCTTGCGATAGTGCCAAGGAAATAACCCAAGTCAGTTACAACTATGTCGTTAGTTAAAGACTTGTTCTCAAGGTTGTATCACAGGAAACAACAAAAGAATTCAACTTAACACCAAAAATGTTTCAACCAAATCACTACTCATTTGGAACCAGTCTTTTAATCTAGTGAAGTTAGATTTGGTGAGTGGAAGTGATTGAAAAGTGGGTATGTTGAAAGCACCTAAAGTTGAAGTGGAAATTAAAATAAGAAAAAAAATATATGCACTAAATTAAATGAAAGAACCTAAATTAAATTATCGAGATGGAGAAGCAGTAATATATGCACTAACATCAACTAATTAATTTGCTTATTATTTATGAATAGTGATTCTATATGATTAGAGTTTCCTTCTCTATTCTAACTTGCAACACAAAACACATGCATTCCAAACCTTGAAAGCAATTGTGGATACTCTCTCAAATTAGTCCAACAGGAAACAAAAAAAAAAACAAAAAAAAAAACTGATAGCAACTCCACCCAATCAGTCCAACAATGCAAAAAAATAGTTTTTAGTCCAAACATAAAATGAAAACTGTATACAAAAATATTCAAAAATAGCAAAATAATTTAAAGAAAAGGGGTAATCATAATAGGGAAAACATAGAGGGCAAATCACATTGGCAAGATTAAAGATAAAATCCTCTGGAAAAACAGAGAGCAGCCGCGAGCCTTACACCCGTCGGTGGCGTTTCCACGGCCGACAGTGTCACAGTAAGTCCGTCCACCGCACTGAGATTCTGGGATCGATAATAAGTGAACTTACAAGTTATGCTGACTAGGATTAGAGATAAAATCTTAAATACAAAACCAAAATTTAACCAAGCATATCAGACTTAATACAATAAACATAATACAGGTTTATACAGCAAACATAATACAAGTCTAATTTGGCTTGTAAAAAAAAAGATGATATTGTTTTGATTATCAATAAAAAGGTTTTTACAGCAAACATAATACAGTAAAAATAAGATGGATACGACATATAACTACAGCAAACACAAATCACAACTAATTAATGTGTAAAAAGAAAACCTAAACCACACCACACATAATACACCGTAGGACATGAAACTGCAACACATCAAAACACAAATCGAAGCATAAAAAAGATAGATGAAGTGTATTCTTACATGTGCCTGAACTTCTAGTGAGGGTTAAGGCAGACACGACATTCTGGTGAGACTGAGCGTTGCGATATGTAAAGAGGCAGCGGCGAGAGGCTAAGACACGACCTTCTATAAAGAGATGATGGCGAGAGGCGTCTGTAAAAAGACGAAGATGAGAGGCGTCGTGCATGCAACGACGAGAGGCGTTGTTCAACGAAAGGCACAGTTTTGGTGTTCGTTCAGGTAGCGTTGAGCAAGACGAAGATGGGTTTTAGTTCTGGCGAGAGATAGGTTGTGGTTGACGGGTTATGGTTCACGGGTACATGGTTAAGTGTTTTTGGGGGAAATCAATTGTAATTTCGGGAAATATTATTTAGGAAATTAGGTTGCAGCAAATAAGAATTTTGTTTAACAAATATTTTTTTGTTTATTTTATCCCACGGTTATGTCTTTACAGACAATAGTGTTGTCTAAATCGGCCACACTTTTTAACCCGTACCTGAAAAATGAATATGAAACGGTTTTATTTTGACAGTCAAAAAAGTGTATTTTATATGTATGTTATAAACAACACTTGGAAAACTGTTGTCTATTCTCGTTTCTAGCCACGGGTTTTTAGCTGTTGCCAAGATAAGTGTGGCCAAAAGTTAAAAATGTTGTAGTGAAAGGCATTGAAACGAACGTCTGATTGTTCATATCCAAGTCAAAATAAAGGTTATATAAGTTAATAAATGATTCTCTAATTACAAAAGAAAAGAGCACAATTGTGATCGTTTGTCTCTGACAAAAGTTGAAGGTGCAAACACGAGAAATGGGGATTGAACTGTGTTTCACAAAGTTGATAACGTTTTGCTAATTTGATGACGGTTGGTTGGTTTTTATGAATTACATGGATAAGAAGAAATCGGATTCAGAGGTAGCAAACAATTAAAGCAAAAATAATTTGACATATAGATTTCTCCTGGTTCACCACTAACTTTACTACATACAGTCCCCTCATTTAGAAGGCTTTAATCCACTAATTCAATTACCTTGAATTACAAACCACTTGACCCTCCAAGCCAGTCTTACCAACAAGCTTGATAACCCTAGACTTTTGAGGAACTAACCACCTCGACCCTACAGGGCACGTCTTCTTCTAACAACCTGACAACCCCAAATTGAAAAAGGAACTAACCACCGTGACCCTACAATTCAAGTCTTCTCCTAACAACCTGACAACCCTAGATTGAAGAAGGAACTAAACCACTATCTGGTTGGATACAAAAGATTGAAACTTGAGTAGTCGCTTCTAACAAAGCTGATAATAATAATTACTCTCACACTTTAAGAAAAGAACACTCTGAAAATATTTTCTAACTTGAACAAGTGTTTCTCTCTTTGAACTCCAAGATGAACTTGAAATTTTGAGCTTGTGAGTTCTTCTACTATTTTCTGATTTTCGATGATCTTCTTCTTCAACCTTGAGCATCTATTTATAGTTAAAATTTGAGCTTCAATTTAGTCATTGTTTAATTTTGAATTGTATCTTGTTCAGATTGAGTTTGTAAATTCTTAAGATTGATTTTGTTCCTATTTTGTTCAGATTGAGTTTGTAAATTCTTAGGATTGATTTTGTTCGTATTTTGTTTAGATTGAGTTTGTAAATTCTTCAAATTGATTCCATTCATATTTTGTATAGATTGCGTTTGTAAATTCTTCAGATTGATTCTTTTCATATTTTGTTGTAGATAAATCTTGATCAAATCTTCTTCAAATGTTGATCAAATATTCTTCAAATCTTGACCATATCTTCTTTTTAACTCGGTCAAAGATTTTGTTCAATTATAAGTATAAATCAAGGTAAGGTTGGTAGTGCCTTTTAGGTATCTAAGAATTCTCTTAACAGCAATTTAATGTGATTCCCTAGGGTTAGCTTGAAATCTTGCACATACACATACACTAAATATGATGTCAGGTCTGGAAGTGGTAAGTTAAAGTAGGGATCCTATCATTTCTCTATAGGTTTTTGCTTAACTTTTTGGCCTGAATCATCTTTTTCAAGTGAACAGGTAGGGTTCATTGGTGTAGCCATAGATTTGCAATCACTCATCTTAAACTACCTAAAAAGCTATTTTGTGTATTTAGTTTGATGAATGTATATACCTTTTTGACTTTGTTAAATTTGTATCCCTAAGAAGAACTTAAGTTCTCCCATCATACTCATTTGAAATTCAAGCTACATCAATTTAGAAAATTCTTGGCAAAGAGTGCCATTAGTAGATCTAAAATTAATGTCATCAACATAAATTTGAATAATAAGAATGTCAACTCCTATTGATTTTCTAAAAAGTTTATTATTTACTTGTCCTCTTTCAAAGTTATTTTTAAGCAACAAGTTACTAAGTTTATCATACTATGCTCTAGGTGCTTGTTTTAGACCATAAACTGATTTCCTAAGTTTAAAAACAAGATTTGGAAATTCAAAACTTTCAAAACCTGAGGGGTTGTTTAACATAGACTTATTCACTTATATAACCATTTAGAAAAGCACTTTTAACATCCATTTGAAATAATGTAATGTTATTATTTGCATCAAAAGAAAGTAGGATACGAATAGCTTCTAACTTGATCATTGGAGCAAATCTTGGCTTGTTTCTGACCACTTCACCATTTTCATTTAGCTGGTTTCTAAAAACCCACTTGGTTCCAATAATGTTCTTCTTTGGTCTAGGTTCTAGATCCCAAACATCATTCTTCTTAAATTCATTTAACTCTTCTTGCATTGCAAGAATCCGTCCATCATCTGCCAATGCTTCATCAATAGTGGTAGGCTCAATTGATGAGAGTGAGCCAAACAAAGTGGTATCTTTTAATGATGATTTGATCTTCAAAGGATCACTTGCACTTCCAATGAGAGGAGATTGCTTGCACTTCCATCCAGATCTTTCTTCTGACTTATCTTGACTGATTCTAACTTGATCAGATTCATCCTATGAAGATTTGTCATCTTCTGGTTTGTCTGCATTTGCTTCCTCTAGTTCCGGTAAACCTGCAGTATCCTCAACTTGCTTTGACTTTTTAAGGTCAAGTTGTTTGTCATATAACATAATATAAATCAAATAGTTGAATAATGAAATCAATACAGCCAAAACATTAGTTTTGTTTCTGGTGGTTTTTGAAAACCAAACTTGTATGCTACTTCTGCAGAAGTCTTTAGATTTTGTGGATCTCCTTGTTCCTCTAAATTTTTGAGAACCTGCAAAATACTTATTTAGCTTTGATTTTTAAGATGAAGCTTCTTGTTATCATAGTAAACATAATATCATAAAATAATTAAATTTAAAGAAAGATATATAACCTATATATCAACAGTTCCAGTTTGCCTCTGAAAACCCTCTTATTTCTTCTTTTCTTGTTTTCATATTCTAAATTTGCATATTCTTTGATTAGAGGGTTTAGATGAAGGGATTTGAATTCCCATCTAGGTTTGTAGTCTTGATGAATTTGATTGAAGTGTTCAAAGAAGTCTCTTGATTCTGGTTTTTAATCTAATACTTATGTTTCTGTTCATGTATTAGGTTCCTCTGGTAATTTTGGAACTTATGGTAATTCTGATTCTTTTGGTAGTTCCAGTTTTGTTGATATGTGTGATTTATCTGCCAGTTTTGATTATGTTGATACTCTAGATTTTTCTAATATTTTTGGTTCATCATATGGTTCTAGTTGTGATAGGTATTGTGCTGACGAGTCCTTCTTCCACTAGAGTCAATTGGCTTCTGTTTGTCAAGTCTTCGAACATATACCTTTTTTCCTTCATATATTGCAAGCATCCAGTAACCAAACACTATGAATGGTGTTTCAATTTGGTTGCTTAGAACATCTGCAACATAAACAATTTTATCCTTTGGTACCCAAATCTGGTTGGGTCCTGGTTTGTTAGTTCTTAAAGATTTCTTGTCCTTCCATGTGGTTAGCATAAGATAAGATATTTTAGTGTGACCTTTCTTATAGTAAATAGTACATAAATCTTTAGAAGGAACAAACTTAGGTTCAGTTACTTTTTCTTGAAATCCTATTCCTCTTTTACCATTCCTACTAACACGATAAATCATAGATGCATACTTGCTTCTTTCCATACCATTATCAAAAAATCTTGAAATACTTCTTCATGCTTATCAGCATTACATGTGGTATTTTCAATTGATGTTGAACTAGAATTACTTTTCAGAGTTAGATTTTCATCCTTAAGTTCAGCAATATTAGTTTTCAGATTTGCATTCTCTGTTTTAAGTTTAGTAATATCAGTTTTCAGAGTTGCATTTTTTGTTTTATGTTCAATAATATCAGTTTTCAAAGTTGCGTTTTCTGTTTTAAGTTCAGTAATATCAATTCTTAGAGTTGCATTTTCTATTTTAAATTCAACACTTTGATTCTTTAAAGCATTAACTTTTTCAGTTAGATTTGTATTTTCTTTCCTAAGTGTTTTCAGTTTTAAAGACAATTTGTGATTCTTATTTAAAAAAAATAATAATATATAACAGTAATTAAATCAGACTGAGTTAAGTAAGAAAATACATCAATTTCTTCATCTGCTGATTCACTGAATCCAAACATGCTAAACCCTTGGATCTTTCCTTAAACACTGTAAAGTGCTCAGCCTTGAGACCGAGCTCTGATGCCAATTGAAGGTGCAAACACGAGAAGGGGGGTTGAATTGTGATTGACAAAGATGTTAACTTTTTGCTAATTTGTTGAAGGTTGGTTGGATTTTATGAATTACTTGGATAAGAAGCAATCAGATTCAGAGGTAGCAAACAATGAAAGCATAAATAATTTGACACATAGATTTATCTTGGTTCACCACTAACTTGGCTACATCCAGTCCCCTCATTTAGAAGGCTTTAGTCCATTAATTCAATTACCTTGAATTACAAAGCACCTAACCCTCCAAGCCAGTCTTCCCAAACAGCCTAACAACCCCAAAGTTTTGAGGAACTAACAACCCTGTCCCTACAAGCCACATCTTCTTCTAACAATTTGACAACCCCAGGTTGAAGAAGGAACTAAACCACTATCGGGTTAGATACAAAAGATTGGAACTTGAGTAGTTGCTTTCAAAAAAGTTAATAATAATAATAACTCTCACACTCTAAGAAAATAACACTCAGAAAATATTTCTAACTTGAACAAGTGTTTCTCTCTAACACCAAGGTGAATTTGAAATTTTGAGCTTGTGAGTTCTTCTACTTTTTTCTTATTTTTGATTATCTATTTCTTCAGCCTTGAGTATCTATTTATAGTTAAAATTTGGCCTTCCATTTAGTCATTGTTTCCTTCGATAAAGTTATTATTTGGCCTTCAATATAGTTAAAGTGTCTTTGGAAGTTCTATGAAACATTGTTTCCTTCGATAAAGTTATTATTTGGAAAAGTCAATGTAGCTAGTTAATCAATCAACATTAAAGATTGACTTAAATTATTGATATTCATCTGAAGACACAAATTTAAGTGAAATAATTTTGTTCCTCTAATGATATGGCATCAGAACATGGAAATAATTTATATCTTCTAATTAGTACAATACAGTTTTATATGTAGTACAATAGCCTGAAATAGTACTATAAATAGTACCAATCTTTTAAGGACTCAATGTACTATTGTTACGTGTCAAGAACTCCAACAATATTATTCCCAATGAATATATTCTTCAATATTTAAATAGAAACATTCAAAGTGAAGAACATTGATGAAATTCGATTTAATTATGTTCGATTAATAAATGTTTGATATTATGAGGAACAATAATAAACGAAGTTGATTATTGAGATGATCACGATACTCTCAATGATCTTCATCATTCCAAAAGAAATCATTCAATCATGAACATTTCGAGGATAAGAATTTGATACATGTAAAGAACATTTCAAAATGATTAATGTATCAAAAGAAAAAGATAATGTTCAACGAAAAATTATGAAAAGGTCATGAACACATCAAAAGAAAAGAATGAATGAAAAATCATTTATGTTGAGAGTTATTAGAAATTGATGCAAATTAATCAAGTTGTTTTTATATGCTCGAATTGATATAGAAATTGAATTGTATTATTCTCTCAATGAGAGAATAATACATCCGAAGAAAGATTATGTATCAACTAAGACACATACTTGAATGAATGTACTCAAACCCGATAATTACAACAACTCTTTAATCCAAAAAGATGTACTAGAAGAGGTGAAAATATACTTAGAGCTTGGAGTGGCAGAGAAAATAATACTTGGAGCCTGGAGAAGAAGAGAAAATAATACTTGTAGCCTTAAGAGGTAGAGCATAGAGTACTTGTATGCTACTTAATTGTAGATTAAGTCCTCGACTGTATTGAAGGAAAATCTCTTTGTAAGAGGATGACTAGATGTAACAATTGTTGTGAACTAGTATAAAAATACTTGTGTCTCTTCTCTTTCTCAAGTATGTTATTTGATTTAAGTTCTTTGTGATTCAACTTTATTTAACTCAAAAATGATTTACAATCGTAAGTTTAATGTTTTGATAAAGAACACATATTTCTGTTTAGCAATTGAATTTGATTTTCATAAATGGTCAACACAATTCAACCCTTTTTTTTTGTGTGTTTTCCAGCGCCTTCAATTGGTATCAAAGCTCGATCACTTGATTAAGCACTTTATCGTGTCAAAGTAAAGATTATTTACTGCTGGAAATATCAGTTAAATGGTTAGACTTCCTGTAAGTTTTTGTTTCTATCCTATTTTCAATCTATTATTGAAATTCAAATTTTTATTTCATTTAAATTCTTTGATTGACAAAAACTATAGTTGTTGCAGATTGAAATTGCAATATGATAATAGATAAAATGCATTAGCAGATAATCTTTTTCTCAAATGACAATTTCATCTCTTAACAAGAGTCATTTTGAAAAATAAAATTATTGGCAATCAATCTTGCAGTTAAAATTTTCCAAACTTGATTATTGGTGTTATAGTCATATTGTTTATAATTGAGAAATCACTCTTTATTAAGATAGCTGAATGTTCAAAGAGAAGAACAAAAATGAAAAATGATTTTAATTGTGTTCATTGAATAGAATAAAAAAAATTCAAATATATGTCTAAATGTGATATATCATCTTAGATTAAATTATCTAAGAAAATATTTCATTATTTGATTAGTCTACAATGCAACTAGAAACTCAATTGAGAATCAATGCTCTACATATATGTTTTTGAAAATTGTCTTGATTTCTTTGTGATAAATCTTTATCAAATTTCCGTTTGTGTCATTGAAACTCTTCAATGACAAAATGGACAAAATATTTGTGCTTAAATTAAGCAGAATAAGTTAAACAATGAGAATAGTCAATATGCTAATAATAAAATATATCTGATGACAAAAAGAAGTATAAGTCGATAATATAAAATATTTATTTTCTCTTTTATTTTCAACTATATACTTTATAGTTTTTCCCTTTTGATACCTTTAATTATGTTTTATTTTAATGTTCGTCCTTGTCACGTGGCAACCACCCATAAATACGTGCTATAACAAGATATTCAAAACAAAGAGGTGGAGATTGATAAAGGTTTAGAGGAAGCATAAATTTTGGCTTGGCGGTGGATTAAAAGTTAGAAATAAGTCAAAGAGTTTTATCTACTCAATATCTCAATGGATGCACAATCCAAGGATGTGTCTATCAGTAGATGAACTAATGTGATTTCAATCTAGCAGTTTCCTTCTTATGCTCAAATTACATCAATAGTTTTTCCTCTGTTTAAGTTTGGGCCTGAAGTTGTGTGTTGAAATTGCTGCATTCATTTTGACCTATACATGCACTTCTCTTGGAAAATTTTCACAATCACAATGTTGCTTTGCTTTGGTGCCTAATTGGATCTCCTCTGATTCTATTTTGCTCTACTGTATTCATTGTGCCATTATCATTTGTTCTCTACTTTTTTCTGTTACCTTTATTCACGAATGCATCTTAATACTTCAAGAGAGCACATATGTTTGGAGATTACATTATAATTTTTTTAGAAAAACAACATAAAACAAATTTTTATTTTTGATAATAAAAAAACTAACGAGAGAAATACATAACGATATTTCATTATACTGATATCCAACGCACTTCCAAATATGTTTCACTAAATTTGTTTGAAGTTGTAAATAACCTCGTTTTACTAGATATTTTTCAAGATAGAAGCCATTTCTGACAAAGCCTTTGTAGATGATCCCATTTCATCTACTGCGTCAATAGCAAATTTATTCAAATCATCCATTCTCTTCCGAATCTCTATCCCTTCTTCACTTTCCAACAATTTTCTGATAACCTTAGCAATTTCATCTCTTTCAACCAACCCGTTTTCATTAACTTTTGGCCTCAATGCCACTTTTGCACCATTACATAGCATAGCAGCATTCATTCCCTGTTCAGCAAACAATGGCCATGCAATTATAGGCACACCACACACAACACTTTCAAGAACTGAATTCCAACCACAATGAGATAAAAATCCACCAGTTGAACTATGTCTAAGTATCTGAATTTGTGGACACCAATTAGGAACAACAAACCCTTGTTCCTTTGTTCTCTCCAAAAACCCATTTGGTAAAAATTTCAAAGGGTCCTCAATTTCACCACCAAAATAAGAAGCATTAGCAACACCATTTGGTTCCTTCACAACCCAAAGAAACTTTTGACCACTCAATTCCAACCCATATGCTAATTCATTAAATTGCTCTTGTGAAAGTGTGCCTGCACTTCCAAATGACACATACAAAACCGAATTTGGTTTTTGTTTTTTCAACCAAGTTAAACACTCCAACTCCAACCCCTTTTTCTCACAAAAAATTGACCCTTTTTGAATTATGGGTCCAACATAAAAAACCTTAGGCTTATTACTCCCTCTAATCTCTTCCTTCAAAGCACTTATAGCCTCTTCTTCAAATTCAACAAAGCTATTCACAAAAACCCCATCAATAAGGTCAAACCTTTTTGCACGCTCAATGAAATTTTTGTAAGCATTACTAAATATAAGTTTAAAAGGAAGAGGGAGATCCTTAGCATAAAGTGGTACACAACCTGGAAACTTTACTGGTTCATTTGGGTCCCTAGACTCATTAGAAAGGATTTCATCTACTTTTGATGAATACAAATTAGTACAAAGAAGCATAGCAGCTAGTGGAAAGTATACATAAGACAAGAGATTAAGTTCCTTAGCTAAATCCAAAGCATCATGTGCAAAAACATCAACAACCAAAGCTACAACTTTGGAACTAGAACATAAGGACTTTAATTCTTGTTTTATGTATGGCAAAGAGTATTTTACTGAGAGTTCAATTTGTATTGCAAGGATTTCATCATCTGGAACTTGATCAAGGATTATGGGGGGAAGGAAAATAGAAGAAATGGATGGTGGAAGGGTTTGAAGGTAAGATTTAGAGGAAGATGGTGGTGAACCAATGGAAGGGATGATGCATGTGATTTGAAATTGTGGGTGGAGATGAACAAGACGTTTGGAGAATTCTAGAATTGGGACTAGATGTGTGAACCCTGCACTAGGAACTACTACTATGTGATGTTTTTCCATTGAATTGATTGGAAATTATGATGTAAATATTACATTGGTTTTTCTTTTTATAATATTGCTATATTTGGCATAAAAATTGTTTGTTAGATGAAATTGTTGGTAGGTGAAATTGTGGGTAGATAAACCGCAACCCACATAAAATTTGTCCTAATTATTACATTGCTCTTTTGTGTCAGAGAGGCCCAAAACATAGCACATTCTTGTATGTGTTTTTAAAAGTTTATAATAATATTTTAGTAAAATTATTAATTTTTTTAGGAAAAATTAATTCTAGATATTTTAGAATGAAAAGTTATTTATGAAATTAATTAATTAATTTATTTCTTTTTTAAATGATTATTAAATTGATTAATTTAATATTTTTTGAGATAATGTTGATTTTAAATAAAATTTAATTATCTTTAAATTTAAAAATATTAAAATATCAAACATTTTTATCAAATATTAAAAATATTTATAGGTTTTTTAGTAAATAAAAATTAATTTATCTTTAAAAATTTAAAGCAACGACTTTACCTTTTACGACCGTGTTTGCTGTTTATAAATTGTTTATTTTGTTATTGTAAACAAAAAAATCTTCGTATTTTGCATAAAAATATATTCTCCGTTGGTCAAATCGCAAGTCGCGGCTAAATTTGTCTTAATGTCCGAGTAATGAGACCAACGTCTGAAAATTAGAAATTAGATGTTAACAGTTTCGTGTTTAGGTAAATTATATTGTAATTAACTCACACAACGAAATTTTAGATTTTATTTCGGAACAAGAAATTCAACTTATAGAAATATTGTAATTAACTTACACGATTTTTATTAATAGAAGTAAGTAGAAAGTACCATGGCAGCATGTGGAAATAAGACAAGAGGTTGAACTCCTTAGCATAATCCAAAACATCATGTGCAAAAACATCAACAACCGAAGCTACAACTTTGGATCTTGAACATTAGGACTTTAATTCTTGTTTTATGATTAGCAAAGAGTTTGTAACTGAGAGTTCAGTTTAGATTGCAAGGACTTTAGGATCTGAAGCTTGGTGAAGGCTTATGGAGGGAAGGGAAATTGAAGAAATGGTTGGTGGAGGGTTTGAAGGTAAGATTTTGAGAAAGATGGTGGTGAACCAATTGAAGGGATTATGTATGTGATTTGAAGTTGTTGGGTGAGATGAACAAGGCTTTTGGAGAATTCTAGGATTGGGACTAGATGTGTCAACCCCGCACTAGCAACTTCTACTATGTCAGATTTTTCCATGGAATTGATGGGAGATTATGATGTACTTAACATTGGCTTTATGTTTATAATGTTGTTGTTATGCATATAAATGGTTGGTATGCTTTATGTTTATAATGTTGTTATTATGCATATAAATGGTTGGTTGTTGAAATTGTAAGCAGCCACCAAATTTGTCCTAAGATTAAAAAAAAGACAAATGATATTTTGACATATTTTTTAGGTTAAATTATACCGTGGTCTCTTAACTTAATTTCAGTTAATGTTTTAGTCTTTTATTTTTTTTTCCGAGTTGGTTCTTTAGTCTTTATTTGATGTTGTTAGAGATGAAAATATGAGTTTATTTAAAGATTTAAGTTATGAATTTGATGAAATTTGCATTATATTGAGAATGATAATTAATTTTAAGGGTTTTGTTTGAAATTTTTGATGAACTTTTGCAAAAAAAAAGGATAACATTGTTGACATTTTAAAACATAAAAGATCAAATTGTCACTTAAAATTAAAATAAATGACCAAATCGAGAAAAAAAAAGGACTAAAACGTTAACTGATATTAAGTTAAGGGACCGCGTATGCAATTTAGTTTATTTTTTAACAAGATACACTTTATAATCATACGGTTTCATTTTTTTTAATGTTACTTTCTCTTTCTCTTTATGGTGTTCGATAATACCAAATCAATGTGTGTGGCATATGATGCGGAAATATACATTGTTAGATTTTTGTGTTTAAAGAACACATCTCTAAAATAAATTAATATAATTGTACTTCAATTTAATCTAATTAAAAAATATATATTTTTTAATTTGATAACTAACCTATTCAACTTTTTTGTTCGTCATAAGACCGTTGTATCCGGTTAAATATTATCTATTTCTAAAAAAAAATCAAATACGATTCATTTAAAAAATACTACTCAGAGTAGTGTGTTAAGAGAGTAAAAAATAAATAAAAAAATATTTTAAACCATGAAATGCCATCAATTAAAATGATGGAAAAACAAATAAATCACTGTTAATAATCCACCAAACACCGAACATTCCTTTGGTTGAGTACACTATTGGTAAAATTCAAAACAAAACTCTTTTATATGTGTTTATTCATCATCCATCTAATTCATCCAATCAATCTACAACATAATTAAAATATTAATGAACTGGATCCGATCCATCCATTTCAAAAATATGGATGAATCCTGTCCGTCCAATATTTTTTCAAAATTCAATGATTCACACATTTTATTTAATAGAATAGAATCGAATTAATTACATTTTTTTTTCTAAATATATACTTTTAAGAAAACACTATTATATACAAAAGAAATATTTTTTATCGTCAAAATGTTTTAAAATATAGTTTTTTTTAATTATTTTAAAACTAACTAATTCTTAAAATAGTTTTATTTATTATTATTTTAAAACCATTCTAAAATTTATTATTTTAAAAAAGAAATTCTAAAAATCAAAATTTTTAATTACTTTTATTATATGTTTTTACTAATATCTTTATTATATTTAAAAAATATTAAATAACTATTTATTTTTATTATGAAACAGAATTTATTTTTAAAAAAGAAAAAATTAATAAAAAAATAGTTTTTTTTGCTGAATTAAAAAACAGAATTTAAAATCTTTTTAATTATTTTAATTTTTTTAATATTATAATTTATGAATTATAAATTTAAATAGGGTGGTGATTGGTGGTGGCTAATCGCTAGAGCTCCAGAATTTATCTGTTTTTATTGTTTTGTTTGATATGTTAATCTAATGTTTCTAATTCGGTTTTAGTTCTATTTCACTATCTTTTTGTTTTGATTTGATTTCAAGGAGAAGTGAAGGAATAAGTGAAGATTTTTGGTGCAATGAGCCATAAAGTCAAGTGATATCAGTCATGGTGCATCATGATCAAGCAAATGAAAGAAAGTCAAGCTCTAGCAAGAATTACGGCCTGACCTTATTGACGATTACGGCCATAATGGTTGGATGAGAAGAAAAAAAGCAAGAATTTGCTAATCCAAGACAGCCAGGATGACTGTCTGACAGTAATTGCCATTACGGTCGTAATTTGCTCATCTTCTACTGTTGAACCGTTTTTCTTATATGAAATTATGATGGTTCTTTGTAATTAAAGTCCATAAAGGCACCTAGGGATATAAAAAGGGATGAAAATATTTAGTTTGAGACACAGATTCATACTTACAATCTTTTGTTACTCTTGCTTTTTGTAATTTTCTTAGCAAATTTCTAATTTTATTACGTTCTTTTATATTTCCAATGTCTTTATATTTTAGCTTTGAATCTACTATGATAATGAGTGAGTAGATTTCCCTTGTCTTTGGATTGTAGGATATTCAATTATGGATCTCTAACAATTTATATTTCTTTCTTTTTGTCATGGGTATTGATCTTTTAATTAAATCTTAATAAGAATCATATTTATACTTGGATATCAAATAATATACTGAAAGGTGAATTTGATATCTGATCCACAAGATTGGACAAGATAATCAAATCATGAAAATGGATTTTGGTTCTCTAGAAATCATGAAATATATTTTCTCTTAAACAATTTTACTAATACATCAATCATGAAAATAGGTAATTTGTTATTAGTTTAAAAGACACTTTTGCTCTTTGAAAGAAATCATTGGTTATAATTGTTTAGCTGAGTTTTAAGAGTTTAACACTAATAACTTAAAGAAGATTAGTTTTATTGTATCCATAAATGTGAAAAATTACAATCTCAAGGCTTTATTTTTATTGCAAATTTTAATCAAAAATCACTATCAATAATCACCGTTTTACTTAATCCTCATAGCAAAGTGAGATTGATACTCATAACAAAGTTCTTGTGGAAACAATAATTTTTACTATGTGAGAATACCGTACTTGCCGTCTTATTACTCCATCACCGACCACCTTGACTTGCTAGAACTTCACCATTTGTCATTGTGATGGTTGTTGGAGCTCTTCCGCAACTCGTCACGGGGTCATCCGAGCTCCGCCGTAGTGGGCACCGAAGCTCTGCTGTCAATCACCAACTCTATTATTTAATTATTAATAAACTACCTATTTTTAAATAATAATAAACTGTTTTTTGAAATATAGTATAAAAAACATTTTTTTAAATAACCTTTTTAAAATATTAAAAAATAGTTTTATTGATATTTTAAAAATATATTTTTTATTAAAAAAAGGTTTTTTAAAATAATAATTAAATTAATTTTAGAAATAATAAACTTTTATTTATTTTTTTACAATAAATAAAAATTATCATTATTATTATTATTTTAGGTATATAATCTATTTATTAAATTATTAAAAATAATTTATTAAAACTGTCCTCGGTAATTAATTTATTCTAGAGAACAATGTTCACGGTAATTAATTTATTAAAAAAACTTATATTATAGAAATTACTAAAAAGATATATTTAAAATGACAATAAAAGTCTGAGGATAATTGAATTTGAAGAAGCAGTAGTTTGGATAATTAAATAAGGATTAGTGGATAATTAGGATTTTATTCGTTTTCATCTTCTTGCAAATTTTCAAATCCAAATTAAATTTTCTACTCAAATGTTTCTTATGAACACAGTTCCTCACAAATTTTAAAATTCAAAATACATTTTCTCGCTCAACATTTGCCAGGAATATTATTCCTCACAAACAAATAAATATTATTTTTAATATTTTTTTACTTGCTAAATAGATTATTTATTTTTTTAATTTTTATAATAAAAATTAAATATAAAAAAAAGACTACATATTTTATATTAATTGAAATAAATAATAAAAATGCAATAAGTTTAAATAAACACTAATAAAATCATCCAAATATTTCATAGTTGAAAAAGGCTTCTACCTCTATTGTTGGGGGACCAAGTTTCCATAACCATGAGCTTTATTTTCTTTGTACCGTCCAATAACAGTACTCTCACAAAGTCTGTTTGTAGTAGCTTCATCAAGTACGGGAGCATCCTTACTCACTAACCTGTAAGTGGGCTTAAAACCCTTATAGCTCGTCTTCAAGATGATCCTCATGCTTTTTGTTGCAATCTTAGAGTGTAAAAACCTAAATATTTAAATTAAAACATTAATATAAAATAGTACATAGTAAATTAAATTAAATTAAATCAAATTAAATTAAATGAAGTATTGAAAATAAATAGCAAATTTACTTATGAGTTTCCAGAAGGCTAGATTACATATCTTCCATCAAAGTGTTCAAAACCCAATTGTGTAGGGTGCAATCCTAGTATTGGGATGAATGTTCTTGCTGATTCTCCTTATGGTACAGGAAAAATTGGACGATATACCAGTGAATATGGAATATATGGGAGCTGAGATGTGTGTGGAGGTCGCAATGAAGTAGTAGTCTGTACGAATGAAGATGTATATGTGGGAAGCAACGAAGTACTAGTAGTGTATAAACGTTGAGTATGTGTGGGAAATGGAAATGTCATGGTAGATGAATCTTCAAGATAAGTGGTAAAAGAGGTATTATTAGGGGGTAGAGTTTGAATAGATTGAGAATTTGAAGATGTATTTGGTATGGCGGCATATTGTTCAAAAGAGTCTAGATCTACCACTTGAATAACATACTTCACTCTCCTAAACCTTTGGCTTACCCTTATCTTGATCGGATCTGGGTATCTATTTCAAAAATTTCAGCAAAAAATAAAATTGTTATATTAAAATAACAAAAATTCATATATCATTAAATAAATTAGAACATAAAAACAATAATTAAATTTTAGCAAAATAAATAATATAATATTGCTGTAATTATGTTTCCTCATGCATTACACATAATAAAATCATTAGACATAATAATGTTATACATGAGTGTTTTATTTAAAATCTATATCCTTATCTTCTCGATCACCCTCGTCGAAATTGTCTTCTCGATTACCTTTAGATAAGTTTATCAAATGATCGTTCAATGTAGTCGGTTCGGTAGTTAATACTTTCTGCTTAAACTATTATGGAAAATAGACATGTATATAAATCAAAGACCACTGTTCATGAAGGTTTTTTCAGTTAGTAAATGCCCTATAACTTAAATGCCGTATAAAATTAAAATAAACATATATGTGATTGACTAACTCAAGGTATGAACTCACTTCAATTTAATTAATCAACACCTGAACACGAGCTGATTGCAATTCTTGATCTATCAACCAATAGTCGTTCTTATTTCTAGAATGACGGCCATAAAGATTAAAGACAGATAAGACCGAAATATGACTTTCACTTTCAGTATGAATTTCACTTCTTCTACTTTTTGGAGTCAACGTCAGGTGGTTGAAATAATGAGAGAAAAAATGTGTTGTTTTTCGATGCAAGTAAGGCACACATATTGATCCCTAAACGCTAACCTTATTTTTCACCAATCACTTTGAATCTCTCAAAAGGATACATTAGTCTTTATTGAACAAGTGCACGGATCATAGCTTCATATGCAAGATGCACTAGAAGATGTTCCATAGAGTCAAAAAAACATGAAGAAAAAAATCCATCCAATTTATAGAGAATGATTGGAATATTTATATCCATTTAAATAAATTCATCCATCTTCAAAGTTGAAGCACACAAATATTTAAAAAATTGACCAACTTCAGTCAATAGATTTAAACACATGGTCTAGCAATGAACTAAACACAATTACAAGTAAATGTTCCATGAATACATGGTGATCATGAATTTTCATCCCATACAACCTTCTAGGCCTATCATCGGCACCGACACTTTGATGTACAAAGTAAATCTATCAGAGCATAATCCAAGAATCACATATCATGATTTTGCGTCAAATTCAAGATGTATCTGATCAAAGTGCTTCCATGCCACACCATTAGAATGATGTCAAAACACGCCCGAATTTAATCTATTGCTATAATGCCATGTCAGTTTTTTTTATAATTTGCATTCACGCATGTTGGAATCAAGTTGATTTGATACTTAGAGATTTGATGATAACAAAACTATTTTATAATAATAATATATTTGACTTCACAGAGTATGAAAGTAGATTCATGTTTTTGAAGAAAATCTAAAATAAGATTTGATTCAGATTTATAATTGAAGAAAATCTAAAATAAGATTTAATTCATATTTATAAATGAAGAAAATCTAAAATAATATTTGATTCATATTTATAATTGAAGAAAATATTTGACCAAGTTGAAAAGAAGATATGGTCAAGATTTGATTAAGATTTATCTATAACAAAATATGAACAATATCAATCTAAAGAATTTACAAACTCAATATGAATAAAATACGAACATAATCAATCTGAAGAATTTACAAACTCAATCTAAACAAAATATGAACATAATCAATCTGAAGAATTTAAAAATTCATTTTGAATAAAATACGAACATAATCAATCTAGAAGATTTGCTCTAATTGGATTCAGAAATAAAGAATTAGCTAAATAACATATTATCAAAAAACATCTTGTTCAGAACTATTTTTGAACAAGATCATTGTTGATCAAGTTAGGAATGAAGATACAACTCAGAATTAAACAATGACTAAATTGAAGCCCTAAATTTATCTATAAATAGATACTCAAGGCTAAAGAAGAAGATCATCGAGAAATGAGAAAAGAGTAGAAGATCTCAAGCTCAAATTCCAAATTCATCTTAGATCTCAAAGAGAGAAATACTTGTTTGAATGCGGATTATTTTTTAAGTGTTTTTTCTTAGAGTGTTAGACTAATTTTGAAATTAGCTTACTTAGAATCAAACACTTACTTAGAATTCCAATATTTTGTATCCAACCTAATAGTGATTTAGTTTCTTCTTCAATTTGGGGTTGTTAGGAGAAGACATGGCTTGTAGGATCAGGGTGGTTAGTTTCTCAAAAGTCTTGGGTTGTGAGGCTTTTTGGCAAGACTAGCTTGGATGGTCAGGTGCTTTGCAATTCAAGGTATTTTAATTAAAGGATTAAAGTCTTCTGAATGAGGGAACTAGATGTAGCCAAGTTAGTAGTGAATCGGGAAAATCTATGTGTCCAATTATTTATGCTTTCATTGTTTGCTGACTTTGAACCCGATTGCTTCTCATCCAAGTAATTCATAAAAACCAACCAACCTTCATCAAATTTGCAAAAAGTTATCAACTTTGCCAAATACATATTAATCCCATTTCTCATGAATGCACCTTCAATTGACATCAGAGCTCGGTCTCAAGGCTGAGAACTTTACAGTGTTTGAGGAAAGATCCAAAGGTTCAACATGTCTAGATTTAGTGAAGCAGCTGAAGAAATTGAGGTATTCTCTAACTTAACTTGATCTGATTTAATTACTATATAAATGATTTTTTAAATAAGAATCATAAATTGTCTTTGAAACTGAAAACACTTAGGAAAAAAATGGAAACCTAACTGAAGAAATTAATATTTTAAAGAATCAAAATGCTGAAGTTAAAACTTAAAATGCAACTCTAAAAATTTATGTTGCTGAAATTAAGACTAAAAATTTAACTCTGAAAAGTAATTATAGTTCAACATCAATTAGTACCACATGTAACTCTGATAAGCATGAAGAAGTATTTCAAGATTTTCTTGAAAAGGGTATGGAAAGAAGCAAATGTGCATCTATGATTTATGGTGTTTGTAGGAATTGTAAAAGAGGAATATGATTTCAAGAAAAACTAATTGAACCTAAGTTTGTTCCTTTTGAGGATTTATATACTATTTTCTCTAAGAAATGTCACACTAAAATATCTTGTCCTATGCTAACCACATGGAAAGACAAGAAACCTTTTAGAACTAACAAAACAAGACCCAACTAGATTTGGGAACCAAAGGATAAAATTGTTTATGTTGTAGATGTTCTAAGAAACCAAATTGAAATACCAGTCACGGTTCCTGGTCAATGGATGCTTGAAATATATGAAGGGAAAAAGGTCTATGTTCCAAGACCTAACAAATAGAAGCCAAGTGACTCTTGGAAGAAATCTGAAAGACTAGATGATTGGAACTAGAACTATTAAATGAAACAGAAATATCAGAAAAATATGGAGTTTTAAAAGAAGCAAAACAAGGAAAGAAATCACACGTATGTCTAGAAGCAAAACTAGCAGAGAAATCACACATATCAACAAAATTGGAACTACCAGAAGAATCAGAACTACCAACAGCTCTATAATTACCAGAAGAACATCCTACATCATTAGAAACATAAGTGTCAGATGAACAATCAAAATCATGAGACTTCTCTAAACACTCCAATCAAATGCATCAAGACTACAAACCTCGATGGGAATTCAAATCCCCTAATCCAAATCTCTAATCAGAGGATATGTAATTCAGAATATGAAAACCAGAAATGAAGAACTAAGAGGGTTTTCAGAGTAATGTAGAAACAAGTTGATTTCTAGGTTGTATTTCTCTAGTCTTTATTTATCTGTTTGATATTATGTTTATTGTGATAACAAGCAGCTTGATCTTAAAAATAAAAGAAAGATGAGTATTTTGAAGGTTCATAAAACTTATAGGAACTAGGAAAATCATAGAATCTGAACAGTTCAGCAAAAGTAGAATACAAGTTGTTTTTTAGAAACACCCAGAAATCACTAGAAATAAAACTGATGTTTTAGCTGTATTGATTACACTCTTCGATTATCTGATTTATATTATATGGAAAACAAATTGACCTTAAAAACAAATTGAGGATATTGTAGGTTTACCGGAACTAGAGGAAGTAAATGCGAACAAACTAGAAGAACCTTAAAAATAAGATGATACAAGCAAATAAGAAGAATATGACAGATCTTTAGAGGATGAATCTGATCAAGTTAGAAATTGTCAAGATAAGTCAGAAGGAATATCTGGATGGAAATACAAGTCATCTCATCCTGAAACTCTAATAATTGGAAGTACAAGTGATCCTTTGAGGACCAGATCATCACTAAAAGATACTACTTTGTTTGGCTTACTCTCATCGATTGAGGCTACCTCTATTGATGAAGCATTGGCAAATGATGGATGGATTCTTGTAATGCAAGAAGAGAAAATGAATTTAAGAGGAATGATGTTTAGGATCTAGTACCTATATCAAAGAAGAACATTATTGGAACCAAGTGGGTTTCCAGAAACAATCTAAATAAAAAAGGTGAAGTCGTCCGAAACAAGTTAAGACTTGTCGTACAAGGCTATAGTCAACAAGAGGACATTGATTACAGCAAGACATTTGCTCTAGTGACCAGATTAGATGCAATTCGTATTGTACATTCTTTTACTGCAAATAATAACATTACATTATTTCAAACAGATGTTAAAAGTGATTTTTTAAATGGTTATATAAGTGAAGAAATCTATGTTAAACAACCTCCAAGTTTTGAATGTTCTGAATTTCCAAATCATGTTTCAAATTTAGGAAATCTTCGTAGGGTCTAAAATAAGCACCTATGGCATAGTATTATAGACTTAGTAACTTCGTGCTTAAAAATAACTTTGAAACAGGACAAGTAGATAATACACTTTTTAGAAAATCACTAGGAGATGACATTTGTATTATTCAAATTTATGTTGATGATATTATTTTTGGATCTACTAATGGCATTATTTACAAAGAATGTTTTAAATTGATGCAACTTGAATTTCAAATGAGTATGATGGGAGAATTTAAGTTATTTTGGGGGATACAAATTCAACAAAGTCAAAAAGGTATATACATTCATAAAAAAAAATACAAACGAGCTTCTCAAGACGTTTAAGATGAGTGATGGAAAACCTATGGCTACACCTTTGCACCCTACCTGTTCACTTGAAAAAGATGATCCAGGCCAAAAAGTTGACTAGAAAACCTATTGAGGATACTATGATTCTGATTATGATGGAGATAAACTTGAGATAAAGAACACTAGTAGCAACTGCACCTTTCTAGGTGACAACTTAATATCTTAGTCAAGTAAGAGACAAAACACCATTGCCATGTCAACAATAGAGGTTGAGTACATTTGAGCAGCTGGCTGCAGTTCTCAACTACTTTGGATGAAGACTACAAAATCGTAGAATCCAACATTCCCATCTATTGTGATAACCCTTCTGCCATTTGCCTAACCAAAAACCCTATCCTACATTATATAGCTTAACGCATAAAGATCAAACACCACTTCATTAGGGAATTTGTTCAAAAAAGGGTACTAAACATTCAGTTTGAAGACACTTAACACCAATGGGCTGACATATTCACCAAACCACTAGCTGAAGATAGGTTTGACTTCATCAAGTAAAACATAAACCTTACCATCATACCTGATTGATGTTGTGATAACTTCAAAGTAGTCTAGCGTTACATTAGCTTTTCTTAGTTTTTATATTTTTTGTAATATGTTATATTCATGATATTTAAACAAAAAAGAAAATTAAAAAGAAAATTAAAAAAAATAAAAATAAAAAAGAGCAAGTTTCACTTTCAAGCCTTTTTGTCTGATGACAAAAGGGGGAGAAAGATATTTGATAAAGTGGGGGAGAAAAGAGAAAAGGATACCTAGACTAAAAGGGAGCCCTAAGTTAAGGGGAGTCAAAGAAATATAAAGAAAAGTTGTTATATAAAACACAAGTTTTCTCATCATCAAAATGGGGGACATCGTTGGAACCAAGTTGGTTTTATACTTAGACTTTTGATGATAACAAAAGTATTTTATGAGAACAACATATTTGACTTCATAGAATATGAAAG
Source organism: Cicer chorassanicum (assembly GCA_037974735.1). Classification (NCBI taxonomy): domain Eukaryota; kingdom Viridiplantae; phylum Streptophyta; class Magnoliopsida; order Fabales; family Fabaceae; genus Cicer; species Cicer chorassanicum. The sequence continues at coordinate 17,267,402 of JBBPBP010000003.1, forward strand.
AAAATTCGTGTTTTTGAAGAAAATCTAAAATACCATTTGATTCAGATTTATAATTGAAGAAAATCTAAAAAAAGATTTGATTCTGATTTATATATGAAGAAAATCTTTGACCAAGTTGAAAAAAAGATATGGTCAAGATTTGAAGAAGATTTGATTAAGATTTATCTACAACAAAATATGAACATTATCAATTTGAAGAATTTACAAACTCAATACGAACAAAATACGAACATAATCAATCTAAAGAATTTACAAACTCAATTTGAACAAAATACGAACAAAATCAATTTAGAAGAATTGCTCAGATTGGATTCAGAAATAAAGAATTGACTAAAGAATATATTATCAAAAAGCATCTTGTTCATAATTATTTTTGAATAAGATCATAGTTGACCAAACTAGGATAGAAGATACAATTCAGAATTAAACAATGATTAAATTGAAGCCCTCATTTTATCTATAAATAGATACTCAAAACTTAAGAAGAAGATCATCGAAAAATCAGAAAAGAGTAGAAGAACTCAAGCTCAAATTCCAAATTCATCTTAGAGTTCAAATAGAGAAACACTTGTTCGAATGAGAATTATTTTTTAAGTGTTTTTTCTTAGAGTGTTAGAGTTATTTTGAAATCAGCTTAGTTACAAGCAAACACTTAAAGTTCCAATATTTTGTATCCAACCCGATAGTGGTTTAGTTCCTTCTTCAATCTGGGGTTGTCAGGTTGTTAAGAGAATATTTGGCTTGTACAGTGAAGGTGGTTAGTTCCTCAAAAGTTTGGGGTTGTCAGGCTCTTTGAGAAGACTGGCTTAGAGGGACCGGTACTTTTTAATTCAAGGTATTTTAATTGATGGAGTAAAGCCTTCTGAATGAAGGGATTGGATGTAGCCAAGTTAGTGGTGAACCATGATAAATCTATGTGTCCTATTATTTATGCTTTCATTGTTTGCTACCTTTAAACCCGATTGCTTCTTATCTAAGTAATTCATAAAAACCAACCAGCCTTCATCAAATTAGCAAAAAGTTATCAGCTTTGTCAAACACAATTCAACCCATTTCTTGTTTTTGCACCTTCAATTGCCATCAGAGCTTGGTCTCAAGGCTAAGCACTTTACATTGTTTGAGGAAAGATCCAAGGGTTCGACATGTCTGAATTCAATGAATCAGTAGATGAAGAAATTGAGGTCATAGTTAATAAATATATTTTTCTATCGACAACCTAAAAACCTAGCTAGTTGTCGATTAAATTCTATTATAATGTTCTAGAATAACTCTAGATATAATTTTATGTTTTTTAATAACCTTACATATTATTTACAAATTCGTATGAACTACATATACTCTCACATGTATAAAACATTATACTAATACTTTTTTTTTTCTGCATGCTAACTAAAAATTTGCTAACATATTTTCCACTGCAATTTATTTTCCTAATATTTACTACCACATGATTTTAACTCACTAACACATATTTAAAATATACACAAATATTTCAAACATTAAAAGTTTGAAAACAAATAAAACAATATACCCAAAGTCTATACCAAAAAAAAATAATCTAAAATTACAGTAAATTACTAACACATGCCATTAAAAAAAATACTTAAAATCAACAATACTTATATATATAACTAAAATACTTCTTCTATTTTTGCATTATTTATGAATAGTGGACAATTGATTCTATATGATTAGAGTTTCCTTCTCTATTCCAACTTGCAACACAAAAGTTATGCATTCCAAACCTTAAAAGCAATTGCGGATACTCTCTCAAATGAGTCCAACAAGGCAACAAAGAAAGAACTAAATAAAAACTAATAGCAACTCCACCCAATCAGTTCAACAATGCCAAAAAATAGTTTATAATCCAAACATAAAATGAAAACTGTATATAAAAAACAAAAAAAATAGCAAAATAATTTAAAGTAAAGGGGTAATCATAATAGGGACAAAATAGAGGGAAAATCAGATTGGCAGGATTAGAGATAAAATCCTCTGGCAAAACAGAGGGCAGCCGCGAGCCTCACACCCGTCGGTTGCATTTCAACGACCGGCAGCGTCACAGTAAGTTCGTCCTCCGCACTGAGATTCTATGATCGATAATAGGTTAACTTACAAGTTATGCTAACTAGGATTAGAGATAAAATCTTAAATATAAAAACAAAATTTAACAAAGCATATCAAACTTAATACAACAAACATAATACAGGTTTATACAGCAAACATAATACATGTTTATACAACAAACATAATACAGGTCTAATTTGGCGTGTAAAAAAAGATGACATTGTTTTTATTATCAATAAAAAGGTTTATACAGCAAACATAATACAATAAAAATAAGATGGATACGACATATAACTACAACAAACAAAAATCACAACTAATTAGTGTGTAAAAAGAAAACCTAAACCACACCACGCATAATACACAGTAGGACATGAAATTGAAACACATCAAAACACAAATCGAAGCGTAGAAAAGATGGATGAAGCGTATTCCTACATGTGCCCGACCTTCTAGTAAGGGTTAAGGAAGACACGACCTTCTGGTGAGACTGAGCGTTGCAATACGTAAAGAGGCAGCGGCGAGAGGCTGAGACACGACCTTCTATAAAGAGACGACGGCGAGAGGCGTGTGTAAAGAGACGAAGACGAGAGGCATCGTGCAAGCAACGATGAGAGGCGTCGTTCAAGAAAAAGACACAGTTTTGGTGTTCGTTTAGGCAGCGTTGAGCAAGACGAAGATGGGTTTTAGTTCAGGCAAGAGATATGTTATGGTTCACGAGTTATGGTTCACGGGTACATGGTTAAGGGTTTTTGGGGGAACTCAATTGTAATTCGGGGAAATATTATTTGGGAAATTAGGTTGCAGCAAATAAGAATTTTTTTTAGCCAATATTTTTTTGTTTATTTTATCCCGCGGTTATGTCTTCACAAACAATAGTGTTGTCTAAATCGGCCACACTTTTTAACCTGTACCTTAAAAATGAATATGAAACGGTTTTATTTTGATAACCAAAGTGTGTATTTTATATGTATGTTATAAACAACACTTGGAAAACTATTATCTATTCTCGTTTCTAGCCACGGGTTTTTAGCTGTTGCCAAGATAAGTGTGGCCAAAAGTTAAAAGTGTTGTAGTGAGAGGCATTGCAACGAACGTCTGATTTATTAATATCCAAGTCAAAATAAATGTTATATAAGTTAATAAATGATTATCTAATTACAAAAGAAAATAACACAAATATGATCATTTGTCTCTGACAAAAGTTGAAGGTGCAAACACGAGAAATGGGGGTTGAATTATGTTTGACAAAGTTGATAACTTTTAGCTAATTTGATGATAGTTGGTTGGTTTCTATGAATTACTCGGATAAGAAGCAATCGGATTTAGAGGTAGCAAACAATGAAAGCAAAAATAATGTGACACATAGATTTCTCCTGGTTCACCACTAACTTGACTACATCCAGTCCACTCATTCAGAAGACTTTAATCCACTAATTCAATTACCTTGAATTACAAAGCACTTGACGCTCCAAGGCAGTCTTCCCAAACAGCCTGATAACCCCAGACTTTTGAGGAACTAACCACCTCGACCCTACAAGCCACATCTTCTTCTAACAACCTAACAACCCCAAATTGAAGAACGAACTAACCACCTTGACCATACAATTCAAGTCTTCTCCTAACAACCTGACAACCCTAGATTGAAGAAGGAACTAAACCAATATCGGGATGGATACAAAATATTGAAACTTGAGTAGTTGCTTCTAACTAAACTGATAATAATAATTAGTCTCACACTCTAAGAAAAGAAAAATCTATAAATATTTTCTAAATTGAACAAGTGTTTCTCTCTTTGAACTCCAAGACGAATTTCATATTTTGAGCTTGTGAGTTCTTCTACTCTTTTTTGATTTTCGATGATCTTCTTCTTCAGCCTTGAGTATCTATTTATAGTTAAAATTTGGGCTTTAATTTAGTCTTTTTTTTAATTTTGAATTGTATCTTGTTCAGATTGAGTTTGTAAATTCTTCAGATTGATATTGTTCCTATTTTGTTTAGATGGAGTTTGTAAATTCTTCAGATTGATTTTGTACATATTTTGTTCAGATTGCGTTTGTAAATTCTTCATATTGATTTTGTTCATATTTTGTTATAGATAAATCTTGACCAAATCTTCTTCTAATGTTGATCAAATCTTCTTCCAATTTTGACCATATCTTCTCTTCAACTTGGTCAAAGATTTTGTTCAATTATGAATATATATCAAATCTTATTTTAAATGTTCTTCAATTAAAAACTTGAATCAAATCTTATTTTAGATTTTCTTCAGTTACAAATTTGAATAAAATCTTATTTTAGATTTTCTTCAAAAACATGAATCTTCTTTCATACTCTTTGAAGTTAAATATATTGTTCTCATAAAATAATTTTGTTATCATCAAAACTCTAAGTATAAAATCAACTTAGTTCCAACAATCTCTCCATTTTTTATGATTTAAAACTTGTATTTTTTATAACAATTTTTCTTTATATTTCTTTAACTCCCCCTTACTTAGGGCTCCCCCTAACTTTAAGTATCATATTTTCTCCACTTTATTAAATATCTTTCTCCCCTTTTTGTCATCAGACAAAAACACTTTAAAGTGAAACTTTTATTTTGATTTTTTGTGTTTTTGTTTTTTTTGCTTTTTTTTTAATAACATGAATATAACATATTACAAGAAAATATAAAAACTAATGTAAAGCTAAACTACTCTGAAGTTATCACAACATAAGTCAGGTATGAAGGTAAGGTTTTGGTTTTTCTTGATGAATTCAAACCTATCTTCAGGTAGTGGTTTGGTGAATATGTCAGCCCATTGGTGTTCAATGTCTACAAACTAAATGTGTAGTACCCATTTTTGACCAAAGTCTCTAATGAAGTGGTATTTGATCTATTGTTTAGCTTTAGAATGTAAGATATGGTTTTTGGTTAGACAAATGGCAGAAGTGTTATCACAATAGATGAGAATGTTGGATTCTAGGATTTGTAGTCTTCAAGTTGATGCTTCATCCAAAGTAGTTGAGAACTGCAACCAGCTACTGATATGTACTCAACCTCTGTTGTTGACATTGCAATGGTGTTTTGTCTCTTACTTTACCTAGATATTAAGTTGTAACCTAGAAAGGTGTAGTTGCCACTAGTGCTCTTTCTCTCAAGTTTATCTCCAGCATAATCAGAATCACAGTATCCACTCAGTTTGTACTTAGGAGATTTCTTGTAGAACAAGGTAAGGTTTGTAGTGCCTTTTAGGTATCTAAGGATTCTCTTAACGAAAATTAAATGTGATTCCCTAGAGTTAGCTTGAAATCTTTCACATACACGTACACTAAATATGATGTCGGGTCTGAAACCGGTAAGGTAAAGTAGGTATCCTATCATTTCTCTATAGATTTTTGCTTAACTTTTTGGCCTGAATCATCTTTTTCAAGTGAACAGGTAGGGTGCATTGGTATAGCCATAGATTTGCAATCACTCATCTTAAACTTCCTAAAAAGCTCTTTTGTATATTTAGTTTGATGAATGTATATACGTTTTTGACTTTGCTGAATTTGTATCCCTAAGAAGAACTTAAGTTCTCCCATCATACTCATTTGAAATTCAAGCTAAATCAATTTATAAAATTATTGGCAAAGAACGTCATTAGTAGATCCAAAAGTTATGTCATCAACATAAATTTGAATAATAAGAATGTCATCTCCTATTGATTTTCTAAAAAGTGTATTATTTATTTGTCCTCTTTCAAAGTTATTATTAAGCAAGAAGTTACTAAGATCATACTATGTTCTAGGTGCTTGTTTTAGACCATACATAGATTTTCTAATTTTAAAAAGAAGATTTGGAAATTCAAAACTTTCAAAACCTGAGGGGTTGTTTAAGATAGACTTCTTCACTTATATAACCATTTAGAAAAGCACTTTTAGAAAAGCACTTTTAACATCCATTTGAAATAATATAATGTTATTATTTGCAGCAAAAGAAAGTAGGATACAAATAGCTTCTAAATTGATCATTGGAGCAAATGTCTTAGTGTAATCAATGCATTCTTGCTGACTTTTGTCTTGTGCGACAAGTCTTGGCTTGTTTTTGACCACTTCACCATTTTCATTTAGCTGGTTTCTGAAAATCCACTTGGTTCCAATAATGTTCTTCTTTGGTATAGGTACTAGATCCCAAACATCATTCTTCTTAAATTCATTTAACTCTTCTTTCATTGCAAGAATCCGTCCATCATCTGCCAATGCTTCATTAACAGTGGTAGGATCAATAGATAAGAGTGAGACAAATAAAATAGTATCTTTTACTGATGATCTGATCTTCAAAGGATCACTTGCACTTCCAATGAGATGAGATGGCTTGTACTTCCATCCAGATCTTCCTTATGACTTATCTTGACTATCCTCAACTTGTCTGCATTTGTTTCCTCTAGTTCCGGTAAACCTTCAATATCCTCAACTTGCTTTGACTTTTTAAGGTCAAGTTGTTTGTCATATAACATATATAATCAATACAACCAAAACATCAGTTTTGTTTCTGGTGGTTTCTGCTTGTTTCTGAAAACCAAACTTGTATGCTACTTCTGCTGAAGTGTTCAGATTTTGTGGATCTCCTTGTGCCTCTAAATTTTTGAGATCCTGAAAAATACTTATCTAGCTTTGATTTTTAAGATCAAGCTTCTTGTTATCACAGTCAACATAATATCAAACAATAATTAAATTTAAAGAAAGATATAACCTATATGTCAACAGTTTCAGTTTCCCTCTAAAAATCCTCTTATTTCTTCTTTTCTGGTTTTCAGATTCTGAATTTGCATATTCTTTGATTAGAGGGTCTGGATGAAGGGATTTGAATTCCCATCTAGGTTTGTAGTCTTGATGGATTTGATTGGAGTGTTCAAAGAAGTCTCTTGATTCTAATTATTAATCTGACACTTATGTTTCTGTTTAGGTATCAGGTTCCTCTGGTAATTTTGGAATTGATGGTAATTCTGATTCTTCTGGTAGTTCTAGTTTTGTTGATATGTGTGATTTATTTGCCAATTTTGATTTTGTTGATACTCCAGATTTTTCTGATATTTCTGGTTCATTATATGGTTCTGGTTGGAATAGGTATTGTGTTGACCAGTCCTTCTTCCACAAGAGTCAATTGGCTTCTGTTTGTTAAGTCTTGGAACATAGACATTTTTCCCTTCATATATTGCAAGCATCCATTGACCAGGCACCATGACTGGTGTTTCAATTTGGTTGCTTAGAACATCAGCAACTTAAACAATTTTATCCTTTGGTACCCAAATCTGGTTGGGTCCTGGTTTGTTAGTTCTTAAAGGTTTCTTGTCCTTCCATGTCGTTAGCATAAGACAAGATATTTTAGTTTGACCTTTCTTATAGCAAATAGTACATAAATCATCAGAAGGAACAAACTTAGGCTCAGTTACTTTTTCTTGAAATCCTATTCCTCTTTTACCATTCCTACTAACACTAGAAATCATAGATGCATACTTGCTTCTTTCTGTACCATTATCAATAAAATCTTGAAATACTTCTTCATGCTTATCAGAGTTACATCTGGTATTTTCAATTGATGTTGAACTATAATTACTTTTTAGAGTTAGATTTCCAGCCTTAAGTTCAGCAATATCGGTTATCAGATTTGCATTCTCTGTTTTAAGTTCAGTAATATCGGTTTTCAGAGTTGCATTTTCTATTTAATGTTCAATAATATCAGTTTTCAAAGTTGTGTTTCATGTTTAAAGTTCAGTAATATCAGTTCTTATAGTTGCATTTTCTGTTTTAAATTCAACACTTTGATTCTTTAAAACATTAACTTTTTCACTTAGATTTGTATTTTCTTTCCTAAGTTTTTTCAGTTTTAAAGACAATTTGTGATTCTTATTTTAAAAAAATAATATATTGCCGTAGTTAAATCAGGCCGAGTTAAGTAAGAAAATACATCAATTTCTTCATTTGTTGATTCACTGAATCCAGACATGTTGAACACTTGGATCTTTCCTCAAACACTGTAAAGTGCTCAGCCTTGAGGTCGAGCTCTGATGTCAATTGAAGGTGCAAACAAGAGAAGCGGGGTGGAATTGTGTTTGAAAAAGTTGATTTTTAAGAAAACCAAATTTATGAGATAAAGTGTTTGAGTCATTTAAAAGATTGTCAAATTCTATTTCTAGTTTTTCACAAGTAGGACATAGTTCTGTGATGGTTACCTTTTCTGTTTCTGTTTTTGCCATGAGACAGAGGTTGGTCTTTTCTTCCTTTTCCTACTCAAAGGATGACTCATCACTGTCATCCGACGTAATCATCATGGATTTGTTTTTGTAGGGAAATCTTCTTGGGTTCCTTTTGTTTAGAGGACACTCAGTTTTGTAGTGTCCCATTTTGTTGCATCCAAAACAAGTAATTTGACTTTTGTCAGTTTTTTCTTTTTGAGGAGATCTTTTGTCCTGTCATCTACGATTTATCATCCTCTGAATTCTTCTAGAAATCAGAGCGAGTTCATCCTCTTCCTCAGATAGAGGATACTCTAGGCTTTCCTTTTTTATGACTTCTTCAGTCCTCTTGGAGGATGAACTTTATGTTTGGATGGATTTTAGAGCAATCATTTTTCCTTTTTTGCTTGGTTTTTTTGCCAGCAACAATGGTTCATGAGCTCTTAGAGTTCCAACCAGATCTTCTAATTTCATGTTAGCCAAGTCTCTTGCTTCTGTGATGGCAGTCACCATTGGTCTCCATTCTTTTGGTAAACTTCTTAGAATTTTTCTTATCCTCTCTTGAACAGAGTATACATTTCCAAGAAAACTTAAGTTGTTTAGTATGATTGTTAGCCTTGAGAACATTTCATCAATTGTTTCTTCCTATTTGATTTCGAATAATTCGAATTCTCTTACTCCCATGTCAATCCTTGCTTCTTTTACGTGACTTGATCCTTCATGATGGATCTTTAGAGTGTCCCATAGTTCTTTGGCATTTTTGCATTCTTCAACTCTATCATACTCTTCCCTACTCAAAGTACACGTTAGAAACTTATTCTTCAACTCTATCATACTCTTCCCTGCTCATTCTTCAGCCGTCCACTATGCTTGAGTTTTCTCATCAGAGGTTGCATCTGTGTTGTATATTCTGATGACGTGATCTCCGTTTTTAACAACAGACCACCTGTTGTTATCTTGTGATATGAGAAACAGTCTCATCTTACCTCCTTCAGGAACATACTTAGCTTTTGACATTTTTTCTTTTGATCTTTTTCTCTTACACTGTTAGATGTAATTTTCTAGAGAACCTTGCTCTGATGCCAATTGATGTAGCTAAAATATCACTAGAAGGGGGTTGAATAGGGATTTTGGTGTTTAAAAATATTTTAACGTGTTTTGAATCATTGTCCTCTCTGAGAGGATACGAATTAGAGGATACAAATTTAAACCTTTAAATTTGAGCAGGATAAATGCAAGAGAAAATATAAACGAAGACATGCACAACTTTTATATTGCTTCACCCAATGATGGCTACTTCCAGTCCCCACACACTTGTGAGTTTTTACTAACTTTTATACTCGTCACACTTTGTGTATTCTTAAAGCTTTACCAAGCTTACAACCTTGTTTCTTACAAGTTCCAACTATTTCCAAGTGCACCTCACGTGGAAATTACAAAGTGATTATGAGTATGATTGTTTCTCTTTACTTAACACTTTCTAAAAAGATATTTCAGAGATCTAGTGTAGGAATATAGAAAGTATAAAGAGAGGGTGAATATTGCTCTTAATAGCTTTAAGAATCTTGATCTTTTTATGCAATGTAGTTGTGTATTTGATGATGAAGAGCATGCTGCCTTTTATAGAAGTCTTGTGAAGCTCTTTCCATGTGACAAACATCATATAATCGTTGGGGACTTGATCAAAAAGTCCAAGGTCTTTAATCTTAATTACATAACTGCCATCCAGCTGTCTTTGGACAGATGCAGTACATCCACGTCCAGGAGGTTCAAACCTCCTAGGTACTTGGTCATGAGTTGTCCTTTTCTCTTTTCATTCTTCAAGACATGTAAGCCTATAATTTTGATTTTGTGGGCAACAGCCTTCCTATAAGTTGAAATGTCAGGTCGTTTACAACTTTTGAGAAGGATGTGACTATAGATCCATCCACTTACATCGTACTGGCCATCCTCGTACCTCGTACAGCCCATCCTCGTACCTCGTACAACCCATCCTCGTACTTGTTAAAACTGGCATCTGGCCTCATATATTAAACTGGTTTATTTGTTCATTCTTGGATACTATTTTAACTTCTCTTCATGACTAAGAATCATGGTTACAGTGATAATGAATATTAAGCATCTTTGAAGGTCATCCTCTCAAGGTTTCATCATATCCTCCAGTTTTGAAAACTTGATGGATTGAGTCAGATTTTTCTCCTTTTGGTCTTATTGATGATTAACATGTTTTCTTATAAGAATTCACTCAAAATCACATATTAGTCATTAACCACAATCATAATCTCTTAAGCAATTTTGTTATCATTAAAATCATTTGAGAGAGATTTTGTCTCAAAAATCTCCCCCTTTTTGATGATGACAAAATTATTTAGATTATGATTTTAAATATGAAAAATTTAGAGATAAAATGTTTATGCTTCCCCTAAATCATATGAGTAATCTTTTTCAATTTAAAAATAGTTACTCCCCCTGAATGTATGCCAAAGTTTTGAAACATGAATTTGAACCATAGAGGGACTTTATATTAATTAGATTAATATTACAAAAGATGATTCGGCATGCATAAACATTCATTAGCATAAGATAAACGATTCACAAAAATATCCTCTTAAACAAGAAATAACAATAGGATGAACATAATTTATCTACCCCTGAATTGGTCAGCATCAAAAAATAGGAACCGCAACGTTACTCGGAGGAGAATGGCTCGTCAGACGAAGATGAAGGTGAAGAGACAGGAACAACAGATGAAGGCTGGGCTGGGAGCTCAAGCGGATGATCTCCAAGAGCAACAGCATGAACCAAATGTTTGGTAACCCATTCAAGAATGAGACCAAATTGAGCAATAGTGTTCTGGAAGTGATTGAAACTTTGAAGCAGTTTCTTTTGATCCTTCCTAATGGTCTTTAGAAGCTTCATCTGCTTGTGATTATGCCTTTCCTCAGCCCGCTTGCTGGGGTTCGAGTCTTTGGATTGATCATTGACACTCGAACTTTTATTTTGAGAACTCTCAGCTTTGTCCTTAGATGAGTTACCAATCGTTTTAGATAAAAAAGAATTAATGGAGCTGAACAGACCATTGACCTCAGGTAGAGGTTGGGAAGGTTCTTCAATGATTGCAGCATAGGTAGTTGTTGGTGGAGGAGGAGCAGTGTCCAGAGGAATTGAAATGGGGTGTGAAGGACTCAATGGAGGTATCGTAAACGTTTCTTGCAAATTTTGAGAAGTTGCCACAGGCACGACCTCAGGAGGGCTTGTTGGTAAGAAGTGATGATAAGACAAATTCAGATCAAAATATAGTTCTTCACCATCCTCCATCAGTTGTAGAGGAGTTGCTTTGAAAGCATCCTCAGGTGGAGGAACTTCTTATAAGGAGAGGAAAAATCTTAAAGTGGTGGGGGTTGTGGCGGTGTTAGAACAACGAAGTCACCTATTGGAGATGACGTGGGATTAGTGGCCAAGATGGGTTCTTGAACGATTGGAGAAGAAGCATCCTCTGATGGAGGTTGAATAGTTGTCAGTTCAGATGGTTGAGTGGTAGAGGAGGAGTGACGAGTTTTCTTTTTCTTAGAAGTAGGAGGTGTAGTGGATGATGATTTGAGAGGAGTAGAAGGTTGGAGCCTCATTTGTTTGACATTATTCATGGAGAGTGTGTTGTCGAAGTGAACAGATTCTTCATCATCCAGTAGGAGTTTGAAAAATTTAAAAATCTTGGTCAGGATCATTCCATAGGGAGCTGATCGACCAACCACAACAACGTTTAACATGAAGCAGAATATGATATTACCTAAGTGAAGAGGGATTCCAATCATGAGATGATGAATGAGTAGGAGGTCCAGCTCAGTGACCTTCTCAAAACTTCCAGCTCTGGGCACAATAGAGTGCGCACAAATGTTATGGAGGATACGACACATGGGAAGGAGATTGGAAGCCACTTGAAGTTTGGGAGGTAAAATTAGATAGTTTTGGAGGACAGAGGTTCTAGTAATTTGACATTGAGAGTACCAATTATCTGAGAAACAATAGGCTCCGTCATCACAAATGTCCAGAATTTGACATAGCGTGGTGGGGTTAATTTCCATGTGAACCCCTTTTAGTACAATGCTAAAACCAGTGTTGCCTTTTGAACCATTGAAAGCAGCATAGATGGCCCGTACAAGACGAGGATACTGGGGTTCATTTATGCGTAGGAAGGATGTCCAGCCAAGCTGATCAAAAATTTCCTCCACGTTAAAGCCTCCTTATTTCAGATCAGCAAGGTCAATGATTTTTCCATTGACCACTAATTTGTTTTGCCATTTGGAAACATAGTTAGTCTCCAAGACTGGAGAATCAAATAGTTGGAAATTGGCATAAATTTTTGAAGGCGAGGATCGTGGTTTTTTAGAAGGTGATTTAGCCTTTTTAGGTGTTGAAGCTTTGGAAGTTGTTTTTGCAGGTGGTGGTTGTGGTATGGACTCTGCCGAGAGTGTTTGTTTAGAATCATCTGAGTTGACAACATGAACGGTGTAGTCCTGAGGAAGCGTCTTTCTTGATGAAACAACTCCGGACAGAATTCTTGAGGATCGTCTTATAGGTGCAGAGGAGGATGAGGGGTTTGAGGATTTAAGAGTAGCGGATGGAGAAGGAATGGTTGCAGATTGCAAGGGAGGACGAATGATAGTCAATGGCTCTTGATGATGAATTGCTTCTGAGCACTCCTCTTCGTGGCTATCATACTCCGTGCTAGAGTAATGATCTTGAATGTCTTCTGGAGCTTGATCAGTCATTTTACGTTTTATAGATAGTTTAGTGCAAACCCTTTGTGTATAACTTTGAAATAAGGATGCAGAACGATCATTAGGATAAGAGATTGGAGTTGGAAATGTTTGATGATGAGAGAGAGAGAGAGAGAGAGAGAGAGAGAGAGGAAAGAGGAAAGAGGATTAAGTAGAGGAGGATGGAATTTGAAAAGGAGTGACCGTTAGGCGAAGAAGGCGGTTGAGGTAGCCGTTTCTCTAGGGAGTCATGATGATGATGGAGGAGACAGGCTAGGGGCGTGGTTGTAATGGACAGGTGTAGCCGTCTGCGCATTTAATGTTGTTTTCATTGTGCTATTATCATTTGTTCTCTACTTTTTTTTTTTCTGTTACCTTTATTCAGGAATGCACCTTAATACTTCAGGAGAGCACATATGTTTGGAGATTACATTATAATTTTAAAAAAAACAACATAAAACAAATTTTTATTTTCGATAATAAAAAAACTAACGAGAGAAATACATGACGATATTTCATTATACTGATATCCAACGCACTTCCAAATATGTTTCACTAAATTTGTTTGAAGTTGTAGATAACCTCGTTTTACTAGATATTTTTCAAGATGGAAGCCACTTCTGACAAAGCCTTTGTAGATGATCCCATTTCATCTATTGCGTCCACAGCAAATTTTTTCAAATCATCCATTCTCTTATGAATCTCTATCCCTTCTTCCCTTTCCAACAATTTTCTCACAACCTTAGCAATTTCATCTCTTTCAACCAACCCATTTTCATTAACTTTTGGCCTCAATGCCACTTTTGCACCATTACATAGCATAGCAGCATTCATTCCCTGATCAGCAAACAATGGCCATGCAATTATAGGCACACCATACACAACACTTTCAAGTATTGAATGCCATCCACAATGAGATAAAAATCCACCAGTTGAACTATGTCTAAGTATCTGAATTTGTGGACACCAATTAGGAACAACAAACCCTTGTTCCTTTGTTCTCTCCAAAAACCCATTTGGTAAAAATTTCAAAGGGTCCTCAATTTCACCACCAAAATAAGAAGCATTAGCAACACCATTTGGTTCCTTCACAACCCAAAGAAACTTTTGACCACTCAATTCCAAACCATATGCTAATTCATTAAATTGCTCTTGTGAAAGTGTGCCTGCACTTCCAAATGACACATACAAAACCGAATTTGGTTTTTGTTTTTCCAACCAAGTTAAACACTCCAACTCCAACCCCTTTTTCTCACAAAAAATTGACCCTTTTTGAATTATGGGTCCAACATAAAAAACCTTAGGCTTATTACTCCCTCTAATCTCTTCTTTCAAGGCACTTACAGCCTCTTCTTCAAATTCAACAAAGCTATTCACAAAAACCCCATCAGTAAGGTCAAACCTTTTTGCACGCTCAATGAAATTTTTGTAAGCATTACTAAATCTAAGTTTAAAAGGAAGAGGGAGATCCTTAGCATAAAGTGGTACACAACCTGGAAACTTTACTGGTTCATTTGGGTCCCTAGACTCATTAGAAAGGATTTCATCTACTTTTGATGAATACAAGTGATTACAAAGAAGCATAGCAGCTAGTGAAAAGTATATATAAGACAAGAGATTAAGTTCCTTAGCTAAATCCAAAGCATCATGTGCAAAAACATCAACAACCAAAGCTACAACTTTGGAACTAGAACATAAGGACTTTAATTCTTGTTTTATGTGTGGCAAAGAGTATTTTACTGAGAGTTCAATTTGCATTGCAAGGATTTCATCATTTGGAACTTGGTCAAGGATAACTGGGGGAAGGAAAATAGAAGAAATGGATGGTGGAAGGGTTTGAAGGTAAGATTTAGAGGAAGATGGTGGTGAACCAATGGAAGGGATGATGCATGTAATTTGAAATTGTGGGTGGAGATGAATAAGGCGTTTGGAGAATTCGATAATTGGGACTAGATGTGCAAAACCTGCACTAGGAACTACTACTATGTGATGTTTTTCCATTTAATTGATGGGAAATTATGATGTAAGTATTACATTGGTTTTTCTTTTTATAATATTGCTATATTGTTTGTTAGATAAAATTATTGGTAGGTGAAATTGTGGGTAGATAAATAGCAAATCATAATTATTACACTGGTCTGGTGTCAGAGTGGCCCAAATACAGTGAGGTTTAAAGTAAATTTATATATGAGGTCTTTAAATGTTTATAATAAAATTTAGTAGAGTTATTTATTTTTTTATGGAAAATTATTTGTAGATATTTTAGAATAAAAAATATTTATTAAATTAACCTAATCAATTCATTTCTTTTTTAAATGATAATTAAATCGGTTAATTTAAAACAATATAAATTTTAGATAAAATTTAATTATTTTTAAATTTAAATATATTAAAATATCATACGTTTTTTTTCAAATATTACAATTTTTTAGTAAGTAAAAATTAATTCATTTTTAAAAATCTAAGCAACAGCTTTACCTTTTACGATCGTGTTTACTGTTTATAAACTTTTTATTTTGTTAATGGAAAACAAAAAATCTTTGTATTTTGCATAAAAATATATTGTCGGTTGGTCAAATTGCAAGCCGCAGCTAAATTTGTTCGAGTAATGACATGAACGTCCTGAAATTGGAAATTGGATGTTAACATTTTTGTGTTCAGGTTATCTTTTTATTAGTACACATTTTAAAAACCATAAAAATTTATGTCTTTAATCTTATTTATGTATAGTCTTTAATCTTACTTAGGTATAATTTATATTTTTTTAATTAAATTGTTTATCTTTTAAAATATTTATAAAATTATTTTTTATTTTTTCATTTGAGTCTTTTGTTTTCTTAAATATTTACAAAACTATCTTTTAAAAATACTAATGTACATGTCTTTAAAAATGATGATAGACAAGTTCACATAGAATTATTATTAATAATTTTATTTTAATGTCAATAAAAAGAAAGAAAATGAATGTTGATGTATTTATTTCTACGATTGAAGAACCATAACAATGGAATCTGTATTATCTTAATCAAAAAATTATTAATAATAATCCTACAAGGACTTGCCACTGAACATTTTTAGTGATATGTCTGCGTTTTAAAAGATAATTTTATAAATATATTAAAAGATAAATGATTTAAACAAGAAAAAAAGGATAATTTGAAAAACATTTAAAAAGGTAAAGAATAAGTTTGTAAATATTTTATAGACTAAATACCACATGTGGTCTCTTAACTTAATATCAGTTAACGATTTAGTCATTTATCTTTTTTTTTTTTTTTCCGATTTGATCCTTTATGTATTTAAATAATTTATGTGTTACCCTTTAAATGAGGTTCTGTTAAGAAAAAGTTAAAAAATCCATACTTCGTTTTCAGAAAAAAAAATTACCCTTTATGTTTTGGAAATATTTCAGAAAAATGTTCAAAATTTGTTCTAAGTTTCGTAGTAGGGTTAATTCGTTAAAACTGAAGCTATAGGATATTTATACTTCATAGACATCACTTCAAATTAGTGACAATCGTTCCTAGAGGTTTGATGAACATATGCAATAATCCAGATGAGGAATTTTTTAACTTTTTCTAAATGGAACTCCAGTTAAAGGGTAACGCTGAAATTATTTAAAAACATAAAGGACCAAATCGGAAAAAAATAAATGACTAAATCGTTAACCAAAATTAAGTTAAGGGACCAGAGGGTGGTATTTAGTCTATTTTATAAGATAAACGACTCAAACAGAAAGAAAAAAAAATGATAAAAGATTTAAGTTTTACACATAAATAAAATAAAAGACATGTAATATAATTTTGCCTTTAACAATTTAAATATATTTTTCTTTCCTTGAAACTAGAATTTAGTCCCTTCATTAAAATTCGGGATTTTAATCATCAAATTTCATAAGTTTTAGTATTTTTCTCTACAACTCAATGAGAGAATTATTGTTATGATATGTCACTATTATTAATGTTGTGGAATTAAGTCTATTACAATTTTTTTTTTTTAAGTTTCATTGATTACATGTACACTTATATTTTTCAAATTTATTGTTTTCGAATAAGTAGTAAACTATAGGTTTCTATCGGCCACCCCTTCAGCTGTACCTGCCACCTCCCAAGACACATGAAAAGACAATTTTATCCTTTAAACCAAATATAAAACCTTGAACTTTTTTTACCTCCCACTTTTTCATCCTCATAGTTTCAAATATTTAGTCAAATCCCAGCAATTTCAAATCTTTCAAACTTTCGAAATGCAATCTGAAATTTTTGAAATAAGATAAATTCAAAAATTTCAAAACTTTTAAACAATTTGAATGAATGAAGCAAACTGTCCATCAGCATATCGTCGTAGACTTTCCAAATTTGAAAATTTTCGAAACTTTTGAAACTTTCCAAATTTTTGAAATGTAAAAACTTTCGAAACTCTCCGAATTTTTGAAATGTAAAAACTTTGCAAATTTTCGAAATGTAATCCTTATTTCGAAAATTGCTTATTTAGAAACTTTGAAACTTCCGAGACTGTCAAAGTTTTATATTTGGTTAAAAGGGTAAAATTGTCTTATCATGTGTCTTGGGGGGTGGCTGGTAGAAAACTCAGTAAACTATTAGTGCATTCACGCGATTATGTAGGATTGTATAAGTTTGATAGTTTGGCAAGGTTTATAGTATGTTCTTGTTAGAGTGCAATATGTTTCTTTTGAAATTTTACTTTTAAATATAAATAGTCTTAATTTAGTATGTCTTTATAAGAGTGTAAATGTGTACATACTTCTAAATATGAATAGCAAAATTGTGGACACAATTTATTAAATGTTCAACCTCATCAATGACAAGTTCGTTTCATGTATGATAATGGTTTTGAAATTTTTATCAATAAAAATTTGTCTTGTGTATGATAGTTTAATTTCATAATTATAAATTTATCTTGTGTATGATAGTTATTTGAAATTTTTATTAGTAGGAATTTGTCTCATGTATGATAGTTCAATCTCATAAGTAACAACTTGTCTAGCATAAGATAATTATTTTGATATTTTAATCAGTGAGAATTGTCTCGCACGCACAAGATAGTTTTAAAATTTGTATCAGCGAGAACTTGTCATGTGTATGATAAATCAATCTCAGCAGTGATAATTTGTCTCAATAGTTATTTTGAAAATTTTATTCGTGATCAAAAAATTATCTCCTTTATTTAATTTAAATCATTTATCTTTTATGTTAATTTTTACTTTTTGAGTTGAATAAATAAAATTAAAATAATTATAATATTAATACAATTAGTTATAAATAAACATTTTTAACAGATGACGTAGGAAGTTAATACATTCTTTATTAGTAACCGACTTCTGTATTTGAGTTTTTGGTTCAAGATAATTATTTTTAAGTTTTATCTACTTTTTCCTTTAATAAATTAAAGTTGATCTCAATTTATATTGACGATCCAACAACGGCACATAATGTTAATAAAGACTTAACTTAAGGGACCAATTAAAATATAGACTTAATTTAAAGGAGAACCTAATCCTAATATTATTATCGTAAATGAACAGATTAAAACTTTTAAAATGTAACAGACTAAAGTGAAACTTAAAATATACGTTTGAAATCAAATATGAAATTAAGTCTTTACGTTAATAACCTTGTTGAATTCCTATTAGACATGTCACGAGTGAATACTTATAGATATAAATAGATAATTTTAAACACAGTTTTAAGAGTTTTCTAATCAATACACAATTTCTAAATGTATTTCACATTTTTCTATAATTAAAACACTTTATGATTCGTACATAAAAATTATATGTAGTTCTAACATTATCTAATTTCAAATTATAATAATGATTTTGATGAATAGAAGTAGGAAGTACCATGGCAGCATGTGGACGGTATACATAAGACAAGAGGTTGAACTCCTTAGCATAATCCAAAACATATGTGCAAAAACATCAACCACCAAAGCTACAACTTTGGATCTTGAACATAAGGACTTTAATTCTTGTTTTATGAATAGCAAAGAGTTTGTAACTGAGAGTTAAATTTAGATTGCAAGGACTTAAGGATCTGAAGCTTGGGGGGAAGGAAAATTGAAGAAATGGTTGGTGCAAGGGTTTGAAGGTAAGATTTTGAGAAAGATGGTGGTGAACCAATTGAAGGGATTATGCATGTGATTTGAAATTGTGGGTGGAGATGAACAAGGCGTTTGTAGAATTCTAGGATTGGGACTGGATGTGTGAACCCCACACTAGGAACTTCTACTATGGGAGGTTTTTCCATTGAATTGATGGGAGATTATGATGTACTTAACATTGGCTTTTTATGTTTACAATATTGTTATTATGCATATAAAATGGTTGGTTGTTGAAATTGTAAGCCGCCACCAACTTTGTCCTAAGATTAAAAAAAGACAAATGATATTTTAACATATTTTCGGACACCAAACACCTTATGATTTTACAGTTTAATTGTTTTTTTTTCTAATGTTACTTTCTCTCTTTACAATCTATGTGTATAGTTTACGGTATCGAAATATACAGTGTTAGATTTTTGTATTTAAATAACACATCTCTAAAAGAAATTGATATAATTGTACTTGAATTTAATCTAATTTAAAAGTATATCTTTTTCAAATTGATAATTAATCTATCCAATTTCTTTTGTTGGGCATAAGATTGTCAATTGTATCCGGTTATATATTATCCATCTTTTTTTGAAAAAGCCAAATATGATTTATTTAAAAAAAATACTATTCAGAGTAATGTGTTAAGAGGGTAAAAAATAAATAAAAATATTTCAATAAATGTCATTAATTAAAATGATAGAAAAACAAACAAATCACTATTAACAATTCACCAACACCGAGCATCCCTTTGGTTGATAACACCATTGGTAAAACTCAAAACGAACCCCTTTTATATATATTTTATCAATTTCTAGCAAGAATTACGGCCATAATGATTGGATGAGAAAAAAAAAACAAAAATTTGTCACTACAAGACAACAAGGATTACTGCTTGACAATAATTGCCATTACAGTCTAACTTTGCTCATCTTCTACAGCTGAACCGTTTTTCTTATGTGAAATTCTGATGGTTCCTTGTAATTAATACTCATAAAGGCACATAGGGCTATAAAAGGGATGAAAATGCTCAGTTTTGTATAGAGATTCCTACTCACAATCTCTTGTTATTCTTGATTTTTGTAATTTTCTTAGCAAATTTCTAATTTCAATAGTATTCAGTTTTTTAATTTTATTGTTCTTTTATATTTATAATGTCTTTATATTTTAACTTTGAATCTACTATGATCATGAGTGAGTAAATTTCCCTTATCTTGTGGATTGTAGGATTTTCAATGATGGATCTCTAACAATTTCTATTTCTTTCTTTTGTCATATGTATTGTTCTCTTAATTCAATCTTAGTAAGAATCATGTTTGTACTTGGATATCAAATAATATACTGAAAGTTGGATTTGATATATGATCCACAAGATTGGGCAAGAGAATCAAATCATGAATTTTGATTCTCTTGAAATCATGAAAAATATTTTCTCTTAAAGAACTTTGCTAATAAATCAATCATGAAAATAGGTAATTGATTATTAATTTAAAATACACTTTTGCTCTTTGAAAGAAAACATTAATTATAATTGTTTATATGATTTTTAAGAGTTTAACACTAATAACTTAGAGAAGATTAGTTTTATATATCCATCATTGTAAAAAATTACAATTTCAAGGCTTTATTTTTATTGCAAATTTTAATTAAAAATCATTATCAATAATCACTATTTTAGTTAATCATCATAGCAAATAAAGATTGGTACTCATAACAAAGTCCTTTTAAAAACGATAATTTGTACTACTCGATAATACTCTACCGTTGCGGTCTTATTACTCCACCACCGACCACCTTGACTTGCGAGAACTCCACCAATTTTCATTGTGGTTGTCATTGGAGCTCTTCCGCAACCCATCACGGGGTCGCCAAACCTCTTCCATAATGGCCACGGAAGCTCTATCATTGAACACGACCCCAATTATTTAATTATTAATAAACTAATTACCAATTTTTAAATAATAATAAACTGATTTTTAAAATATAATATAAAAAATAGTTTTTTAAATAACATTTTTAAAATATTAAAACATAGTATTAATGTTTTAAAAACAGATTTATTTTTAAAAATAATACAAAAAATAGTTTTATTGATATTTAAAAAGATAGATTTTTTATTAGAAAAAATGTTTTTTAAAATGATAATTAAATTAATTTTAGAATTAATAAAACTATTATTTTTTCAATAAATAAAAATTATTATTATTGTCGGTATATCTTTTATTTATTAAATTATTGAAAAATAATTTATTAAAACTGTCCTCAGTACTTAATTTATTCTAGAGAACAATGTCCACAGTAATTAATTTATTAAATAAATTATATT
>JBBPBP010000003.1:17289266-17304770 GCA_037974735.1 Cicer chorassanicum
TCACAAATTTTAAAATTTAAAATACAGTTTCCGAGTTAACATATACTTTCCCGCTCAAAATTTTCTAGGAACATTATTCCTCACAAACAAATAAATATTATTTTTAATTTTTTTATTTGTTAAATTAATTAATATTATTTTTAATTTTTTATAATACAAATTAAATATAAAAAAATTAAAATAAATAATAAAAACAAAATAAGTTTAAATAAACCCTAATAAAATTATCCAAATATTTCATAGTAAAATAAAATTATGCATGAATACCAAAAGATAAAATTATCCAAATTCAGCATGATAAAATAAAAATTATTTATATATATAACTATCAATATCCAAATATTTGTCCATCTCTTGGCGATGGATATTGACAGTGATTGCGGTTTTGTCTATTTCGAATAACTTTTTTCATCTTTTGATAAGTTATTTGTTGACTCTCCATCATTTCAAACATTTTTTTTGTTGCTTCATCATATGTTTAGCACGTTACTTAAATTATGAATTAATTAAATTTTCACCAAATTAACATGTTGGGCAGCACTAATGCAACCCCTCGTGTGTAGGCAACCTCCCTTCTCGAAAACTCTATTCTTTTTACCAATCTATGATTTCTTTAGAAATGTTTCATTAGTAGCCCAATAGTGTTGCAATTGACGCCATAGTGTTTCGCCAATCCAATCTATGATTTCTTCTTACAATGTTTCAACCACATCCAATTTGTACTCTCTTCACATATAGAATATGCACACTGACCTTTAATGCTATATCCTGATAAATTATCATATGCTGGAAAATCATTAATTGTGTCGAACAACATAGCCCTCAAATTGAAACATTCTTTCTTATACCCGTCATAAATTTCCACACCTGTCTCCCACATAATTTTTAAATCTTCAATTAAAGGAGTCAAGTATACGTCGATATCATTCCCCGGTTGTTTGGGTCCAGAAATTAACAGAGACAACATCATAAACTTACGCTTCATACCATGAAGGTAGGTTATAAATCAACAAAATCATAGGCCACATGCTGTGTGAGATGTTTTGAAGACCATGTGGATTAATTCCATCAGTAGAAAGTGCAAGGCGTAGATTTCTTGACTCTATCCCGAATTCAGGATACTCGTGATCAATTTTTGCCCATTGTAGAGAATCTGCAGGGTGACGAAATTTTCCATCTCTAATTCTTTCATCTGCATGCCATGTCAAGTGTTTTGAATCTTCTTCATTGTGATACATGCGCCTAAATCTTGGTATTATAGGAAAATACCACACGACTTTTGCTGGAGTAGATTCTTTCTTCTTATATCGAGAGACATTGCATTTCGGACACGCCTTTAGTAATTCATATTCATTTCAAAATAAAATGCCATCGTTAGGACATGCATGAATCCTTTCGTAACTCATACCAATAGAGCACAAAATCCGTTTAGCCTCGTAGGTTCGACTGAGAAGTTCATTATCATCTGGCAACATATCTTTTAAGAGTGTTAGTAATTCTGTAAAGCTTTTATCAGACCATCCATTACTCGCTTTTAAGTTGTACAACTTTAATATCGTCGATAGTCTTGTGAATTTAGTACAACCATTATATAATGGTTTCTCTGCACCACTCAACAAGCTCTCATACATTTTAGGACAATCACGAAGATCTTCTTCAACTGCTTTTGCAATCTCCTCAACTCGGTCCGGCTCATATGTATCTGTGTCGAAATCAGTTGAAGCATATGTATCTGTGCGGGTGTTTCCATTTATTTTCTTACCATGTCTTATCCAACATGTATAGCTTTGATCAATTCCATACCATACTAAATGTCCTTCTAATTCATCTGCTCTAATGCGTTTTCCAAAACAACATTTTAAACAAGGACAAACGACTTTATTTGGATCTTTTGCATTCATCACTGCAAACTCAACAAACTCCTTCACTCCATTTTCATACTCTTTTGTCAAACGATTGACAGACATCCATTTCCGGTCCATTTTATATGACCTATATATATAAATGCAGTTACACAAATAATAAGCATGATTTCAAGTCTGATATATATGACCTATATATAGTACACATATATAATATTGGTCCAAGATTGATTTCAAAACAGAACATATATATCATGAGAACATATCTAATATCATGTAACAATTTCAAAACAGAACATATCTAATATGTAACAATTTATCAGTTTTAATTAGTGACAACAACAAATAAATAAATACAGTACCTGAGACAACACTGATCAATTTGTTTTAAAGGAGGAGAAACGTAGATCAATTTGTAGATGGACACACAGTAGATGAGAGGAGGGTTCACAGGGTAGAGGAGATGAGGGTTCGTATGGTTAGAACAACGTATTAAATTTGTTTTAATTATTTATTTATTTATTTAAAGTGAATGTTTTTTTATTTAAAATGAATGATTTTACAGCGCTTGTACAAAAAGCGCTCTAATAAGTCCTTTAATAATGTGAAAGCGCAAGCCTTTTATAGCGCTTGTATAAAAAGCGCTGTAATAGGTCATTTGATTATGTGAAAGCGCAAGGCTTTTACAGCGCTTTAAAAGCTATGTAACATAAGGTGGGAGAGCTACATTTTACAGCGGTTGTGTTTAAAGCGCTCAAAAAGCGTTGTAAAAGGCTATGTGAGAGCGCTTCAATTTACAGCGCTTTTTTTAAAAATGTTGTAAAAGAGTTGTAAACATTATGTGCAAGCGTATGTGGCCCTATATGACCCTACAACAACGCTTTTTTCACAGCGCTTGTCAAAAAAGCGCTGTTGTATCCTCCGTAATTTTAAAAAAATTATACAACAACGCTTGTATTTAATAAGCGCTGTAAAAGACGCGCTATAAAATATCATTTTTAGCGTAGTGTCAGTATATCAGATTGACAAGCTTTAGCTTTGAAGTGAAAATTATTTTCTATTTGAGCTTCTTATTCTTCTTTCCACACATTTAGCCTACAATCAATATATATCATTATTAGATTATATATAACATTACAAATTAAATGTAGATATAATTAAAAGCTTAAAAATTTATTTCAATTTACCCTAAAAATTTGAAATGCTTTTTCATATCATCCTTACTCACTAACATGTAAATGGGCTAAAAACCCTTGTAGCTTGTTTTCAAGATGATCCTCATGTTTTTTGTTGCAATCTTAGACAGTAAGAACTTAAATATTTAAATTAAAACATATGAGAAAGATGAGTTAATGTTATAAATAAAAATTGGTTCTTTAAAGTTAAAGAACATAAACTGGATCAAATGGTGAAGTAAAAGAACTATACAGTTAACCTTTCATAGAAAGACTGATTTTCATATTTTTCACAGAGGAAGAGTTAGGGTTTCAAAATAAAATTGGGGTTTTTAGTTTTTTTAATCAATTAATGAGAAGTAAATGGAAAAATAACACACAACCAGGAAGAAGGAGAATGTCACAATGGTGAATCAAGTTCTTACTTGTGATGAAGAATGCCTTTGAGAAATTGGATTTGAAATTTTAGGGTTCCAGTCAAATCTGCGAAAAGAAAACAGGATAAGTACATAAATTAATCAACCATTTCTTCCTTTCTTTACTCAACAAATAACCATGAAAAATGAACAAAATAGAGAGAAAAAAAAAAGACAGAGAGCAAGCGATGGAGAGAGAACGACGTCGAATCTGAGAGGTCGAAGAGTTTAGTGCACGTCGAAGTCGAAGCCGGAGAGTTCGATCTATGTCATGGATGATGGTGGTTTTTTCGTTTAACGTTCAAATGGATTTTTAGAGACAAAGGTTGAAGGGATAAAAAAACTAGGGTATTCTGAAGGTTCAATCTGGTACCAAATGTTGAAATAGAACCTAAAAGAGCGATACTTACGATGGGGATTTGATTGAGATGCAATGGCGAAGTCGTGTTGAAACAGAACCTAACACAGCGACATTTGCGACGGTGATGATCGCACAGAGAAGGGTTCGCAGGGAGAAGGTAAGATACGGGTTGCGGGTTTTGCAGGGAAGGAATGTGTCGGGAGAGGAGGGTTCGCAGAGAGAATGGTTTTGTAGGGAGAAGAGGGTTCTCAAGGAGAGGAGAGTTCTTAGGGAGAGGAGGGTTTTGCAGGGGGAGAGTGAACAACGAAGAAACCAATTAAGTTTTACATGCATATACTTAAAAAACTAGAAAACTTATAAAACTATGACAGCTAGCGTTTTTTTAAAAAGCGCTTTAAAAGATCTTACCATATGACGACGCTTTTTTAAAACGCGTTTTAAAAGATTTTACAAAAGCACTATGTGACCCTACAACAACGTTTTTTCTATAGCGCTTGTGGAAAAAGCGTTGTAAACATTTTTGCCCCTATTTTCAAAGGCTTTGGTTAATTATTATATATTGATATAAATAAAAACATATTTAATATATAAATATTTATATATATGTGATATAATAACAAATTTATTTGATAAATAAATACTTTATATATAAATACTTATAATAAAATATTTATATATAAATATGCGATATAAATAAATACTTCATTATTTTTTTATTTGATAAAATGCATTAAAAGTATTAAAGGGAATGATTTTTTTAGGGAATGATTGATTTTATAAAATAATCAAAATATAGTTCTTTAAATTTTAGTGTGGTGTAAATTAATTTTATTTTATTCTTACTAAAAGGGAATGATATTTATAGTAGAATTTTAGGATATGCTTAAAACAAGTGTCCAAACATATTTTTTTAAAAGATCTTGATCCTACAACAGTACTTTTACAAAAAGCGCTTTAAAAGACCATATGAAAGCGCTATATGACCCTATAAAAGCGCTTGGAGAAAAAGCGTTGTAAATATTTTGACTCTGTTACACAACGCTTCTATAAAAAAAACGCTGTCACAAGCTCTGTTATTATATATAACTATCAGTATCTATGACAGCGCTTTTTTTTAAAAACGTTGTCTTAGCCTCCGTCTATTTTTAATATATAATACAACAGCGCTTTAAGTTAACAAGCACTGTTAAAGGTGCACTATAATATCTATATTTTGGTGTAGTGAGAAATCTGTAATAGAGACTTTCAAATCATTTTCATCATATATCCATATTCTCATGATTTAACAAGGTTGAGATATGATTTTATGTCTACAGGAAAAAGCTTATTTGTGGAAGTATTTAGTGTTTTGATCACCTAAGTTGATCAACTTACTCTTATTTTGATGTAACCAATAGGCCTCTTCTTCATGGACAATAACATAATACTCATTCCAAAGTTGAACTCTCAACACCTCCAATGTTTTGTTATCCTGTAAAAGGACATTATTAATAACTTCTAATCGATTTAGAATACGCCCCTTTCTAAGAAAAATATTGTCGAAAACATCTTTGTTCCAAATTTTCAAATTCTTACTAAGATGGTTAACATTACTAACCCCAAGAGTCGAAAGTAACCCAACTAGATTAGAACTGATTTTTAAAGTTTGAATGATCAAGCCAAGGACATAAAAATTTAAAATAATTTATGTTTGTGTGAGCTTTTGTGAATTTGAAGTTTGGAGCCAAATGTCATAATGAACAGAAGAATGAATTGGGATATTGACGACCAGATTATGAGGAAAGCGAACTTGCCAATCGAGAGTACATAAAGCACGACCAAGTCTCTCCTTTAAATTACCATGCTTCCATGTAAAGGGAGGACCTTTAAATCCCAAATCAATCAAGTTACAAGCATCAATATACTCACCTAGACACCAAGGTAAGTGGTTAGAATTTTTAAAATTGGCTAGATCTTCCCAAGAGCTTCACGAGCATATAAATGAGGATTACCATAAATGATTGAGGATTTGTGGTTTTAACATGACATTTTGCTCCTTTATTTTTAATTTTATTATTTGCACCTCCCTTTGCATGCCCTTTAAATATAGGCCCACTAACATTTTTAGTAATAGTATTATTAATTGGATTTAATAATCATGTAAAAGTTTTACACTAACAGCCAATCATATACAGTTTATTGAATGGTTATTTATTAATGGTAATTAAAAGTTTTAGTGTTATAATAAAATCAAATATTTATATTCACTATCAATGTAAAATTTATTCACAGTGTGAGTATACCATCTATTTCGTTTTATTATTATTAATATTATTATTTTATATGCTAATTGATGAGTGCATGGGACGCTCTGCACGTTGTTGTTGTTGTTGTTTAGCTCACTCAAGATTAAATAATATTAGACTTAAAAATAGAAACTATTTCCTTAAAAAAATGTAACAATTATTTGATACATTGTCAAATATTTTTAAATTACAAAGTGTAGTTAAATGAAAGGGTATAAATATAAGAGGAAGTGTTTCCATGTATCTTATAGTATTTGACCCTTATAAATCAAAAAAGGAACGAATTAAAAAAATTCACATATAACAAAATATTGAGATGGATTGAAACTAAGGCTGCAAATAAGCTAAAAGCAAACATGCATTTCCTTTGTGTATAGTTAAATAGATGTGCCCCAAATTGGCAACTTTGAAATTCATTTATATATAGATGCACACGTGATTGATAATGATAGTAAGGAGGACACTTACTAATTTTTTTTTATATCAGGGTTAAACTAGATCTTAAAATACACAAAATACTGATATAATATTTACATATCACTTATTAAATAAGTCTTTACAGCTGTAGCTGAAGTTAAACTTTATAAGATAGTGAGTGAACATTGATACACTTTAATAATATACAACCATAAACGGTTCGATAATATTGATTCTGTAAAACATATGTACACAATTAACGTAATAATTTGTAGACAAGGATCCAAATTACAATTTCTTCAAAGCTTTCATACAATTTCATATTTTCAGCTACCAACACTTTCACCAACCAACATATTTTATGCCAAATATTTCCATATTATAAACAGCAAATCCAATGTGATAACTACATCATAATTTCCCATCTATTCAATGGAAAAATCTCAAATAGTAGTAGTTCCTAGTGCAGGGTTCACACATCTAGTCCCAATAACACAAATAAGCATTGGGAGGACGAAAATGACATAAATGTTCAACCAATGATACAAAATCACTTATTGGATGCACAAGATTGGTTAAAAACCCTAATTGGACGAGAATAAGCCTTGGGAGGACGAAAATGACCTAAATGTTCAACCAATGACACAAATGTACTTATTGGATGCACAAGATTGGTTAAAAACCCTAATTGGACGAGAATAAGCCTTGGGATGACGAAAATGACCTAAATGTTCAACCAATGACACAAAATCACTTATTGGATCCACAAGATTGGTTAAAAATCCTAATTGGACGAGAATAAGCCTTGGGAGGACGAAAATGACTTAAATGTTCAACCAATGACACAAAATCACTTATTGGATGCACAAGATTGGTTAAAAACCCTAATTGGACGAGAATAAGCCTTGGGAGGACGAAAATAACCTAAATGTTCAACCAATGACACAAAATCACTTATTGGATGCACAAGAATGGTTAAAAACCCTAATTGGACGAGAATAAGCCTTGGGACGACGAAAATGACCTAAATGTTCAACCAATAACACAAATGTAATTATTGGATGCACAAGATTGGTTAAAAACCCTAATTGGACGAGAATAAGCCTTGGGAGGACGAAAATGACCTAAATGTTCAAACAATGACACAAAATCACTTATTGGATGCACAAGATTGGTTAAAAACCCTAATTGGACGAGAATAAGCCTTGGGAGGACGAAAATGACCTAAATGTTCAACCAATGACACAAAATCACTTATTGGATGCACAAGATTGGTTAAAAACCCTAATTGGATGAGAATAATCCATGGGAGGACGAAAATGACCTAAATTTTCAACCAATGACACAAAAGTACTTATTAGATGCACAAGATTGGTTAAAAACCCTAATTGGACGAGAATAATCCTTGGGAGGATGAAAATGACCTACATTTTCAACCAATGACACAAAAGTACTTATTGGATGCACAAGATTGGTTAAAAACCCTAATTGGACGAGAATAAGCCTTGGGAGGACGAAAATGACCTAAATGTTCAAACAATGACACAAAATCACTTATTGGATGCACAAGATTGGTTAAAAACCCTAATTGGACGAGAATAAGCCTTGGGAGGACGAAAATGACCTAAATGTTCAACCAATGACACAAAATCACTTAATGGATGCACAAGATTGGTTAAAAACCCTAATTGGACGAGAATAAGCCTTGGGAGGACGAAAATGACCTAAATGTTTAACCAATGACACAAAATCACTTATTGGATGCACAAGATTGGTTAAAAACCCTAATTGGAGGAGAATAAGCCTTGGGAGGACGAAAATGACCTAAATGTTCAACCAATGACACAAATGTACTTATTGGATGCACAAGATTGGTTAAAAACCCTAATTGGACGAGAATAAGCCTTGGGAGGACGAAAATGACCTAAATGTTCAACCAATGACACAAATGTACTTATTGGATGCACAAGATTGGTTAAAAACCCTAATTGGACGAGAATAAGCCTTGGGAGGACGAAAATAACCTAAATGTTCAACCAATGACACAAATGTACTTATTGGATGCACAATTATTGGATGCACAAGATTGGTTAAAAACCCTAATTGGACGAGAATAAGACTTGGGAGGACGAAAATGACCTAAATGTTCAACCAATGACACAAATGTACTTATTGGATGCACAAGATTGGTTAAAAACCATAATTGGACGAGAATAAGCCTTGGGAAATCGAAAATGACCTAAATGTTCAACCAATGACACAAAATCACTAATTAAATGCACAAGATTGGTTAAAAACCCTAATTGGACGAGAATAAGCCTTGGGAGGACGAAAATGACCTAAATGTTCAACCAATGACACAAATGTACTTATTGGATGCACAAGATTGGTTAAAAACCCTAATTGGACGAGAATAAGCCTTGGGAGGACGAAAATGACCTAAATGTTCAACCAATAACACAAATGTACTTATAGGATGCACAATATAGGTCAAAAACCCTAATTGGACGAGAATAAGCCTTGGGAGGACGAAAAATGACCTAAATGTTCAACCAATGACACAAATGTACTTATTGGATGCACAAGATTGGATAAAAACCCTAATTGGACAAGAATAAGCCTTGGGAGGAAGGAAATGACCTAAATGTTCAACCAATGACACAAAATCACTTATTGGATGCACAAGATTGGTTAAAAACCCTAATTGGACGAGAATAAGCCTTGGGAGGACGAAAATGACCTAAATGTTCAACCAATGACACAAAATCACTTATTGGATGCACAAGATTGGTTAAAAACCCTAATTGTACGAGAATAAGCCTTGGGCGGACGAAAATGACCTAAATGTTCAACCAATGACACAAAATCACTTATTGGATGCACAAGATTGGTTAAAAACCCTAATTGGACGAGAATAAGCATACGGAGGACGAAAATGACCTAAATGTTCAACCAATGACACAAAATCACTTATTGGATGCACAAGATTGGTTAAAAACCCTAATTGGACGAGAATAAGCCTTGGGAGGACGAAAATGACCTAAATGTTCAACAAATGGCACAAAATCACTTATTGGATGCACAAGATTGGTTAAAAACCCTAATTGGACGAGAATAAGCCTTGGGAGGACGAAAATGACCTAAATGTTCAACCAATGACACAAAATCACTTATTGGATGCACAAGATTGGTTAAAAACCCTAATTGTACGAGAATAAGCCTTGGGAAGACGAAAATGACCCAAATGTTCAACCAATGACACAAATGTACTTATTGGATGCACAAGATTGGTTAAAAACCCTAATTGGACGAGAATAAGCCTAGGGAGGACGAAAATGACCTAAATGTTCAACCAATGACACAAAATCACTTATTGGATGCACAAGATTGGTTAAAAACCCTAATTGTACGAGAATAAGCCTTGGGAG
Organism: Cicer chorassanicum; assembly: GCA_037974735.1. Lineage (NCBI taxonomy): Eukaryota > Viridiplantae > Streptophyta > Magnoliopsida > Fabales > Fabaceae > Cicer > Cicer chorassanicum. Next base: position 17,299,211 of record JBBPBP010000003.1, read on the forward strand.
GACAAAAATGACCTAAATGTTCAACCAATGACACAAATGTACTTATTGGATGCACAAGATTGGTTAAAAACCCTAATTGGACGAGAATAAGCCTAGGGAGGACGAAAATGACCTAAATGTTCAACCAATGGCACAAAATCACTTATTGGATGCATAAAATTGTTTAAAAACCCTAATTGGACTAGAATAAGCCTTGGGAGGACAAAAATGACCTAAATGTTCATCCAATGACACAAAATCACTTATTGGATGCACAAGATTGGTTAAAAACCCTAATTGGACGAGAATAAGCCTTGGGAGGACGAAAATGACCTAAATGTTCAACCAATGACACAAAATCACTTATTGGATGCACAAGATTGGTTAAAAACTCTAATTGGACGAGAATAAGCCTAGGGAGGACGAAAATGACCTAAATGTTCAACCAATGACACAAATGTACTTATTGGATGCACAAGATTGGTTAAAAACCCTAATTGGACGAGAATAAGCCTTGGCAGGACGAAAATGACCTAAATGTTCAACCAATGACACAAAATCACTTATTGGATGCACAAGATTGGTTAAAAACCCTAATTGGACGAGAATATTCCTTTGGAGGACATAAATGACCTAAATGTTCAACCAATGACACAAATGTACTTATTGGATGCACAAGATTGGTTAAAAACCCTAATTGGACGAGAATAAGCCTTGGGAGGACGAAAATGACCTAAATGTTCAACCAATGGCACAAAATCACTTATTGGATGCACAAAATTGTTTAAAAACCCTAATTGGACGAGAATAAGCCTAGGGAGGACGAAAATGACCTAAATGTTCATCCAATGACACAAAATCACTTATTGGATGCACAAGATTGGTTAAAAACCCTAATTGGACGAGAATAAGCCTTGGCAGGACGGAAATGACCTAAATGTTCAACCAATGACACAAAATCACTTATTGGATGCACAAGATTGGTTAAAAACCCTAATTGGACGAGAATAAGCCTTGGGAGGACGAAAATGACCTAAATGTTCAAACAATGACACAAAATCACTTATTGGATGCACAAGATTGGTTAAAAACCCTAATTGTACGAGAATAAGCCTTGGGAGGACAAAAATGACCTAAATGTTCAACCAATGACACAAATGTACTTATTGGATGCACAAGATTGGTTAAAAACCCTAATTGGACGAGAATAAGCCTTGGGAGGACGAAAATAACCTAAATGTTCAAACAATGACACAAAATCACTTATTGGATGCATAAGATTGGTTAAAAACCCTAATTGGACGAGAATAAGCCATGGGAGGACGAAAATGACCTAAATGTTCAACCAATGACACAAAATCACTTATTGGATGCACAAGATTGGTTAAAAATCCTAATTGGACGAGAATAAGCCTTGGGAGGACGAAAATGACCTAAATGTTCAAACAATGACACAAAATCACTTATTGGATGCACAAGATTGGTTAAAAACCCTAATTGGACGAGAATAAGACTTGGGAGGACGAAAATGACCTAAATGTTCAACCAATGACACAAAATCACTTATTGGATGCACAAGAATGGTAAAAAACCCTAATTGGACGAGAATAAGCTTTGGGAGTACGAAAATGACCTAAATGTTCAACCAATGACACAAAATCACTTATTGGATGCACAAGATTGGTTAAAAACCCTAATTGGACGAGAATAAGCTTTGGGAGGACGAAGATGACCTAAATGATCAACCAATGACACAAATGTACTTATTGGATGCACAAGATTGGTTAAAAATCCTAATTGGACGAGAATAAGCCTTGGGAGGACGAAAATGACCTAAATGTTCAAACAATGACACAAAATCACTTATTGGATGCACAAGATTGGTTAAAAACCCTAATTGGACGAGAATAAGCCTTGGGAGGACGAAACTGACCTAAATGTTCAACCAATGACACAAAATCACTTATGGATGCACAAGATTGGTTAAAAATCCTAATTGGACGAGAATAAGCTTTGGGAGGACGAAAATGACCTAAATGTTCAACCAATGACACAAAATCACTTATTGGATGCACAAGATTGGTTAAAAACCCTAATTGGACAAGAATAAGCCTTGGGAGGACGAAAATGACCTAAACGTCTTGTTCATCTCCACCCACAATTTCAAATCACATGCATCATCCCTTCCATTGGTTCACCACCATCTTCCACTAAATCTTACCTTCAAACCCTTCCTCCAACTATTTCTTCAATTTTGCTTCCTCCCATAACCCTTGAACAAGTTCCAGATGATGAAATCCTTGCATTCCAAATTGAACTCTCAGTGAAACACTCATTGTCTTTCATAAAACAAGAATTAAAGTCCTTGTGTTCAAGATCCAAAGTTGTAGCTTTGGTTGTTGATGTTTTTGCACATGATGCTTTGGATTTAGCTAAGGAACTTAATCTCTTGTCTTATGTATACCTTCCACAAGCTGCTATGGTACTTTCGACTTACTCTTATTCATCAAAAGTAGATGAAATTCTTTCTGATGAATCTAGAGACCCAAATGAACCTGTAAAGTTTCCAGGTTGTGTACCTCTTTATGCTAAGGATCTCCCTGTTCCTTTTAAACTTAGAAAGAAAATTGGTTGCAAAAAATTCCTTGACCGTGCAAAAAGGTTTCATCTTTCTGATGGGTTTTTTGTAAATAGCTTTGTTGAATTTGAAGAAGAGGCTGTAAAAGCTTTGAAGGAAGAGAGTAAAGAGAAGAAGCCTTTGGTTTTTTGTGTTGGACCCATTATTCAAAAAGGGTCAATTTTTGGTGAGGAAAATGTGTTGGGTTTGGAGTGTTTAAAATGGTAGGAAAAACAAGAACCTAAATCTGTTTTGTTTGTGTCATTTGGAAGTGGTGGCACACTTTCACAAGAACAATTTAATGAATTAGCTTATGGGTTGGAATTGAGTGGTCAAAAGTTTATTTGGATTCTAAAGAGACCAAATGGTGTTGCTACTGCTTCTTACTTTGGCGGTGAAATCGAAGACCCTTTGAAATATTTACCAAATGAGTTTTTGGAAAGAACAAAGGAACAAGGATTTGTTGTTCCTAGTTGGGGTCCAAAAATTCAGATACTTGGACATAGTTCAACTGGTGGATTTTTATCTCACTGTGATTGGAATTCAGTACTTGAAAGTGTTGTGTATGGTGTGCCTATAATTGCATGGCCATTGTTTGCTGATCAGGGAGTGAATGCTGCAATGCTATCTGATGGTGTAAAAGTGGCACTGAGACCAGAAGTTAATGACAATGGGTTGGTTGAAAGAAGTGAAATTAATAAAGTTGTGAGGGAATTAATGACAGGTGAAAAAGGTGTTGAAATTCGTAAAAGAATGGCACATTTGAAAAATGCTGCAGCTGTTGCAATAAATGAAATGGGATCATCAACAAAGGCTTTGTCTGAAGTGGCTGATTTTTGGAAAGGCTTTTAGCAATTTTCAGTTTATGAGATTTTGTTCTTGTTTGATTGCAATCCTATTTATTATATTTGAAGTTTTTTCCAGCCCACTAACTTGTTAAATTCGTTCATTTTAAGGAAATAGGGTGAAAATTAAACATTAATTGAAACTGATTTATCTTATTTTGTTACGGTGATATCTCTTAGTTAAAAATTTAAAAAAATTATAAACTATACATGTGACAATCAAATGAATTCATTTTTCATTTAGTTCTTCCTCTTTGTTATATTTATTTACTCTATTCCATTATATATTGTTATTCTTAGGTTTCCCACTCCGATAACACCCCTCTCCTCAGGCCCTGTCACCAACAAACTAGCAAGGTCGCATCCCATATCTTTCATAGTTCTCCGTCCATGCCTTAAAAGTTGTGTGGAGATCGGAAAGAGCAATGTTCTTTGCTCAGTGTCATATGCCTATTCATGCAAACACTTCCATCTCGTTGATGCTTTTCACTTTGTGCTATTGCAGTTCAGCAATTCTCAGGTTAGATTTTATAGTCTATAGATACAATATTATAACATATTTATGTTACAAGAATAATCAAGGATAACTTATATTTAAGATTTGACAGAGAGAATAAGGTGCGGTGAACCAATCATCGGGTTAGAACGTGAGAATTAACCGTCTAATTTAATAACGATTAAATAATTAAATAGTTGAGGGGAACCTCTAATTGGTTTTAACATAATAGTTCAAACTATAACACATAATTCAATATTTAATACTAATTTATCATAATTTAATTAATAATAATTGAATATTGTCAATCTATAATTGATTAATTAAATAATTAATCTAACCATCTCTCACTTGGATGACAATAATCAAATACTAAAAGAATATGAATTTTAAATAACAAGAAATTCGATCTATAGTAACAAGAAAACACCGTAGATAAAGGTCGAAAAACTGTTGGTATAACCCAAATACCCTTACCAACATAATTTTGTTCGTTTTCGATAATTATCCTATACCTACGTTTAAAGCCGTCACTGTAGATTATAGTGACAATTTTTTTTTTCTGTTGAACAAAACTAAGACTTTTACCAATGGATTTGTGCTATTGGTATAAACATTAGTGAAACCATATTCCAAATATATTGATTTTGATGGTAAATATTTTATTGTTGGTATAGGTTGTATAATAATTTTGTATTTTGTGTTACAAAATCACACAACAAAGTAAATATACAGTAAAATACATAAAGATATATTTAGGAATCAAAATGAAATTATATTAAAAATTAACATAAAATTTTACAAACATATCAAATTAAATTAACAATAGTTAAATCATGTACACCTTAGAGTACATGAGTATGTACTAATACTAAAAACATTGTCTTACTTAGATATAATAGAAATACAAAGTATTTTACAACAATATCAAAAAATTTAAAGAAAGTGTCAACTTATATTTAAAGCATTTGTCATCCAAGAAAAATAAGTTTTAACGCTACATAAATTGAATATAATTGTGAAAATAAATCATATATATAAAAAACTTATGTTTTATACAAGAATGACGACTTTAGATTGACCCAAGCATTTGAAAATGCTATAGTAAACCACTAACCTAAAATACCAAAAAACTTTAATGAAAACGATATGAATTATTATTCTCATACATATAAGTCTTTGGATAACGGTTATGCCAATGAATTTTTAATTTTTGAAATTTCATAGAATATCCACGTATGTCTAAGAATAGTATGTCTATAAGTAACTTAACAAACACAATGTCATACCCGATAGAAATACTAATATTATATATACTTGTACTTAAATATTTATGATCTTACAAAATGTGGAATGTTGGTAATTAAAAGAGAAGCACAATATAATTGCATGCCAAAGAATTATTGTGCATTTTCTAACAACCTAAGCATCCAATTATGATGCTTATTGAGATTAAAAGAATTTTTATATAAATCTTAGTATACAACATATGAGAGTTAATTTTTAAGGTCTCGTAGAGTATGTCATATGTTATATATTTATCATCATATAAGTAAAATTAAATCCCTTATATTTTAAAATACATGATAATATATATAAGTCTTAATAACTCACTCAAAACTC
>JBBPBP010000003.1:17310419-17323946 GCA_037974735.1 Cicer chorassanicum
TTAAAAAAAAAAAAAAAAAAAAAAACTAACACATTGACATGTCTACAATATACCAAGGTTACAATTGAAACCAAACTATGCTTTTCATATTTTTTAACTAGTGAGATGTTGAAATTCAAAATATTGTTCTACTGAAGTGATTGAATTCATTGTCATACCCAAAATATAGCATATTATCCAAAAACTATGATATAAGTCCTCATAAAAAAAAGACTTTCAAAAAGATTACCACAATATCTAAAGTATTAATATCTGTTAATGGGCAATTTACATTACAAATCAAACCAAAAAATATTCTATAGATGTAAGTCTCTAAAGCTCCCTTCTTCTTGTTCTGTGAAAAATGTATTAACTTTCATAAGTGGTTTGACTATTCATTTGTACTTGGCTTGAAGTCTCATGTATTTCCTGAGTAACTTGACTTAAAGTTGCATGTCTCACCTGTAATTTTTTCTGTAAATAAAACAAATATATCAACATTAATACAATAACAAAGAGTTAGTAATTAACATCATAAAGATAAATAATACTTGTTTTTTTGGTTTTATCTCTTTGGCATCCTCATTTGTTATGTCCAAACTCATTACAATTACTACATTTAACTGTGCTTGATCTTCTTGCTTCTTGAGGACCTGTTGGACCTTCAGTTATACCTCTCTTCCTATTAGATCTTGGCCTTCCTGGCAATCTTCTCAGCATAGGAGGATCAACATTTTCGTAACAACCTATTTTATTAGAATCAACTTCAGGCATAGGATGTATGACCTCATTGTAACATAAACAATAAGTTTTAGTAGTGTAAGCACCATCACAAAATATCTCCACATTTGCCCTCTTGTACGCAAGACATGTACATGCATGCTTGCATGGTAAACCAAATAGCCTCCAGTAACCACAATAACAAGTTCTAGTCCTCAAGTTCACCACAAAGTTGGTAAATCCATCTATCACTCTAAATTCATCATCACCTACATATGTGGTTGTGCACATTCTTCCATCTTGCATTGTAGAGTCAATCGCCTTTCTAATATTAGGTGTGATAACATTATCAAAATCACAACTTTTTTCATATCTCTTCTAAAACCTAGTCATCAACCTACAAGTAATAGACTCAACCATCGACAAAATTGTCTTCGTTCTATCATTTCCCAACCAACTATTAAAGGACTCTGACACATTGTTTGTTATATTATTAGCTTTACACTCAGGATCAATAGTATGTCTAGTCCACATTCTTTTAGGCCTTTCACTGTCTAACAACCAATCTACAGCCTCGTTGCTCAACTTTCTAAGTTTTTTCATGGATTTCTCAAACAGAAAATCATTGTATGCCATTGCAACAGCCCAAAATGGTGTACTTAGAAGCAAAGACTTAAATTTTAGTTTGAAATTGTTTAGTAAATGATTGCAACAATACCTATAAGAGACAAACAAAAAATCAATACAAAAGATAATAAGTGGAATAGTTTGCTATATGTGTTTTCTATAAGAAAAATTATACAGTAAAACAGTTAGTTACCTGTGTTTTCCATAAGGAAATATTTCTGAAACTGCATTATGCAACCTTTTTGCATATCTGACATGATAGTTACTTGCCTATCTTGCCACTCAAAAATAGAATTTAATGAATCACGTAACAAGGACAAAAAAAAAATCCATGGCTCTTTACACTCAACTTCAACAATTGCAAAGGCAATTGGAAATATGCCTTTGTTACCATCAACTGCTTTAGATGAGAGTAATACTCCTCCATACGGTCCTTTTAGGTGACATCCATCAATTCCAAACCAAGGCCTACAACCCCTAACAAATCCATTTTTCGTTGCATTTAGGCAGACAAAAAACCTTTTAAACTCGGGGTTTTGTTTAGTTTGGGTTCCAACTCTAGCTTTATTATAGATCCAGGATTTTTTTTTTCAAAGCAGATAAAGCCCAAGTTGGCATGTCATTATAAGAAAGTGCATGAACCCCTTTACTGTCTTGTCTCAATTTTTGTTTTGCTCGATAAAACTTAGTTACACTAGTTGGTTCTATGCCATAATTATCTAACAATTCTTGTCTCATACTTGTATAGCTCATATTTGGTTCAACCTTTAGTTTACTATCTAGCTTTGTTGCAATCCAAGTGGATGTGACATTCGAGTTCTTTGATATTCTTATGCAAGAGTGCACATGGGTATATGTCTTAATCTTATATGTTTTTCCATATGGTGTAGGAGATGCATGAATGTGCCAACTACAACCATCTGAAGCACATATAGCTGTTACCTGGGCCTTCTCATTTTTAATTCTCTTGATATCAAATCCCTCTTGTATAAGAAAATCTCTAAGGGCAGCTCTAAACTCATTTACATCACTAAACAATAAACCAACTTCTAACTTCACTTTTCCATCAGATTCATGAACAAATAATTTTCCTTTCATACCTTTATCAACCAAAATTGGTACCTTATATTCATCAGAATTGTAAAAAACAATATCATGTTTTTCTTCAAAATTGTTTAGCTCATCATTACTATTCCCATTTTTCCTTTCTTCCTCGTCTGTATGGATATCTATTGAATCAGTTTCTTTTCCTTGTTGAGATTCATTACTAATTTCCCATTCTTCATCCGACTCACTAATTACTATTTAACTTGAACATATCAATAACATGATAATCAATATTAATCAGGTTTGTTACATGACTACCTGAATGACAAAATGAAAGGGAAAAAGGCAAACATTTATCCTTGCACCCACGAGGCATATCCAACAATTTACAAACATCGTCAACCAAATCAAAATATGAGTAACAATCAAGATCCACATTTTTTATTTGAAAAATTACTTCCACAACACAATGTACAAGCAGATGAACACATCCCAGGTCAAGATTTTCATGTCCATTATTTTCCATTTGTTACCATTTACCTGAAAAAAGATGTTCCTTTTTTCTTGGTGGTTTTTACTTTTCGAGACAAAGAAAGTAGATAAAAAGATCGGGTTTAGAGGAAAGTAGAAGCAACAAGTAGATAAAAAGATTGGGTTTAGAAGAAAGACACCATAACTTGTGATGTTTCAATGGTAAAAGGTATGACTTTTCATGTTTCTAGGTATGGTTATACCAGAAAAGTTTACATGAGGCAGGAATATCAATTTTAGAGATAAATAGTGGGGATTCAAATAGTTAACCACATCTAACGGAGTTAAAATCAAAGGGAGGTAAATGTTTTTTCCAAACTAGAGGAGGTGTGAGTGTTTTTTAATGAAACCTCAAGGGAGGTAAATGTAATTTTTCCTACTTTAAAGAGAAGGTTCTTTAAGAATTCCATGCCTGTAAATCATGTTATTACTTCTTCAATTGGGACATGTATAAAAAATGTACGAGATTATTCAAGTTAAGAGTATTTGGAAATTTAGGAATGGTATAAGCATCAATTTTGGAATTAAAATTTGGCATGGTGATAAGCTTTAAGACTTGATCGGTGATCCTGTCATTAATGATTTGGTGCATCTTAAGTGTTACAAGTTGAAGATTTGATCATAAATAAGTGTTGGAATTTACCAAAAAAATTTATCGAAAACTATTATGTTATTGCTTTAGATATTCAATCCATGATTATGCTTATCTCTTCTGATCATGATGAAGTTGCAATATCAATCATAAGAAACGGAGAATTTGAATGTGATTCTTTTAAAAAAATTTAATTCCTAAACTTAATTTTAGTTAACTCAAGAACATTTTTAGTTGAAATAAAATTAATCTCCAGAACGTTCTGGAAGTGTTAGTAAAAATAATACAATTCAATTTATGAGTAAGTGAAATGAGATTAGTGAGTAAAAGATAAATAGAGTTTAAGGGATAAGAAGATCACACAAAAATCTATCTTGGTTCACCTATTGTGGGTTACATCCAGTCATCATAATTTGTTAGATTTTCCACTAATGTGTTCAACACTAGAACGTTCTGCCTTCCACTGTCTTTCTTGATCAATTACACCTATGTTTTCCATTGAATTTGCTCACCTTAGAGGTTGGACCAACTTATGCCTTGAATGTGACTCTCTTTTGATCCTAAGGGCTTTTATAAATGTTAACTTTATCATTGGAAGCTTCAAACTAGATGGTAGAATTGCTTGAATATCATTGGAGGGCTTAGATTTAGAGTTTCTCACACTATAAAAGAGGGTTATGCTAGTGCTAATAGATTGGCCAATGTTGGTTTTTTTTTTTTGTATGGGTCAATTTGGTGGGATTCTTTACCCAACTATATTAGGGAGATTATTTTTAGAGATAGATTTAGTCTTCCTAATGTTTTGTTAAATTTTCTTTGATGGGTTTGGTTCATGCCCCCATCTTTTATTGGAGTATCAACATAGTTTGGATATGATTGTAAAAAAAAAAAAAACATAGTTGAGATTTCAATATATCAAAATTATTTATCTACACAACTAATTTTGATACCAAAAAAAATTCTGAATTTTAAGTTAATTTTACGTAAAAGTATTGGTATTCAACTTTTTTTTATGAATACCTAAAAATTCACTTGAAATCAAGGTATATGAGCACGCTGTTTGTTTATGTTGTCATATAACAAGAATGCCCTAATCAAATTAGATAATATAATTAATTGATTAAGAATAATTTAAAGTTAGAACAATTCAAGTGAAAAAATGATAACACATATATAGATTTTGTTTTCAAAATCTAGACTTTATTTCTTTATGAATCATGACACTCGTTATTAATGCATTAATTTTGAATATCAAAGAGAGAAAAGAGAAATTAAAAATTGAGTTAATAAATAAATAAATAAATAAATAAATAAATAAATAAATAAATAAATAAAAATAAAGTAAATAATTGCCACAGTTTGATACTATTTTTTTGTGTACGAAAAAAATTTAGTTGGAAGAAAAAAACTCGTCTTATATATTCAGTAAATTCTTCGACATAAATTAACAACGACATATATTTTGTATATGATATTGGACTAGTGGCCAACAAGCATGTGCATCATGAGTGTATGAGCCATATTTCCTACTAAACAAAAACATCGAAATCTATCTTCCCTATGTCAATTTCAAGTTTCAGTAAAAGTTAAATGCATATAAATGTAAGTCAGATATATGCATGTATAATAAATGCAACTTTATAATAAAAATGCATGCATAATAAATACATAGTAATACTATGTTTCACAAATTAAACAAGTTTAATAGACCCATAAATTGAACAGTCTTTTGTCGGTTGCTTCTATTGACATCACAACCCACGTGGGGAGCTTCTGACTCGTTATCAATTGATCTTAACTTTGACGTTCAACATTTTTTTGAAAGGTTTTACCAAAGATAATGTAACATTAGTCTTGATTCCATTTGTTGTGTCTTCATATCACATCACAATCTATAACAAATAGGAAAAATGCTTACGATTTGTTTCAACTGCATTTTTTTTATTTGTTAGATTAGCAAATTTCACGCCACAATTAATTACAAAATTTGGTGAATTATATCTACGTATGCCACTATAGAGTGACTGTTATAAATATAATTTGTTATGTTAATTAAGAATTAGTTACGGTAGTTATTATTGTTATTCTCTTTTTTCTCATATAGATTTATATATATAAATAGATTCTCTTAATTCTCATATAAAATTAACATATACTCATAAAGAGTTATAAATTACGAAACTTTATTTTAATTCTATAGTCCAGATTATAAATTTACTCATAAAATAAACAATAAGGGCATTCGCCCCATGCACCTCCAACTATTATGTTTGCGGTGGTGAAGTTAGTATACATTTTATGAGAGGCCAAATATAAAATATTATTGTCTAGTTTATTTATAAATTATGTTTTGACAATTTTGATTGCTAAATGCTAACAAAGTTCTTTCTATAGTTGTTTTATAAAATGAAAGTGACAAAACTAAAATAATAAATTTATCAATTGAATGATAATTTTTTTACTTTTATATTTTGACTATTTTTGGCAAAGTAATTTATTTGTGGTAGCTTAATATATATCATTAGGATAACTAAATATAAAAATATACTTATTTATTTATACAATTTTAATTTGTTGGGGTGGATAAGACTACCACATAAACAAATTAATTTTCACGCCTATTTGTTTGTAATTTAACAAACGAATGGATCAAACACAAAAGGCAATTCAATACATTTGTCATGTTTTTTGTCCCACTCGTTCTGTCAAGTTTGAGCGTAATGCAATACATATAAATTTTAATCAATAAAACAAAAGATGTTATACAGGAGTAGTAGAGTATATTAGCATCATTTTTTATCTTAGAAGAAATAATAAATTTTACTATAATTAACTTACTCAATTGTGAGGTTTCAGGATTCAAACTCGAGACAAGACATCTAACTTAACAATATCGGCAAACAATATCGGCATTTGTCAATTGAACTAAAATTTAAGGACATATTAATAACATTTTTTAGTTCAACGAAATCTATTGTAGGAGACCAAATCTGATTAATTCATAAAATTAAATCAAGTGGAAGGGTACAGAACAACAAGCTAATTAATGATATAAAAATCTGATTTTCAGGTGACATTGACATTTTATGCTAAAATAATTTAATTTAAAGTTTATAACACATGACAAAGAGAAAAATAAAACAAAAAAGGAAAAAAAAAAAGCCCATGAATATTAAAAGTTTTTAGACTATGCTATAAAAATGGACCCAGCTGGCCACCCAAAAATTAATGGACACAAATAGAAGGATATTTTTTATTGTGGAGTAATTCATGTGAAAATCATGGTTTGTAAAGCAAAGCATAACCACTTATAAGAACCTGAGGACAAGCTGCTATTAAAAAGTAGGACCAACTATGCAAACACATGTGAAATATAAGTGATACGTATAATGACAACACATCCAAAAATATAAAAGCATTATGTTCATCTTTTTGTGTATAGTTTCTTTTTTCTTTACAAGTGTTTTGATCTGAAATTATAGTTTTGAAGTAGTGTTGATTTTGAATTTTTTTGTATAAATATTCATGGTATTTTATGTAATATTTGACATTTTATCTTTAAGGTATGATGAATATATGATACTAAAACATATAATTTTGATTAATCACATCTACTTTTATAATTGATATTATCATCTACGTGTTAGTGTCATAGTATTATTGATAAATTTTATTGACCTCTATTTGATTGATTTTGAATTCGTTTATGATTTTGTCTTTGGTAAAAGACACTTTAATATACTAACAAATAAGTATCATTATTAAATTACTTTTAATTTTGGTTTCTAATTAATGTGAGATTATTTTTAGTGTACTTAAACATAACATATTTTTGTGTTAAAGGCATTCTCTTCAAGTTCAACATGGGAAACAAAGTAGCTGAATAGTAGTCTTCTCTGGAGCCCATGTTGGTTTATATTCCTTTTACATTTTTTGCTTTTGTTTCTTTTTCTTTTCTTTTATATATTTTTCTTTATTCTTTTCCTTTTCTTCTTTATATAAATCCAATTTCTTTTTAAGAGAATCATAAAAAGACAAACACCTCTATTTTTATGCACCTTCCACTACTCATTCTCTCTATACCCTCTCTAAATCTAATCAAATCTCCCCCTGTAGCTTCTTAGGAAAAAGAAATATGAACATGGCAAATGATGCTAATGAAAACTTATTTACCACATCCTCCTCACTATCTTCCTCATCATCAACATCAAATTCAAATTCATGCACAAATGATGACACAAAAAATAGTCCTCAAAATGTCATGAAAAGCAAGAAAAGAGAGAGAAAACAAAATGACACAAAACACCCTACTTATAGAGGTGTAAGAATGAGAGCATGGGGGAAATATGTGTCTGAAATTCGTGAGCCAAGAAAGAAATCAAGAATATGGCTTGGGACATACCCTACAGCTGAAATGGCAGCTAGAGCTCATGATGTAGCTGCTTTAGCTATAAAGGGTCATTCAGCTTACCTTAATTTCCCTAATTTGGCTCAAAATCTTCCAAGGCCTTCAACTACATCACCAAAGGACATTCAAGCTGCAGCTGCAAAAGCAGCAGCCACTATCTTTGTGGAAATCAAGGATCAACAAAATCAAGAAGATCAAGATTCATTTTCAACTCTATCATTAGAGAATGTTCGAGAGTCTTCGAATTCTCCGTCTTCTACTACTACTGCTACTGCTACTACTGATGATGACCATGATGATGCACTCTTTGATTTGCCAGATCTTTTCCTTGATGACAAAAATGGACTTCTCTCTTATTCTTCTTCTTCTTGGCAATTATGCGCCGTTGATAGCGGACTTCGGCTCGAGGAGCAATCTTTGTGGGGGTTCTTCTAGTATCGTCTTTGGCTGTTATCTGCACTGCAACATCAAGCTTTTTGTCACTAACGGCTATATTTTGACCTCAACTGAACTTGTATCATCTGCATTTGATTACAATTCTCTGTAATATCGAGGATCACGATAAGACCGCGATTGTGATTTAAAGGCTACAATTCAGCCTCTACAGAACTTGTATCATCTGCATTTAACTATAATTCTCTGTAATATCAAGGATCATGACAAAACCACTAATGTGATTCAAAACCTTGATACTAGTTGTAGCTCTTGTTTCATATTAAAAAAAAATAGTAATTGATAAATAAGAAAATAAAATAAAAATAACAATAATTATTTCATGATATATATTTGTGAATCTGTAAATGGTTGTTGTCTATAGTTATTTTTGTCAATATTAATTCAATAGTGTTAAAACTAAAATAGATAGCAAAAAAGAAAAAATTTATGGCACGGTACAAAAATAATAATAAAGCATCTCTATGAACTTTATGTGTGCATATGATTGAAATTTGATATTATTCTCTGTCTCTCATTATTTTTACTGAGAATAGTAATTTACTTGATTTGGGAGTATGATCCCTTCTATATTATTTTTTTCACTAAGATTGTTTATTTTACTCAATTGAGAAAAAGGATATATATTGTCTTAAAAGAAGTAAAGAACATTATTCTTTAATGATTTTGTTCCTAACATATTGATGAAGGTATGATGCAGTTGACTGTAAAGCAAGGCAACTTCAAACTTTTCTTTCTTTTTTTATCTTTTTGTTGGAAAGACTAAATGCATTATTTGTTAATCATTTCTTTTACTAATTGGATAATAAAATAAAAAATATGATAACAACTTTTGGTTATGAAATATCAATAAGGACCCTTATGGAATATTTTTTCCCTCAGCGTCACTTTTTGCTTCATGATTAAGTATACAAAAAATTATCCTATTCCCCTGATTGAAAATACACGCACATGTAGGTGGTATCCAAAGAAGTTGACAATATGCATCTTATGAAATAAATATATATATATATATATATATATATATATATATATAATAGGTGCATGATTAAAGTGTTTAATTAGCAAACCGAATACTTTTCTAGTACTATTATAAGATATGTTAAATTTTACATATTATTTAAAACAAAGTTAACTACTATTATTGTTAATATATCTTCAATTTAATTCAAAATTATTTATTGCAGGTAATTGTATATTTTGACATTGAATATAATCAATTTAGTAAATTGAATTTATATATATTTAATATGAAATCTAAAATATTAAATACATTTAATTAAATATGTTAATATTTGTGAAAGTGATTTTTTCCCTTATTATAATTACAGAAAAGAGTAGCACCATAATATGAGTGATAATCAGATCCTTTAATCATATGAGTTGGATTCAACTTTTGATTTGTGCGTATGATTCACAATTTAAAAAAAGTTGATCCTTAAGTATGTTTCTAAACCTCACCGGAAATGTTTGTTGGATGTATATAAATTCTCACATTAATACCGTATATATATATGATTTTTGAGTTTCGTATTATTTTATTTCTCTCATCGGTTCTAACATCACACAATCAAATTGTATTTTATATGATGTTGAATATGATGTTTGATTTTTGTGTGTTTAAATAACACACCTTAATTCTCAAATGAATTCATAGAGAATATTAAATGTCATAACATTATCATAGTTAAAGTAACATTTTGAGTTTGAATATTTTACATGAAAAAACTGGTTAGAAGAGATAAAATTTATATCAGGATTTGCATCTTTTGCAACAAATGGTCAATTGCAGCAGCCGTGAAAAGTAATCTTTTTCTTTTTTCTCTATTTTGTCAAATTCACAAAAGTATTTTTTTTTATAAAAAAGAATTATATTTTTATTTAAAATAAAAAAATTTAGTTCTTGAATAATGATATTAGTTTCAGTTTGTGATGGAATAGATTTTTTATCCAAAAAAATAATGATTTATTACTCTAACCAATGTTTTCTAATAGAGATTAATCATTATAGTATGGTTTGATATATACTTTGCACATACAATATAGTTAAAAGTACTATAGAGATATACCAAAAAGACCAAACAGCTATGTTTCCCTATTAGAATTATTGAAAGATATAAGGTGCTGAATGACGCCACTAGAAAAGAAGGAAAAACAAAATCATAAAGAGGATTTCACAATCAAATACTAAAAATCTTCTTGACACTAATTAATAATTGAACACGATTTACTTTGCAATTGGCCATTTTTTGATTAAATGTCACAATCGGCTAAGTATTCAAAGTACAATCATTACTGCCAGCTTTTCCCCACAAATATTTATGCTAATACAAACAAGTAGGCTAATTAATAAACGTTAATCGTTGTAGTTTCATGTAATATTCTAAGCTGAGTAAAAAAATTGTAATAATCTAAGAAAAATTAGTGCAAGAGAGGATTTAAGAATGTGATGATAATTAATAACGGTCTAGTGAAATGACCAACCGATTAGGTCTAGTAGTAGACGTTAGACGTCCTCAGTATGATAATTATGTTATAGTAATTTTTTATTTTAAAATATAAATGTTACGAAGCATTTTGTATTAGATTCGAATTTGAAATACTTATATAAATTAATTATAATAAAATTTATAATATCTTCTAAAATATATTGAAAATTGATAATATATTTCCTCAGTGATTTTATAAGCAGAGAATTACATTCACTCTATCACCATATATAAGTAGTAGAAAAAAATGAAAACCATATTAAAAAATAAAATTTCATTTATATCTCATTTATACATACACTTTGTCATTTTTCCCAAACTGTGTGATATCAAGAAATTTAAGGAAAAATTATTGAGATCTTTTTGGTTATTTCACTTTTTTTAATATTTTCATTTTTATTGTTATTTGGAAAAATAAAGTTTTAAAGGCAGTCATCTAAGATGTCTTGGGTTTATTTTACATTTTTTTAGGTTTTTTTTTTTTTGAGATCCTCGAAATAGGTTCAATTTTTTTGTTTTACGTTGTTTCAATTTTTTTGTTTTACGTTGTTTCAATTTTTCTTCTTTGCGGTGCTTTGTTGTTGTTACCTGTTTGGTTAATTGTGATCCTAGATGTTTGTTACAATTCAACAGTAAATTAATTATGTGATTTATTTGAATGCTTGTGTGATTATGCATACATTTAGCTACCTTACGCAATTAAAAAAAAATATTAAGTCTCTTGTGTTGCCAACTCCAATTTCAAGAGAAAAGGCATCGAAAAGTCAAGTCATAATGCACCTCAATGCATATATAGAATGAGAAATGACAGTAAATTGATCGATGCTGAAGGAGGTGATATAATTCTTAGGATCGTTTCTCAAGTCAATTATGTGACCAATATGAATAAATAAGTAGTTGATTTTAGGACTACCGGTAAGGCTGTGCATGTCCAACCATATCCATTTTACAGTCATTACATGGAATAATATTTAAAATTATACTATTTTTTGGTTTAAAATCAGTTACAAAATCGATTGTAAATTCGGTTATGGTTAAATAACCGATTTATGGTTATGCAACCGATTTTCAACAAATATAATTTCAAAACTGGTTTTTTCTCAAAACCACAAAATAACTACAACTCAACTCGAATTTAAAACATTTGCTAGTATAAAAGGATTCAAGTAACTAATTGAGTCATTAACTTCTAACGTCATATACTAACTATATCTAGAATAATTAGAAAAGCTAAAAAGTATAAAATAAAGTGAAACGCTTCTCAATCTTCACCAAGAACATGAGCCGAACAAGCACCACCAAATTTCGTAGAAGTTATTTTTGGAGAAAAAAAAAAACCCCGTTACTTATCAAGTTATAATTTAATAATTCTTAACTTATACTCAACTATTAAAACATATACAATCTTACCTTCCTCTAAAATCTCAAGCTCGTTGAAATCCTCAACTAAAAGTGAATCATTTATTGAAAACGATTTACGTAGTCCTTTAAGCCAACTAGCAGTACAAACTAGAGCTTCAACCGTTTGAGGTGTGAGACAACTACAATATTCGTCAATCACTCGACCTCCAATACTAAAAGTAGACGCATATGCCACTGTAGAGATAGGTATGGCAAGCAAGTATTTGGCTATCTTTGCAAGATTTGGAAAACAACTTGAGTTTAACCTCCACCAGTTTAAAACATCAAAGTCGGTAGAGGACTGACTCTCTAAAGATTCTTCCAAGTACCTTTTCAAATCAGAGTTTTTCGGTGGAGGACGAATCGGTGCTCAGTTAAAATCTATTATAACTATAAAGATCTTCCTTACCACTTAACTCAAATTGAGTCGATTGTGATTCACTTTGGAACCCTTCTCCAACACCACTATACTGCACAATTAGTTCATCCAAACGAGTTTTCAACAAATCTTTTAATTTAGTTGCATCCAATGAATTAAAGTTCTGAGTAATCAACCAATTCACAAACTTTAATTTGTTCTTGGGGTCTAAGACAGAAGAAATCAACAACAACATGTTCAAATTTTCATATTTTCTCCAATATTTGTCATACTTTGTTTTCATCTTATCAGCCATTATGTTTAAGCATATATCCTTCGAATTATACATTATACATATTGGAGGCAACATAGGAGGAACCAGATATACGTAAGCTGGCATCGTAAAATATTTTTAAAAATGGCATAATTGATTGTGCTTTCGCCCAATCTAAACTGGTAGGCACACCTTTCCCCTTCCCCTTAAGTAATTCCTTAGAAAACTTGAGATCGTGATTTCAAGTACTTCAAATCCCTTTTGAAGCTTCAAAGTCGAGTCTAACATTAAATATGTTGAGTTCCACCTAGTTTCCACGGGTTTATTTCTTTGAATAACCCTATTTCCAAAAAAATATATGGATATGCCCCGCTCTAAAAAAAAATTATCAAAATGCCCCTCTTTTGAAATTAGGCACAAGTCACCATTTGCAATGGCGACTTCTTTAAGGAAGCCCGCGTTGCAAACGGCGACTTCTCAAAAGAAATTTTTTTAAAAAAAATTTCAGTTTTTTTTTTTGAATTTTTATTATATATATAATTAATATAATTCATAAAAAAAATAACAATATATATATATATATATATAATTGATAACAAAAATATATATAAAATTAATATAATTCATATCAAAAAATTCAGTTTTTTT
>JBBPBP010000003.1:17324130-17341414 GCA_037974735.1 Cicer chorassanicum
TATATATATAATTAATATAATTCAAATAACAAAAATAATATATATATATATATATATATATATATATAGTTAATATAATTCATTAAAATACATAAATATAAATATTAAATTACATAGATTGACTAGAGCTAGCTGTAACATTGGGATAATGTTTTCGAGTATGGCCAGTTAACCGACATAGTCCACATTTTCTTGGTACTTTTTCTTTAACGTCCATTTCAGTTCTAATACGGGTACTATTTGGACGACCTTTTTTAATTCTCCGCATTTCAGGATTGTGATACAATGTTTCACTTTCATATGTGGGCCAATATCCTTCATTGGGTATAGGTGGAAACTCTTCTTTGTAGACGTTAAATACATTAACAACCTTGTACACGTCAGGTAGAAGCACTAAATAGTTTTGACGAGCGTAAGAACATGCAGCTATGACATGTGAACAAGGAATATGTATAGCCTGAAATTTTCCACAATCACACCATTTTCTTTGAAGGTTGACTTCAAAATGACCAATTGGTCGCACCTCTCTTGGGTTTAGTGTTTCATGCACCATGAAAGAATAACGATTTCGGTCGAATTGCATGACTTGGTGGGTATTAGATTTACCAACTTCATATTTAATCTTGTCCATGCAATCGTCTGTGTATACTCGACCAGAAGCTAATGATGTCTGATGTTGTTGTCCCCTTTGTGCATATAAAACTCCCAATCTATAGTATGTTGATTGTACCAAAGCAGTGATTGGGAGATTGCGTGTACCCTTGAGCACTGCGTTGATTGACTCTGAAATGTTTGTTGTCATGTGTCCCCATCGTCGACCTTGAGAATAAGCCATAGTCTATTGTTCTGGGGGGATATTATCGATCCATCTTAAAGCCTCTGGATTTGCCATCCTGATTTCATTGCGGTAATATTTGAATGATGGTTCATTTAATGCATATCCTGTTATAAATGATGTAAAAATTATCAAATATGATAAAGTGATAAGTACAAAATATATTAACAAGAATTAGATCATTACCCATACAAACAAGTTTTCTTTGAAGTTCCTTGTCCTTGAACTCTCTCATGAAATTTTGTGGAATGTGTCGGATGCAGTACACATGTGTTGACAGAGGATCATGCCAACCATTATTTGGATTATTATAAGCACTTTTAATAGATTCGTGTCTATCTTAAATCAAACAAATGTCGACTTGAGGTGTTACATACCTTCTTAGATTTTTCAAAAAGAAGCTCCAAGCACCCCTTGTATCACCTTCCACAAGTGCATAAGCAATGAGAATTGTATTTTTGTTTCCATCTTGTGCAATAGCAAGCAAAAGAGACCCCTTGTACTTGTCGTACAACCAAGTTCCATCTACTGAGACAAATGGTTTACAAAATTTAAACCCGGATATGCACGGAGGGAAAGCCCAGAATAGTCGTTTGAAAATTTTTGATCCCTGTAACAGAGTATTATTAGAATATGCAACTGATACTTCCATTTCCACAATAGTTCCTGGAAGAAATTTTGGCATAGCCAACAACCACCTTGGAAGGTCATTGTATGACTTTTCCCAGTTTCCAAAAATCGATTCGATAGCTTTGTTCTTTGCCATCCATGCCTTTCTATAGGTGATTGAGTAGTTGTATCGTTGTCGAATATGTGCAATGATCACCTTCACTTTAATTAATGGATCAGCTTTCAAAAGCGACTTTATGCTTTCGCATATGATGTTAGAGTCAAGCTTGGTATGATCTTGTGACATAGATGAATTTGCGCAATTGTGGTGCCCCTTCAAACGAGCAATCACCCATTGCTTACTTTTCTGGCTTAACGAAGCCCTGCATTTGAACAAGCATTGTGGATTCACACATTTAATTACATACCTGTATTGATCAGATTTGACTACACCGTAATTGAGAGGGTGTTTAATGTGATAATGTTTAATTGCAAGTTGACAATCTGGTTTGCTATTAAACTTCATTCCAATCTCAAGAGATGCATCTAATGGAGGTGGTTCATTAGATGGCGTATTAAATTTGGAGGACTGGTAAGCATAATCCAAGTTTAGATTACGCATATGGAATGGTGGATCGTATGCCGTTGCAATTACATGAGGTTCTGTCTCTAGATCGTCCTCCTCCTCCTCCTCCTCGTCAAAGTATGTTTCTTCTTTACTCTCCTCACTTATTTCTTGTTGATCAAAATTGGCCACATCACCTAGTGGAATATACTGTTCAGGTTGAGATGGTTCTGGTTCAGAAAATTCGGTTTGCTCAAAGTATGGTTCGGGTTGGTATGGTTCTGATTGGTAAGATTCAGAATTTTGAAAACAATAAGTGTTTTGTGTTTGAAAATGGTATTCAGGGTGAGGTGTGGTCGATGATGATGGTTGACCAACATCGTATGATGGATTACTATCCTCAAACGTGACATATAACTCGATAGATCCGAGTTGCGGCCACTGTTTCTGAACATCAAACATGAGTGAAACATCTTCGTCGTCTTCAACATTTAACAATTCATAATAAACTAGGTCTTGTCCAAATGAGACATGGTGCCGAAAATTTATATTAGACACCTTCTTATTTTCTAACTTCAAGTTTGCTTCAATTTTTTTCTTCAAGTAAGTAAGGTTGCATCTAAAATGAACTCGAATAGCTTTTTTTTTTTCGTCACTTTTGAAATATTTACCAATATCTTCTCTTTCACATATTTCACCATTGTAATAAATTAGAAAAACTATATTTTTTGGTGCCATTGATATCAAAATGAGATATTGAGATTGAGATGAAATGCAATGAAAACAATAACTCATACTTATACGAAACAAATTTTGATACATGCTGCCAATTATTTGACACATCCAAGACACATCTTGCATGCGTGACATGTGTACGCTACCTTGCTAAATCGCCATTCAAGAAAGCGAATTCCTGGCAGATTGCTTCAGCAAGTCGCCATTCAAGAAGGCGAGTTTGTGACATGTCTTCAGCAAGTCGCCATTCAAGAAGGCGACCACGTGCCACTCCTTCAGCAAGTCGCCATTCAAGAAGGCGACTTTGTGATGGCTTTGAGAAATCGCCATTCAAAAAGGCGATTTGGCAGGAATCTGCTTGCAAAAACGTGAAGCCATGCATTCATTCAGTCTTCTCCGTCCAGTCTAATCCATGCTTTCATTCAGTTTGCTCCTTCCAGAGTTTTACATTTTCAAAGTATTTTTTTGTGTCAAGCCATGCATTGAATTATATTGGTCAAGTATACATATTTTTCCTCTATAAATAGGCTAAGTTTATGTCATATTTCTTCATTCTTCTTTATATATTCACTCTTCTATTCTTTATATTTCTTCTTTGCTCTTAGTAAAAATTTTATTGTCATCTAAATGGCATTGTTATGGAATGATGATAATCATAGACCAGCGCTACACCACATTCAAAATTTTGTAAGCAATACAATACTTTATGTTATATTTTTAATCTTTTGTTATATATCTTTTGTTATATTTTTAATTTTTTTTTATATATCTTTTGTTATATTTTTAATCTTTTGTTATATATTTTTTGATTTTTTTAATCTTTTGTTATATATCTTTTGTTATATTTTTAATCTTTTGTTATATTTTTAATCTTGTGTTATATTTTTAATCTTTTGTTATGTATCTTTTGTTATATTTTTAATCTTTTAATATATATCGTTTTTTATATTTTTAATCTTTTTTTATATTTTTAATCTTTTGTTATATTTTTAATCTTTTAATATATATCTTTCTTTATATTTTTAATCTTTTGTTATATTTTTAATCTTTTGTTATATATTTTTTTGTTATATTTTTAATCTTCTTTTATATATCTTTTGTTATATTTGTAATATTTGCTTATTACAGGATTCATCTCAAAATTTAAGATCACTTAGCCATAAACACGTTGCACCAAATTCTTTAATAGTTCCATTGTTGCATCAAGCCGAGTTTGGTAACGTATCACAAATAGAAAGTTATAAAATAGACAATTCACTTATTACTGCTTTAGTTGAAAGATGGAGACCTGAAACCCACACGTTTCATCTTCCAACGGGTGAATGTACCATAACATTAGAAGATGTGGCACTGCTACTACTTGACTTACGTGTTGGGGGTAAAGCAGTAACTGGATCAACTATGGTATCATGGACAGATGATTTTTTAGATTTGTTAGGAGTCGTGCCACCTGAATCTCAAAGAAAAGGCAGTTTTATGAAATTAAAATGGCTAAGAGAAACATTTTCAATGTTAACTCCCGAATCATCAAATGAAGAAATAATTATACATTGTAGAGCATACATTTTAGAATTGATTGACGGCATATTAATGCCTGACAAATCCCACAACATAGTACATATTATGTGGTTGCACTTGTTGAGAGATTTGCCAGAAACGGGAGAATACAGTTGGGGTCCAGCGTGCTTGGCAACACTTTATAGAGAACTGTGTCGTGCATCTGAACCCGGTGTTATGTGTATCGGTGGATGTTCACATCTACTTCAAACTTGGGCATGGTACCATATGCCATTTCTTGCACCAATATGTAATCTTGAGCCTCATTTTCCGTTCGCAAAAAGGTAAATATAAAAAAGGTAAATTTTATATTTATAAAACTATTAATTAATTCACTAACATTCAAATTTATTTTCGTAGATATAGTGGAAAAGGTATGAAATTTGGCGATACACCTCATTTTCATACCGCTGGATATCGATCAAAAATTGATCACATGACCGTTAACGATGTAATATATTAAAACATTACTTTATTTATATTATTTTATTTCTTATCAGGCATATATTACTAACAAACTTTTTATATATCAGTTTATCTGAAGGCCCTACCTACATCTAACATACGATAATCCAGAAGACAATTGGCTATGGAAAGCATCTACATATTTGATTTGTTTCTACATAATAGAAATGCATCAAACCGATAGAGTGAAACTACAATTTGGACTACCTCAAGAAATTCCACATCCCCCGAGGAACATGAAAAAGTATCATAAGGTAGATTTGAATAAACAAGTTGACTACGAAAATGAGAACAAAGAGTGGAATGAACGAGAGAATCATATTCTTCATGGTCAACCTCTAAATGTTGAATTAAAACCAAGTTATGAATACATGGTTTGGTTTTGCCAAAATTCTAAACGATTTATTTTTGTAGAAAACCAATTGGTTGATCCTCATGTCAATCCACCCCAACCTCCACCACAATCTAGCCAACCTTTTTTTCAGGAATCAATGTCCAACACAACACAACAAAACCAATATTATATACCAACACCTCTTGACACTCAACTGCCTCCTCAAAGCTTTACCCAAACACCACATCCTCATACTTTTACCCACACACCATATCAATCTTACAGGTTCGCGCCAGGGGAACAATTTAATTTTGACAGCCAACAACTACATCAAGAAGACAATCATCGACTATCTTTTGCATCAAGCGAAAAGGATTTGTTGTATAACGCGTTCAACACTCGT
The DNA here is from genome assembly GCA_037974735.1 of Cicer chorassanicum. Taxonomy (NCBI): domain Eukaryota; kingdom Viridiplantae; phylum Streptophyta; class Magnoliopsida; order Fabales; family Fabaceae; genus Cicer; species Cicer chorassanicum. Next base: position 17,329,634 of record JBBPBP010000003.1, read on the forward strand.
TATAACACACCTGAGTCCGCTACCCAGTTACTGAATAATATGTGTCAACAAAGCTTTCAAATTCCAAGTTTTGGGAATGCATATACTCCGTTGAATCAAATATCCAACTGGACTCAAGGTGGAAGTAGTTCTTCTAATGCACTTCCTCCTAGACATCCTCAACATCAAGAAGACGAAGATCAAGAAGAAGAAGAACAAACTCGTGATGTACCAAGGCGTCGTCAAAATCTCGTACCTGTGAGAAAACATCGACAATGTGGTACTGGAGGTCACCTTTAACATTAATTTTATCGTAATTTTTGTAAAATTTGTGATTATTTATGAATAAATTATTTAAGTAATTTAAAATTTTATCATAATTTAAAATTTTTATTTATGTGGTACTGAATGAATTATGAATTATTTATGTATTATATTTATGAATTATTTTTATGTAATTTAAAATTTATATTTATGTATTTTTATGAATTATATTAATTATATATATAATAAAAATTCAAATTAGAACAACAACGCATATGCATTAATTATATATATATATATATTAATTAATATTAATTATATATATATATATATATTATATTAATTATATAATATATATATATAATTAATTATATATATATATATATTATAACAACAACGCAACCTCCTGAATTATATTAATTATATATATATATATTATATTAATTAATTATATTATTTTTTTATGAATTATATATATATATATATATATATATTGTAATTTTTTTGTCAACCCCTCATTGACAATGATATTTCAGATGTGCGCACAACAACGCATATGCATGTACTCTCCATTAAAAACTAAGGTGGTACAAGACATTAGTCTTTTCTTCAATTGTTTGATTCGAAGATCATTTGATGAGGCATTGTCAAGTGTCACAGTCAAAACATGATTTAGCCCCCAATCAGTCAAGCACACATCAATTGTGTTCGTCATAACATCTGTCGCGTGTCTTTGGACTTGGCAAAATGTTAGAATCTTATTTTGCAAGTTCCAATTATTGTCAACAAAGTGAGCAGTGACACACATATAAGAGAGATTTTGGATAGACGTCCATGTGTCGGCAGTGAGGCAAACCTTTTGGCAGTGTTAGGACATATAGTTTTTCAATTTTAACTTTTCTACATTCCATAACAACAAAGTATCGCGTGCAAGTGTAATGTGTGATATAAGATTGAATTTTGGGTTCAAGCCACTAACAAATTCTTGTAAATTCGAATGCTCCACTTGTCGAAAAGGCAATTCCATGCCTATAAACATCTTCATGAGTAAATACCGCAATTTTTTTTTTATCAAACCTAGGCACTAAAGGGGAAGAAATAGTATGCCCTTCCACATTCATTGCATCCAATGTTTGTTAAATTCGCTATTGAGATTTTTCTTACATCCCTTTGAAAGTTGTATCATCAAATCGTTCCATTATCACACCTGAGCTTCCTGCTACAATGGTTGCAAATAGATGTTCCATCCAAGTTAGGATCTACTGTGAAATCATTCCAAACAAAATATTTGTTTTTACGACCTTTAGTTCTAGGTGGTAACATAGTAGTCGTGTTCGGGACAATTGGTGGAGGAGAAAAGAACAGATCTACTGTCTCAGATTGATCACCCATCTTGATGTAATGTTATAGGTTGTTGCAGTAATAATGAAGATAGTTAATGAACCTACTTGATCCAACTTCACAAGAAAATAATTCAGCCATCATTCACTGGTTGACGAATTTCATTTCTGCAAACCCAAGTAAACACAAACAAAATCATGCAGTAAGAGCTTGAGAATCTGCATATTATTTATAATTACCTCTTTTTATTTATTTATGCATTTAAACACCTAAATAAGGAAATTTTATGTTTCAGAATAACATAACATGGTTTATACTTTATAGAACTATCATCATCCAACATTCATTGAACTAAAAGATCATGCAAAACAATATCATCAAATATTTCCCACAATTAAAGTGCCATATAGAACGATGGAGAATGATATTTTTAACTAACATGATAACAAACAGACCAATTATTGATTAGGGGGAGGAAGTACAGTTGAGTTTAGTCCTCTGGTTGTAGGAGTTATCTCCCTTAATTTAGTTTAGATTTCAATTTATGTTTCCTCCCTATCAACAAAATAAAATATGAGTGGGTATCCAACCGTTTGATAAATGAGTTGGTTTTTAACCATATTATTTTAACTGAATATTTATAGTTCTTATAGTTTTTTCATGATTTGGGTACTATACACCAATCTTCTTATCCTCATAGACTACACCAAAATTATGCACTTGAAAAGAAACATTAACACCTCCTTAATGTACCAAGGGCCTTAATTATACTTTCAATCCAAAATCCCAATAACATGTTAGAGCTACAACAAGACTACAACTTACATAATCAAAATGACACCTTCAAAAAACCTCAACCAACAGTTAATTTATGATGTGCTATATAAGGATGCTCCTATTGTTGTTTTTTATCCTTCAAATCCTTATAATCCTCCTTATCATTCATCAAATCCACTTATTTCTCCTATTGTTCCTAACTTAAGAAGATCTTCTAAACAATACAACCATCTAGCTAATTTAGACAATTGTCTTATTGATCATCCTATACAACACCATAAGTCTCATTCTCAATTATCAAATTCCTACAAAAGTTTCATCATGTAAGTCCTCTCAATTTACAAACTTCAATACTATCATCAAGCCATCCAATTCCATGAATGGAAAACTAAAATGGCTAAAGAATTAGTGGCCGTTGAAGCCAACAATACATGGCCTATTGTTCCTCATCCCAACAAAACTACAATTGGTTGCAGATGGATTTATAAAATAAAGTTCAGAGTAAATGGATTTATAAAATAGTCATTACACCATGTTCTTCAATGACAACATATCAACAATTTACTTAGTAAATCCTACTACACATGAGAGATCAAAGTACAATTTACTTAGTAAATCCCTAAACTTTGGAGGACTGTAACGACGAAAGTCCTCTAATCCCCTTGACTCAGCAGCACAGATCTCTTTTTCCCTCTTCTCCAGATCTCGTAGAGTCTTTGCAGTTGTTTGTGCAGCAACAGAAGCAGCCATGTTATTCATTGCTTCAGCCATTTGATCATCCCTATTGACGTTGACTCTTGCAGCGTTGTTCCTTCTTGGAGACATTGTTTCCTATAAAACCAACATCAATAAGAAATTTTAATACCCTTTAGAAAAATTCCAAAAGACATCTTTCGACCTCAACAACTCAACACTACACCGAACCCGACACTCGGACAAATCACCCCGACGCATGATCAGATAACAACCCCCAACCTACAAGTTAACCTACAATCTATAACCAAAGCTCTGATACCACAATTGTAACAGCCCGATTTTTTTTTTCAAAACAAATTCAAATTCATAATAAAGAGAGAAATACCTTTGGATAAAATATTTAAGTCGTATCACAACGACAAAAGTCAACAATAATTACAAATAGCGGAAACGGTTTTGAAATGAAAATCCAAAATATTTAAAACAGAAAAATACACCGGGGCTATGAGACCTATCCAACGTAGCTCATACCCCTGGGGTATTCTCGGCAGACACCTGTACAAAAGCACTGCCCCAAGAATTTTAACTTTCCCATGTCACATCAAAAAGTGGTACAAGGACCCATCAAAATAAAAGTCAAGCTGACAATATATGGTATAGGTACAGTCTTCCAGAATGAAATAAATACAACCACAACAGATAGACATCTAGCCCTTATACAGCCATCTAATCTGATCATGCTACAAAAAACTATAACCCAAGTGATCTCCACGCGCCTCGCAGAAATCCTTCTGACACAACAGTGGTCAGGTAAGTCTAACTCCGTTCCCATCTCCAGAGTACTAACTGGTAGGACGATCTTGATTCTCATATGAGGGCAAAGCCCAGGTTTCCACAATAATTGTAAAGGTCACAACCAAAATTAACAAATATCACATAGCATTTAAATTTTAAATGCACAAAATAACCTTTCAACTTAGCATACATCTAGAAAGGGTTTTCATATGCCAACATGTATAATCAAAGTTGCAAAATGAAGTTTTGGACAAAACTGCACTGTCGTATTCGAATACAACATCCTCGTATTCAAATACAGTGTTATTTCACAAGTTAGTAGCAAAATTGAATATCTGTATTCGACTACACACTGCTTGTAGCCGAATACAACTGCTAAAATTTGAAGATTTCATGTTTCGAAAACGTTTCGCAATCATTCAACACTTACCACACAAAATCAATCAATTACACTCATTAATTACAACACCATTACAAACAACAACCGAGTATGTATATACAACCATCACAGTGTATCAAACATGACTCACGTGCCAAGCACCCTAATGTAATGCGTATATGCCAATGCACATGATTCCAGAATTCCAAACCAAAACCCTCCTCGAAGGACGTAAATCATAATTGTACAGCCTCTCACAGACCAGTACTAATTATCAAGGTGCAATCTCTCACGGATCAACACAATTTACTATCGTACAGCCTCTCATAGACCAGTACAATTTTCTATGCGTGCAATCGCTCACAGATCAGCACGACTTACAAGAGTGCAATCTCTCAGATATCAGCACAACGCGAAAATCTCCGCAAGGATAAGATGAACCAACTATTCACATGGCATCATCTCGTGGCACATCACGGTTACCACTATCACTATGGCTCATCGCGGTCACCATGTACTATGAAATGCATGAGCATACTCTGACTCTTTTCACCACAACCATTAAGTAAATGCAGCTATTAAAAGATTCCCCTTTTTAAATACTCATTTAACACTAATGATTTTTTTTTTTTATCTTTTCACAGAGCATACTCAAACATATATTCATCTATAAAATTCATAACGCATACACCATCAATTATGGATACATCAATCGCACATTCACCACACATCCCCATCTCAAACACAACAAATTCAATCAATTCGAATTCCAAAATTTCACACCAAATTTAATCATGAATCACCCGTATTCACAACTCCACATTTTCAAACATAAACCACCAAATTCAATCTCCAAAATTTTCAACCATAATCCACACATAAATCACATCTCAAAAATTCATAATATTAATTATGAACACATCAATGACACCAAACATGAATCACCACAACAACATTAATATCTTAGAGTTCTCCCCACCGTTAACTCGGTGCCAACAGACTCGATTCTTTTTCGAGACTCAAGGAGCTAACTACATAAACATAAATATTTGTAACAATTTGTTCACAACTAAAATTTATTTAACCACAACAAAATTCTCAAAATTATATCTTTTCACACACCAAACTTTTACAACCAAATATTCAACATTAATTCAAAACTCCACATTTCCAAACATAAACCACCAAATTTAATCTCCAAAATTTTCAACCATAAATCACCAATTTAAATCTCTAAATTTTTAACCATAAATCAGCAATTTAAATCTCTAAATTTTTAACCATAAATTATAAAGAAACTGCTGAAACATTTTGACAAATAAATCATATAGAAGATTTGATTTTTCAAATCTAGGAATTACATAAATTAAAAGCCAGGACAGAAATATTTCCAAAAAAGATCATTGATAAAATTTCAATTGGTTCCCGTGGAAGAACAAGGTTTTCACAAATTAGTCTTTGAAAACCTCTCAAATTTCAAGTTTGTTTGTACATGTGAAATTCCAAATATTTTTTATTTAAATCCTTATATAAAGGGGACAACCATTAACTCCACCCTTCCAAAAAACATGGTTTACATAATTCTGCAAAACTAGAATACCAAAGTTATGCATAAAAAAAATTGTTATTATAGTCATAACTCATAACTCAAGTATGGGTCCAAACAATAGTTAGAACTAAGCACTCGTTGGATGTGTAGTATAAAGCCAATAGAACAAGCCATTGATCTGATAAAATAATTCATAAAAAAATTTCAAAATTAGCACCAATATCACACAAATAAAACAAACAAGGCAACATAGCAGCAAAACAATAAACAAAAAATTCTATTTAAATCCAAAATATAACAACAAGAAGTATAAGACAGTTAAGCCAAATTCAATCCCACCTAAGTAATAAGTAGAAATAATTACAAGACTCGCACCAACAAAAAATATAACACAAATAAAAAAAACCTTAAGTAATAAGTAGAAATAAAATGAACAAATTCTCTACTAAATCACATATAAGGTCCTAAATGCAAAATAAAAGTTTGGAAGGAGCCCTTACCTCAACGGTAGCTCTAACAATCGATTACGGCACCGCGATTAATTCCGGTGAAATATTTTGTTTGCACGTCACTTCGAAAACTAGCTCACTAGCACCGTAGCGTGGAGATGAGCAACTTTCCCTTCTGTCACTTCTCGAATGAAAGCTTAGATCTAGGAGAAAATGGAGGTTTTATATTTATGGGTTTTGGTTTTTTTTTTTAAAAACAGAAAAAGAAAAGGAAACAGGAGGTAGGCGAGGAACACGGGAGCTTCAGGTCGTTCATTTCCTTTCTACCACATGTACTTATATATCACCTTATCAATCAATATATATATAATTTAATCAATTCAACAAATATCTAAATAATCTTACACACATCACTTCACTCCCATTTCAAACTATTTTGATAAAAATATCTATTCTCATTGCAACTCAATTGACAGGTAAAATTTTTAGCAACTATAGATATTTTTAACAAAATAGTCCGGTAATAAATTTTCCGCAATGTAATTAAATTATTTCTCGCCAAATAATTTTAAACGGGTCTCATAAAAATATTTCTGGCATTTAACACACAAAATACCATTAAAATTAGCTAAAAAGCCTCAGAATTCAACAACAAAAATACACTAAAACTGCATAAATTAGAATTTAAAACTAAGGGTCTTACATAAGTCAATTGATATTAACAAGTGATGAGAACTCAACCTTTGTGATTGGAGATCCCACGAAGAAGGTTCATTGTGGTAAAAACAAGTCACTTGTTAATTATGCTAATATTAATTTTGTTTTTCAATTTTGTCCTTTTCCTATGATGTATTTGTGTATAGTGCTAGACATTGCATTATTGAGAGGTTAAGCTATAAAGCTTTTAACGATTTTCATATCCCTTATGAATGATGTATGATTTGTAGTATGCATATGATGAAATCACCTATATGAGTGTCATGTGGGACCGTTTACATGCGATCGTGGTAAAATCTCTAGATCACTCATGAATATCGGACTCACACATCACCTATTAGCGTAAAAGGCGTAATAGCAAGAGTTGTGGGGTGTAATGTGACTGGTAAACCTCTAACATACATAAAGTGTTTTGGGTTCACATAGCTTGACTACACCAATTCACTTGTGTGTTCGGTCTTTTTTGTTTATGACTGGTTCATATAGCTTGACTACACATGAATACTTTCAATATTAATCTTATTTTTGAACTTTTGAAATCTTTAGAAGGTGTTGAATACTTTCTTCATTTTTTTTTTGTAGAATGTGTTGAATCGAGTCTACACCTCATGCAAGATTTTTTTTTTCTTCTTGTAACGAAATCTCATGTGCAGCTCCTTGGTCATTAGCTAAGACTTCTAAATGAGAATACAATTATAGATTGTTTTTTAGAAGCAAAAAATATCTTGCTTTTTTTTGTTATTGTTGATAAGTGTTGAATCTAGAGTCTATACTTCCATGCAAGATCTTTGTTTACATTATATTTTTTGAATGCCAATTTGGCTAAAAAGGAAATAATTTTGACACCAAATGTTGTTGGTGTTCTTGAGAATTCTTCAACAAATGCACTTGACTCCATATTTTTTTACTTGATGAAAGTTATTGATGTTGAAACGAGGTTGATATCAAAGCATTGGAGAAGTTCTGGGTCTTGGTAAAGTTTTGTTGACAATCATAGATACCATATTACAATTCTAGATAGAAATCATAGATGAGAGAAAAGTAATGAAAAATACTTTGAATAATGAGAGAATTATTTCAATATATAAGATTTATATAGCCAATGAGTAACAACTAGTTAGTGTAACTAACTAACTAACTAATATGTCTAATATCTTCTCCCAAATGTGTTTACTAAACCTTTAGTATGGAAATTACAAAAAGGAAATGCCAAAAATACATCGACTACATACAATATGAAATATCAAAATCTATCGAATAAAAAACAATTATAACCATCCATAGTTTTTACATGGATAAAATATAAAAATGACAATTAAATCTAGAAAGAAAGAAAGTTTGCCTAACCATCTATTTCTTTATCGACATAAGTTAGAATGTCAATTAGGCGAATTACAAAAGAAAGAAAAATTATATCACCAAATTATTGGTGTTCTTGAAAAATTTGGACAGCTATTTATCAAAGAACCTAATCAACAACCTTTTTTTTTTTTGAACTAATAAAATGCAACTTTGATCTGGCGGTTTTGCTAAAGTAGAATTTCTCGAATTCCATTTAATATCTTCAAGGTTTTTTTATGTCAATTTCTTTCAATTGATCTTGATGAAATATTTTAGGGTGAGGAGAAGGTTAAGGTTGTGGAGGGGGAGGATTGATTATGTGTGCCATTTGAAGAAAGAAAGAAATAGGAAATTATGTTTTGGGAAATAAGAAGTTTGGAAAAAATGTTATGTCAGGAAGAAGAAGAATTTGATAAAGAATGGTTTCTTTTGATATAATATCCATTGTCTTATGATTGTTTTATTATCATCATCATGATAAGATAATTCTAACTTGGAATTTGAGAGGGAATGAGAAGAAAATAAACAAATTATTCAAAACATATTTGAGTGAAGATGAAAGTGAACATCAATTGTGTTGTGTACAGCAAAAAAAACTAAAGAAAAAATGGTTCTTTTGTGGGAGAAGAAGGAAAAATGATAGGAATGAATGTTTATTTTTTTTGTTGGATAAATGTTCCACTTTTAAAATATTGAAGAAAGGAGGAGAAGAAGATAAACAAGTTTTTCAACAATCAAATAGGAAATAAAAGATTTGAGAAATAAATGTTCCACTTTTAAATTAATTAAGTTTCAATGAATATTTTCTCAAGAAAAATTTTAGAAATAAAGTAGAATAATTATTTCTCAAAACCATAATAGAATATGCAAAATATTGATATTAGACATGAATGAAAAGAAAATAGAGATAACTTTTGTATTGATCAAATGAGAAAGATTATTACAATAGTATGTATAATGAAGTTTATAACCCAAATTAGAACAACTAATTCCTAACTAGAGTTACTAACTTGTAACTAACACCTAACTAAAGTAACTAACTTTTAACCAATTTTACATCTCTAATACATGTTTAATATGTTTGTTCTTGTTGATCTGCAACCTCCGTTATTGGGGAATGACCTATTGCACCCTAGAGGATTTATGTTCTTTGGATAGATACATGCTTAAGGACACTCATCCAAGACACCTCGGGTCTATTTTACATTTCTTTTGCAGGTTTGTTGTTCATTTTAGTTCCTTGTGGGTTGTTGCATCCATAAATTCACAACACAACCCGAGTACGAATTTTTTCTAAAGAGGTGCTCATATAGTGTATGACACCATACAATAAGATTACCTCTAGTGGAAGAAACCTATAAGAAAAAAATATTCAGTGAAAGGAAAAATTGACAAAATAATTCTCGAGATCTTTTATATTTTCACGAAAGTAACAGTTTGGTTTTTTTTGTGGGGGATATATTGTTGCAGCATTTATTAGAGTTTCTAATGATTAGATGACTTCAATTACACTAATCGTTATCGAAAGTGAAACAAATGACTAACGATGCAAACATAATTAGGAGGCACCACTATTGTTCAAAAAAATTATCCTTTCGATTAAGAAAAAGTTGATAAAATCATGAAGAACCTTCTGATTCGGATTCACTTGATGTTGCTGAATCGTAAACCATTCTAGAGACACTTCACGAATCTAAAATTTAGGCTACACAGGGTCTTAAAAATGTAATTCATAAGGTATTTGGTTCTAGTGTATCTAATTCAACTCACACAAATAATCTACAAGAGGATTCAATATCCAAATATGTGTATTGTTGATCTTGGAGTAATGTAGTGTCAAAGGAGAACAATGCTCAAAATCTTCAAATCTCTTTTGATTTGGAAGTAAACTTAAATGTTATGGTGCCAACTATGACATTCCAAATGTTACTGTTACTGACGAGAATTTGCCTCTAAGGAATTGCTCATGACTTAGAGATGTTACAAGATTTTTTTAAAAAAAATAAAGATGCCAGCGAAACAAATTGTGGTAGTACTGATGATGAAGAGAATGCATGATCTAATAGTTTACAGAATCATTCTACTGCTAGTGAAAAGCCTTTTCCGGATGTGGTTTCTAAGTAAGGAAAAAGAATATGCAATGGTCAAATAACCTACATGATTTGAGACACTTTTTCATTTTTTTTCTTTTCCAAGTTTAGATTTATGTTGCCCCCAGTTTTATTTTCTTTTTTTTTACTTAATAAATTTTTTATTTTAAAAAAAAACGATGCAAAAATATTGTAACCTAAAAGACTGAATCGGAAAAATAAAAATTTAAAGGACTTAAGCAGAAACTGAGTTAAATTTAAACGAACTAAGTGTAACAAAAAAAAAAAGATCAAAATAATACTTTATGTATTTTTCTGTAAAAAAGAAAAACTAGATGTATTTTAAAAAAGAACAGACTATACCGCGTGTGTTTGATTTAATTTTTAGAGTAAATACCTAAATTGATCCATAAAATTTTAGACACAAGCCATTTTAGTCTTTGAGATAAAATAATGTCCAAATTAATCTCTGAACATATTAGTCTCTCTCTTAAGTTTCATCTAAACTTGACTGATTTTTTTGTTGAAGTATGAGGTAACAGTGATAATATATGTTAGTTATCTGTATTCCTTCTGATAGAGTATTGCTACAAGTTACGAATACATATAACACGAAATTTAAAGAAGTTGAAAAATGGTGACCATGCCCAGATTGGATGGTAATAAAAAATAGATTGAAGGACATAAAGATAATCATAACAATTAGCATTTATGTTTCCAATAATTTTTTTTTTAATTTTGAAACTATATATTACATGTATTAAATATTTACACGTTATAAATTTTTAATATTATGCCATAAATAATTAACACTTTATTATTGTTATTCAATACTTCAACAAAAAAACGGATAAATTTAGATCAAATTTATCGGATTGACTAATATATTTCTTTTATACAATTGTGATGAATTAATTTAGATATTATTTTTTCTCGGGGATTAAAATGGTCGATCTGCATCGAAAATATTCGGAATCAAGTCTTTACTCTTTTTATAAATTAAATTATTACCCTGCAACTGCAGAAATTAATTTTCATTGTACATCTATTGGCGTCTCTTAACATAAATTTTTTTAGACACATCAACTAGAGTTCAAATTTTTTGCCAAATAGTTAAAGAAATCAAAGTATCTATTATCTACCACTTGTATTGCACCATATTGATATAAGTGATAGATACTTTATTTCACAAATATGGTGTCTGCTTATTTAAGATTTTTTCAAAAAATAATTTTTATAGTATTTCATCTTTTTGTTATAACATTTTTAAAAAATAATTTTAAAAATAAAGTTTCAAATGAAAAATTGACTTAAATAGTTTATCTTAAAATATCATTTTAAGTATTTTATCCATTTGCTACCGCGTTTTTTGATAATAAAATTTTAAAAAATGATTAAAATAAA
>JBBPBP010000003.1:17341636-17374401 GCA_037974735.1 Cicer chorassanicum
AATAACTAAGTTTAAAACAATTTCTACAATTTTAAATAAGTTCTCATAAAAATCAATTTTAAAAATATAAAGTTAAAATCAATTTTTAAAAATCTTAAACAAAAAATACATAATTTTCATTGAAAATGATTTTTTTAATGTAATTATGGTTACATATTTTTTCTTAAAATCAATGGCATTTCAAAATCTCTGTTACAGAAGCGAACTATTTAATTAAAATATTAATTACATATTATATATGAATGTTAATATTATAAAAAAAAATTATTACATTGTCATGAAATAAATTACATGCATAGTTTATAATTGTCTTTACGCAATTTCACGTTTTGAAATCATTGAGTATCCGGCTATTTTGCTCATTTGAACATATGAACCACAACAATCAATCATATTATTGATGGGTTTGGTTAAAATTGGATAATATTGAAGAAGTCTTGTATTGTTTGAAAATATATAGAAAAAGGGAGTTCAATGTTATATATAAGTCTAGTTTTTTATTACAAATCTCATCAGTCAGAAATACTTCAAGCTTCTATTTGATTCTTTTATTTTCTCTACTACTCTTGTGTTAGAGTGTTGTGAATTGTAATTTAAATATTTGTCTTGGAGAATGTCGAGGCACTAGGAGTCATGAAGAGTTTAAGAGAAGTCTATATGTTGTAACAATTTTTACATAATGTTGTTCTCTGGTTGTCATTAGACAATGGTCGTGGTTTTTTCTCTAAATTTAGAATGTTCATGTTATTTTCTTGTATTTTAATTGCATTCTTTTAATTTCTCTATGTTTGTTTGTTTATTTCCCAACATCTAGTATTCAGGGTTTTTGGTTAGATCCAAGGAAATACAGTTCTTATTATGTTATGTGATTGTAGCTTTGTTTGATTTTCCACATCATAAAAGAAAGTTTATAAGGGATATTTAGGTAAGATTCTGACTAAGGAAAAACTTGATTATTAAGTTGTCTTTTGTGGGTTACCTCTCTTTCCTAATAACTCATATGGTACATGATAACAATATGTCAAGTTCCATTGTTAAGTTTGCCTTAGAGAAATTTGATGGAAGAAACAATATTGACTTGTGTAAAATTCAAGTCAAAGACGTTTCGATACAATCGTGATTACACAAAGTTTGATTAGCACATGGGCAGCATTGGTTGGCATTAATGTCAAGTGTGTTGTGAAATTATATCGATCGTTGAAGAACTTCCTAAGAAAGCCAACATAGTTGCACCATATTTTTCAACATAGTTTTTGGCATGGAGAAGAAATTCTTGGAGTGGTTTAGCTTCTAGCGGAAATTATTGGAGTGAATTTGTTTCAAGTGGAAATTCTTGAAGTGATTTAGTCTCAAGTGGAGTATACTTTTTATGATAGAGTATGATAGTTCTTTTGAACTATGGTTGCTAATGTAGCCAATGGAAGCCAAATACGCACCAATTTGGAGATCGATTTGTTTGGTTGAAATTGGAGAATATTGAAGAAGTCTCATATTGCTTGGAATTGTATAAGAAAAGGGAGCTCAATGCTATATATATGGCTCTAATTCTTCATTACAAATCGCATCAGTCAAAAATACTTCTAGCTTGTATTTGACTCTTCTCTCTTCTACTATTATGTTAGAGTATTGTGAGATTTAGTTTAAATATTTGCTTTGGGAGTATGGGTTATCTTGATAGGTGATCTATTGCAGGCTAGTGTTAAAAAGTTTCTTGAAACTCTAACGATTGTCCACGACACTCATCGAAAGTATAAGTTAATTGTCCTCTAGGTTTTTACGTTTGATACAATGACTCATTTTGTGTTGGTTCAACAAATTGAGTTTTGATGATACATTCAGTTTTACTTATTTTTATCAAACTGACATCAATCGTAAAAACTCGAAAGACGGCTCACTTATATTTTAAACGAATTTCTTTAACTTCGTTAAAATTTTGAGTTAATTTTAAGTGTCCTACCTGTAAAAGTGGTTCATTCTACTGTAGCATTAATCTTTTTGAAGATACAAAGGAAATTTTATTAACATTTAAAAGAGCATGAAACATATGTACAAGATGAACTAGTACAAATACAATGTCACATTTAATACATTATTTAATACTTCACCACTCATTACATCTTCACCCCTTAACAATATCTTGACATTAAGACCAATGAATGGCGCTCACCAATATGTTATGCGGAATTTCTTTCCCCTCCCCTATATTCTTTAAGATTCAAAAATATTTTTTTTTACTCTGTTCGAAATAACCACTCCAAACAAGAATTATTTGAATTGGTTATTTGAGACATTACCCATATATTTGAAACTCCTCATCTTTCTCAGCTCTCTCACTCAAAACCACTCTAACATAACTATATTTCTCATCGCACGAAAAATTTGTTGGGGTATGAGTGAGATGTAACTCGAAGAAAGTAAGAGTGAGACTTAAGTTCAAGGCGATAGAAAAAAAATTGGTGGTCGAAAGATAAAAAGTAAATATTGAGAATAATTTTTAAAAATTCAAAGTATATAGATGCACACTCTGAGCTCCATGTACGGTCTCAAACATATGTAAGATAAAATAAAATTTGCCAATATTATATAAACAAAAATAATTGTCTATATAGTTTGATGTTTTTACATAGTTAATATAATAAATTTTACATTGCAACAAATTTCAATCATTCATGTGTTTAACTTTATAACTAGTGATGAATAAAATTAAATATATTTAATGATTATGATTGGTTGATAGAGAAAAAAACTCACTCATAGTGTCAGTAAATTAAATCATATGTCCATATTACTTTCATAAAACAATATACTACAAAATAATTTAAAAAACAAAATAAACAGTTTATTAAACTACTATAAAAAACAAATAAGTACAATGGCAAATTTGAAAACATTTTTTTTCCGAACGTACAAAATAACAAATTAATGTAATATATGTTCCAAATTAAATAATAGAATAGCATGAAAAACATAGACTACAAAAATAAGTCTCCTTGTGCATAACAAACTTTGTATTGTTAATACGTAAAATTCCTCTTCGAAAAAGTGTCAAACTCCTCATCCAAATCGTATTTTTTTTAAAAGAAAAATGTATAATATTAACGACATTTTGTTAAAAATAACATTATAGGGACAACATTGTATTAACTGACAGTCAGCATAAACTCATACACACACACAAACAATATAATACGAAAAGTATAAGATCAATCTCTATGAACATTTCTGCAAACTTTCCTCTTTTCACCTTTAAAGTATTATTATCTACCTTAATTGGTCTTTCCCACTAGGGATGTCGAGACTAGGAGAAAACTTTCAACACAATATACTTGATGAATTCTTCATCTAGACTGAAGTTCTATTTAGCTCAGTAGTAGCAGATACTAAATCTAGGCTCTAGATTGTGATCATCAAATAGTGATTAAAGATTATCCTTTGATCACCTGAAGTCATTGTTTCATTATTTACAACCTGATCAAACTCGATCATGAAGTCACTTCGCTGCTGTATTAAAACACAACTATAAAAACTAACTTTCAAATAAACTAAAATCCATTTAAAAAATTGACTTATTTAAACAATTGTTTTCTCACTAAGAGACCTAACTGTTATATAAAATAAGTTTACATCAACCATATTAGCAACAAGTTGCCCGTATTATGTTTCTCGAACAGAACTGAAATATTCAGAAATGTAAAAGGAAAAGTTATCAACAAAAGAAATTCAACCGGGAAGATACATTTTAGAATATTATGAAAGATAAATCAGGCATTCATATCATTACAACACAACAATTACAATGATATATCGGCATATATCATCTATACGATTACACAGATTACAGGCTGCAAAAAACCAAAATTGAACGACAGCTTATGAAACTACGATATTTACAAGTACAACACAAGCCTCTGAAGCCAAAATTTGAATTTCTGCCATAGCAGCAGGAAAAAGAACTAATGATGTAAGAGTAAGACAATGTGATTGCACTTTTAGGAGTGTCAACTTCCAAGGCACATAGCCATCATGGCCAGTTCGGGCCTAGAACAGTTTGAAATATTAATTGTACGGTTAAAGAACAACAACCTTCATGGCCTCTGCAAATCTTATTGGAAGGTGAATTATGATCAATCTGTAAAGAACGAATATAACGTTTCCTGTGGCTTCAAATTCTTTCCACTGTAAGTAAAACAAAACATCCCACATTCAAGAAAGAGTATACAAGTGGTACCGAAACTTCAAGTACCAGCAAAAAAATCATCTTTGGTCCAAAATGTAACGAGACAGGCACTCATTGATTGCTGCAAATGTTTCTGATCTCAACAGTTGGCAAAAGCATACAATTGAACCATACACCAGAATCAGATCACCTTTAAATGAACACGAGGTCTTCTCAAAAAGATTGATGGAACCTTGTTACAAATAAACTGGCTTAATATCATTAGCCCCGAAGCTTGCACCACATTGTGGACATTTGCGCTGCCGACTCCCAGCAATTTTCTGGATACATGGGTTGCAGAACAAGTGGTAGCATTTTGTAATTACCACCTGACAGAAGTTGGAAAATGTGAGGAAACACCCAAATCAAAGCAAAATATTTTGCAAATTTTAGTTTGACAAAAGACTACAAAATTTAGAAAAACCATGTTTGCTCCCCAACAGATCATATCTATCCAACAATGACACAGTGCAGCAAAATAAATTAATGAAATGGGGAAAATCAGAATATATTATTAGCTTGTTAACCAAGAAGCATCTGTCGATCAACGACAGCTGATATCTGCCTTATTGACGAAGCTGATATCACTCTAAAATTATTCAATTGTAAATTTAATAAACTTTACTTTAGACAAACATACATCCACACACAAAAAATGAAAATGGTCTAAAATTTAATTTAGTTTCTTTGATAATCTAATCTTACACATGAAACGGGGAAGGGGTGATAGACAACTTCAAAAGTTTAATCAATTTATTAAGACAAATAGAAGAATGCAAAATGAAAATGGTGTTGCGATCCTACATTGCAAATAGAAAAAGATAATACAAATCGAGCAAAGTGATAGGGACTTGAGGTGCCCAAGTCTCACATAGGGCAGCATGGGATGCTTGGTGGAGTATTTAATTGGCTTGATTCTTCCCCCTTGTTAGCTAATTTTTAAGAAGGGTTCTCCATGTAATTAGATTCTTATCAATTGATATCAGATCTGATTGTCGGTAGCTCAGAATGGGCTACTGACAGAGGGGATGACCAGAAAGGCCGCATTGAGCGTCATAGAGTGCAGCCGCCAGGACGTCATCTCCTAGGAGGTGCTCTGACACAAACTTGGGTATTATGGGGTGTCCTAGACCCCCCATATCGAGTAATATGAGATGCTTGGTGCAGTATTTATGCGGGTTATTCTTAATTGTGACTAGCATTGGAGATGTAACGGGATGTAACATTTTATGAGAAGGAAGAATATAAGGAAATCCATTTTGAAACTCTTGCTCTTCCTATCCTTGAGTCAAATGTACCTAAGCCTAAGACAAAGCAACCAAATGTTCCATTCAAATTACCTGAAACCGAACCTGAGTCTAAACATGAACCTGTAGTTGATGTAAGTTTCGGAAAATAATTGGTATTCAAGAGAAGGCCAAAAGTCATTCTTGAATCCTATGAGATAATAGTAGTTTCTTATGCTAGTACTAATAATAGAAAGTTAGTTATAACAGCTGTCAGTCATTTCTTGTATATTACCTGCTAGCACAGGTCAGCAAACAGCAAGTATATAAGCTGTGTTGCCTTACCATTGTAAAATATAATTGTGAAATGAAAAACAGTTACAGATTAGTTCTCTGAAATTCAATATGGAATCATTGAGCTAGGCCGTTCCATGGAGGACCAATCAACTCCTCCACCGCCTCCGCCACCGTCTGGTCTGGTGGCACGCTTCGCCTACACCTTTGAATTCACACTATCCTGATGATTTGTATTCATCATCTCTCCACTTCTCACCGAAGATCTCTGAGAAATTGACTGAAGATAATTTTCACCTATGGCGTCAACAAATTGAGCCTACCAATGCGCATAACCTCACGGAGTTCGTCGTTTGTCCTATGATTCCTTTGAAATTCAAGAATGAAAAGGATCGTCGCAACGAAACTATCAATCCAGTGTTTACATCGTGGCGGTTGCACAACCAGATGTTGCTTTCTTGGCTCAACTGACGCTTTCTAGCAAGATTCTCTCTCGTGATATTGGATGTTCACATGTGTTTGAGCAATGGGATAAGCTCTTTGCTTATTTTCAGAAACAGAGTCGCGCCAAAGCTCGTCATCTTCGAATGGAACTTTGTGCAGTTTCTCTTGATAACTGCACTGTCAAGGATTATCTCCTTATTTGCAAAATCTTCGATGCGCTCACATCTATTGGTGATCATGTTACTATGAATCACCATATTGATTTAATTCTTGAAGGTTTACTGTCTGATTATGGATTTGTTGTTGAAAGTAAATTCAAACTCATGGATAGTGATGAAGCTGAAGTTTTTCTTCTTGCTCGTGAATTTTGCCTTGAGAAGTATAAGAAAACCCTAACTGATGTTGCCTCTCTCAATTTGACGCATGCTTCGTCTATGCCAACACAATCTGCACCTGATTCCTCTTCTCCACTGTCAGATCCACCTTCTTCTGACTCTGCTGAACCGGCTTATCCTTCGCTCAGAGGTGGCCGTGGTCCTTGTGGTGGATGTGGTGGAAGAGGTTTTGGAGGACATAATTCCAATGCGCAATGTCAGCTTTGTTTCAAATACAGTCACACTGCAGCAACGTGTTGGCACAGGTTCAATCAGCAGTTCCAGCCTCCTTCATCTTACAATACGGCATTCTATGGACCTCACTCTGGACCTGGTGGTCCTATGAGTTATGGCTCTGCACTACCACCTGGCTATGCTCTCTATCCACTTTCCAATACCTGGCACAAGCCTCAGAGTGCTTCACGTCCTCCTACTTTTCTGGTTGCTCCACCCAGTGCATTACTTACCAACACTACACCTGCAAATTCTGGCTCATGGTTTCCAGATTCTGGTGCCTCCTTTAATGTGACTGGTGATGCAAGGAACAAGCAATGACTTACTCCTCTTGAGCATGATCAGATCTACATAGGCAACAGTCAAGGTTTGCGCATTTTGGTCCCAGCTCTTTTCCCTCTCCTACACATCCACAGACACATGCCTTTAGTTCTTCATAACTCACACATGCCCTTACTTTATGTTTAATGCTAATGAGTGCCTTGTTAAATCCCAGGAAACTGATGCTACTCTACTCCAAGGTCGTGTGGGATCTGATGGTCTTTATGAGTTCCTTCACATTTCCATTCCTGCAGCTAAGTTCAGTCTACCATCTATTACTTCTCTTCCCTCTGTCAATACTATCTCTACTGTTAATTCTACATCTAGTAGCAATTTATCTGAAAATTCTCAGTATATGTGGCATTTACGCCTAGGACACCCTAACATTCAATCCCTTAAGCTTGTACTCAATCAGCGTAATATTCCTATTGGCAATAATGAAGATGTTTCTCATTTTTGTGCTGCATGCTGTATGGGTAAAGCTCACCGTTTACACTCTCCTTCCTCACACACCACTTACACTCACCCTCTTGAATTGATATTTAGTGATTTATGGGGACCTTCCCCTACTGCCTCTACCTTGGGATATCATTATTAAATTACCTTTGTAGACGCTTTTTCTGGATATACTTGGATTTATCTGTTAAAGTCTAAATCAGATGCTTTTACCATCTTCAAACAATTTAAGTCTATGGTAGAACTTCAATTTGGTCACCCAATTAAAGCCTTAAAAACTTACTAGGGAGGGGAGTTACACCCTTTTACCAAATATCTCATTGATTTAGGTATAAATCATAAGCTCATTTGTCCTCATACCACCAAAATGGTATGGTTGAGAGAAAGCATAGACACATTGTTGAACTTGGGTTAACTCTCTTTAGTCAAGTCTCTCTTCCCTTGTCTTACTGGGACTATGTCTTCCTTGTGATTAAGATACCTTTTTACTATGTCTTAGTTTTAAACTCTAGTTTTATTTTAGATTTTTGTTGTTTATCTCAATTAAATTATTCTATTGTTTTATTTACATGTTTGGGATGGTCAACATTTGCGTGCCTTAATCAAACAATTGACTAGTGACCAACTACAATTAATTGGTAGATCTATAGGATAATTGAGATTAGGATTCTTGTACGATGAAACATAGATACTAATCTTTCAATATTCAACCTCTTGGTTCTTTATGTTTTCTCTTAATTATATTTTTTGTAAACAATTAATTTAGGAAAAAGAACATTACATTGAATGACGAAACTTTGTTAATAGTTTTAAAGAGGGATTGATAATTGAGAAAATGAATAAGAATTTATATAAAACTAGGACTTGAGGTATTAATATTACAAGTGAAACCATGATCCTATGTATACTTTCCATTAATTCAAAGTTTTGTTATAACTTTTATGTTATCGTTGCGTTTTTGTTATCACGAACCAACAATAATTTTCATTAGTCTAAATAATATAAAATCTTGATTAATTTGGTAGTTGTTAAATTAATCTCTGGATATGATAATTTTATATACTACAACTTGGCAAATCCGTACACTTGCGGAATTTTGCGCAACAAGTTTAAATAGACTTCCCACTGCACCCCTACAATTTAAAATTCCATACTGTCCTATAAAATTCCATACCTGACTATAAATTTCTCAAAGTCTTTAGTTGTGTTTGTTTTCCCTTATTAAGACCTTATAATGCTCATAAACTGGATTTTAGATTCTCATGAATGATATGGATTTTAGATATCATAAACGATATTATGGTGTAATCTAAAATCCATAAACTGGTTTTTTAATTCAATAAATCTAAATGTCCAATCCACCTCCTTTACATCAGGTAAAGAATTCTAATCTTTCAACATTAGAGGATATATGTCCAAGCTCTAAAAATAAAACAGATCCATCTTCCAACCCCCCAAAACGAATCAGAAACCCAAACAGTTAAAAGGGATGACCTTGACCTCCCAATTGCCATCAGAAAAGGAACTAGAAAATGTACCAAACAGCTACTATACCCCTCTTGAACAACTTCTCATTTGAAAAGTTATCACTAGTCCACAACTTTCCCTGTAAACTTGATCACTACCTTCACTGCCAATAATGTTTTTGATCATTGTCTGATAAAAGGTGAAAACGTGCCATGGATATAGAGTTTGGACCCACTGGAGAAGAATAAATCATGGGGGCTAGATACAATACCTTCAAAAAAAATAGCTTTTGGTTGCAAATGGGTTTGTACGGTAAAGTATAGAGCTGATGGGTCGATTGAGAGGACAAATCAAGATTGGTAGCCAAAGATTTTACACAAACATATGAAATTGATTATTTAGACTCTCTTCAGTATCTCTCAGACTCTCAAACTCTTGTGAGTTTTACATTGTTGCCCAATCAGACAAAAATCAAAGAACAGTAACTTTCATTTTCCGACTCCAAACACCTCTATTCCATGGTAGGTAAAAAAATGAACTTGAAACGTCATTTCTTATAATCAACATGAATTTGGATGTATCACTAAGAGGGAACTCATAACTCCCCAATTAGTTTGGCATCTTCAATTTATCTTTGCTAGCTATATCCAGAAAGGATACCATTTAGCGTTATTTTTTTCTTAAGACCATGTTGCTCCAATATTCTTTGCATGTGAAGCTAACTCCCATTCTGACATCAGCTTGACACTAACCACAAGATGCTTTAGGCCACGGGGAGCTCAGTTTGTCAACTGAGCCACATCCCATTGTTGATACTCTCCAGTATTCAATTGCAGCATAATAAACTTCATTAAATTCATCTAATAGATCAAATAACAAAAAAATTACCTCTTTTGTCCTGTCTCGGCAAATACTGCACTTGACGATTTTCCTGTACTCTCCCAGTTCCTCTTGAAGCTTATCAGTTACTGAGGTACCCTCATTTTGTGCTTTAAGATGTGACAAGTTTCTCCTAGCAACTTCGAGATCTTCCTCTACTCTCTTTATAGCAAATCTAGTAACACAGACAAAAAAAGCTCCATAACTGCTGTGTAATAGAAACATTTGAAAAGAATAACTTGATTACATCATAGACGAAGTACCTTTCTTTATCAAGTTCTACTTGTAACTCCATACGAGTCACCCGGCTACTACTAATTTTAGATTGCAATTCTACCGCTGTATCCCTAACCTGTTGCGATGATGGTCTAATATCCGACAGCTTTTTTTCTGAATTTTCCAAACAGACAGAACTTTGAAGCTTATTGTCTGCAAGTTTTTGAATCTGATCTGAGCAAAACCTAAGCTGCATATCAAGATATCAAGTAAACAGAAGTCAATTCCAAATTCACATCCAATGAGTGATTTAAGTCAAGACCTGGCTACCTGGTCTTCAATTCTTGCAGCTTTTGTATCATATATTTTCAGAGATACGTTTGATTGCTGGATCTCTTGGTCCAATAATCGGTTCTCCATGAGCAAAGAATCCTGTTTTTGTCTAGCCCTTACACCTTCTAAAACAAGCTACAACAGCAGTGCAACATATATCAATATATAATCAACAAAAATAGCACATATCAATATACAAGTATATATCTAGGGTACAAATAACAAATATTGATAGATAACCCCAAAAAAATATTCAGACAGAAGAATCAATTTCTTTGCTCTGTGCATGTAACATTTGATTATTTCAATTTGACATATACCAAGCCCAACTCCAGAATTTTGATATTTGATATGGCGACAAGATCTGGTTGAAGTATCCATTGCATTTGTCAAGAGACCCTAATAAACCCTTAAGTTTTTCATCTCTTGATTGTTGGGTACATCTTCCAAATGAGCTTGAGGCCTTGATGGCCCTCCATGACTTACTCATCCTTTCTTGGAGGTTTGCCATGTAATTTAAAACATTTTTCCTATGTGAGCCTTGGCTATTTGCAACAGATACCCCAAAAGTTGTCGTTGTTTTTGTTCCATTGATGTTCACCATTTGAGCTTTTTTCCTGAAATTGACCTGATTTGGTAGTCAGTGCTGAAATCACCAGTTTGGGGCTCTAGCATGGGATTTCTCTACTCTCTTCAGTTCGGCAATTACTTTTTTCAAAGAATCTGAATTCTGGCAAGCTAGAACATGAAATCAAGCTAAGAAGTCATAGACCCTATACTTCTCAATAAACTCCTTTAAAAGTGCAGGCACATCTGCAATGCACTTTATGTCAAAAACTATGCAAGTGATGAACAATGATGGCAGAGGCTAAAGCTTCTGGAAAACCTAAGGCTCTAGATACCATGTAACAGAAACAGGGAGGCCAGGGTTTTACGAGTAATTGCTGAAATAATTCTTGTATTTCAGAATTATTGAATAAATCCATGTATAGCCATTAATAATAGACTTAAAATGGAAATAAAATCACACCTAATCACAGCTTCATCAAATCATAAATGCTCCTAATCAGACCAATTGCTGCTGATTATAATCCCCCTAATTTAATATCACTTAATATCTACACATAATATACAACAAATCTGAAAATCATGACTGCCTCTAATACTACAGGTTCCCCTAAGACCTATTCTCCCATTTTTACCATGTCACTTCCCCCTCTCTACCAAGAAATTGGATAATGCCAATTACGATACTGGGACTTCTGACTCCAAGTTATGGATTAATAGCCAAGCCTACAAGGACCACCTCACCACAAAGGCTAAGGAGGTGGATGCTGTCAATCGTGAAAGATGAGAAAAGATTGATGCCCACTTGTGTAGAATCATCAAGTCTTCTCTCCATCCTTCCACCAAACCTATTTTCATCCTCAATCGCATGAGAGTCTGTTTGGAGTTTGTCATGAGTTAAAGAATGTCAATGGCATTGCTTCAACGAAGATTGATGGTCTTATTTCTGCCTTTTTTTGGTAGGGTTCATGCTCCACTCCATGATTTTAATGAGCTAAACAAAAGCCCCAGCAGAGAAGAAAAACAAACTTCAGTGACGCAACATCATCTTGACGCTCCTTGGCCTTTTTAGTTTGCCTCCAAAGTACTTTGGTATTCTTGTCCCAACCATGTCACCAGCCATTTCTGCCTCTCTACGGATCCCTGCTAGCCCACAACTAGGCTCTCTATTGCTCCTGCTCTAAGGGTGGACCATCCAATTCCAAACCTCGTCAAAAGTGTGAGCATACCATCATCTGAGACATACTACAGGTTTAATTTAACCTATTCTTTATTTGTATCTCTAGCTTGTCTTAATTACATTTACCCTAAGTGTTAGATAGTAGGAAACGAGTATGAAGCATTGTCTTATTTACCTATTGCATGACTAAGATTCATCTCTTCAAATTAAGGAAATAGCAATACACTTGATACAACAAAATAAACAGCCAAAACCCAATTTTCATGGCGGAAAAAATCATTCATAATTCCAAATATAACTTTTTCCAATAATACAATAACTTTCTCCTCACTCATTAATACAATAAATACATTCTTATTTAAGTGCGTAACTTCGCAAGAGTTTGGAATCACAGGTTGCTCAAAACACACGAAAATGAATATAAATCAAACAAAAAGACAAGAAAACTAAAACATTAACAAAAGAGATAATGAAGTCTCTTGAAGTGCTGCTTAGTCAGCATGTTCAATTTCTTGTCTATTTGGTTCACCATGCTCTTGTACTACTCATCTTCCTCTATTGTTCACCGATGACAAGGGGAGAAGGGGACTTTTTTTATCTAAATTCAAAACAATCTTAGATTCATATCCATACCTAATTACAGGTTTCCAACAGAAACACAAGGGTTTGCTGATATGAAAATGGCTAAGACATCACGTTAAATACGAATCATTTTCCAATTACACTTATATAGGTGCAACTAATTTTAAGACAAATTACCTTAATATTGTAATCATCTCTCTCAGTAATCTGATGCAACAGATGTTGATTTTGGGTTTGCATGTCATCATATGCTTGTCCAATAGTCTGAAGGAAAATCATCCAGACAGATATAGCGCAAAAATTACATTGTAAGAAATAGAAAATATTTAAAAGCTGAATAATAAGAAAAATGTGTTATATGCAGAAAGAAGAACTCCATTCCTCCAAAATAAGAAATCCAACCTCTATTTCAGATAAGTAGGCTTCATTTTCTTCATTTTTCGATCTCAAGACATCAGACAGTTTACACATCTCCCTGAAAAAGCCAAACATCATGGATTAGAAAAGTAACCATGATTAGTATATAACTGAGGCCATACAATTTCATGAGATCCTTTGAGCTGCTTTCACATTAACTGTGTATCAAATTCCATTCTAGTTACAAAAAATTAAGTACATCCATCCATAATCCAACAACTGAAAGAAAAAGCAAAGCAACATAAGTCACTATTCTATTTATTTTTTTTAAGCCAAAAAGAGAAATAGTGCAAAAGCATCATATGGTAAATTTGGCATCCCATCTATGTCAGCACCCCAAATCAACCGCCTGTCGTTTGCAGCTAATGAGTTTTCAAAGATTTGGGAATGTGATTATAGTTGTATGCGGAAATAATTTTAGTGAACCATCTTTTTCATCTTGGGGTAAACCAAATTCTGCCTTCTGCCGCCATGCCGTCCTTTTTCCCAATGTGTTTTCAGCTTCTCTGGCCTCCTCCACCACCACCCGATGTCATACTGCATGCTGAAGCCCTTTCAGATGAAACTACTGTAGTTCAAAATATCTGCCGATCTATTCCATCAGACCTCCGATTCTCTCTCACATGTTTGCACATTGTCGCGCGATTTCAAATGGCAGCCTTAGACTCTGCCACACATGACAGAACATACAGCCACGTTAGCAAATACCTTTTGCTTTAGCGTTGCCCCTCTCTCCTCGACCAGGACCTATCCTTGTTTGGTTCTGTTGTGGGCTTCATGTTGTTACAGCCGCACTGCTTCTTTGTCGGTACTTGTCATGCAATTCATTCCTCATTAATTGATCATATATGTGACTTCAATTCCTACTAGCGATCGTTCTAGTCATGATTCTTTTACGACAGATGAATCATTTTAGTCATTCCAATGGTGACTTTTGATGGAAATGACCCACGCTAACCCAAAACTTTGTCCTAGACTAGATGCTCTAGTCACGGCCTTCATCCCAAATGCACTAGCCCTTGCTTGGTTCCAAATGGGCCTGGACCTATCTTTGTCCCATTCCCTGATGCTCTGACCCCAACCTTTGCCCTTGATACACTGGCCTCATCTCTATCCCAGAAGCAATTGTTATACTTAATTTCATGTTTAAACATTTTGGAAAGCTTCCAAATGTTGCTTTGAAAAGGACAGACCTTGCTTTGTTTGATTGATTGGTTGCATTGAAATTTCTCTCAGGCTACTATCTAAGCTTTAGCTTGAAGGGGTGTTTTAGAATACATGAAATATCTTATAGTATCTTTAATATTATGTCAGACGGTCAGAGTATCTTAGTTTATCTTTTAGGATCAGTTTCTAATCTTTGATTACTTCCTATTTATTTTCCATATTACTTAGTTATAATCATTATTTGTTTTCTAATTTTATTGTTTATTAAGGACCGAGTCTTGAATCCCCATCAATAGGAGTTAGTGTTATTCTTTTGTACCAAATTATTATCAATAATATTCAAAGTTCTTATTATTTCTCTCCTCCGTTTATCTAAAAACTTATATCTTCAACATATATTGGAGCATTTACAGAACAATGAGAAAGTAACTCGGTTTCAATAATTGGAAGCACATGGAAAATGTACAGAGAATCTCATTAAAAATTAAAAAAAAAAAAAAAAAAAAAAAAAACTAATAAGGTCAGGTTTCCTAAATAACAACTCGAAAAAATTAAAACACCATATCCATAGAGACTTGGTATGGAAAAAGCCACTGAAAGAATCTTCTATGAGAATAGAAAAGATGAAAATTAAAACACCATATCCAAGCACCATTGACAAAAAAACCAAACAACCAAAAAGAAAGAACACCAAAAGTACATCCAAGCATTAAAAAAACATCACCAAAGAAGCAATTAGAGGCAAAATCAAATAGATAATGTTTTAAGGCAATAATTAGAAAGAACAAAGAAGTACATCAGATAAGAGGACACTTTCAATTAGTAACACTAAGTTGGTGTTAACCTTTTAGAATCATCTAATTTCTGTCTCATGTCTGCTATCTCAGCTTCAGCTGCAGCAAGTTTTTGCTGCGATCTGGCTTCTGCTTCATTTGCCATCTTAACTCGAACTTCTAAGTTGTGCTCATCAAGAGATGACTTCAAACTTTGAACATGTGCCCATGCTCTGTATTCTGCTTCCCTTGCTTCCATGACATCCCTGCAACACAGATCTCTGTTAGTGTTCCACATATCCTGTTTCATGGATTTCTATATCATTTTTCAAAAATGGTCATAGCTTTTTTAGTTTTATGTCATTTATCAAAAGTTTTATTATCTTATACTTTTTTTAAAAGAATTTCATTTGGAAGAGGTCAAATGTTTTGGAAATTGTGCAACCACCAGAATAGTAATTGTAATTTCAAAGCCTAGTTGTTAAAAATATAAACTAGAACAGAGATCATATGAATTCAAGTTGAAAATTGAAAACCAAACCTTGAATCAATGGTCTCATGTCTATACATTTGCAGTATCAACTTCATCTCATCCTCGGTCACTCGCAAGTCTTGAACCTGAATCAAAAGTAAAGGAAAGTTTATAATATAAACAAAAGGAAAAGACGTAATAGAAAGTCACCTCTATCTTCCTTCATACTAATAAAAACCTGACTGTAACAGAATGTTATTTGAAATTCTGAGTAAGGCTTAACAGATAGAAAAAAAGAACCAAGTAATAGTAGGAATGGAAGTGTATAGTGGCGCACGGAATGGAAAATTCCTGCAGAATTTATTCACGTGTCAAACAGTATTTGTCGAATAAAGCTCTCAAAGTGTCACAAAAGGAAATGATATACCGAGTATCTTCACTTGTGTCCACAAGTAACAGACCCAATAGCAATAATGAGCTGTTAAAAGATAGAGCAGGGGGATTCAAGAGGTTATTATCAACGGATATGAAAGATATGATCAAAAAGGAGGGGTTCTCAAGATGTGCTGAAAAATGAGGCAGATCATGTTTGTCAAAATAAACAATATCAATGGAAGATTCAAGCTGCTCAACTTTTCATGCACAGCATTTAGGGTTGATTACCCTAAAGATCCCTAAAGGATTGAGGAAACAAAGGAGTTCACAAGGTGGTATAGAAAGATTGTGCCACCACAAAACTTCATATCTATTGAATGGGTATAAGAGTTGAAGCTACCAATAAGAGGTTCTTTCTTGCTTGTTAAGGTAGGGGTGAGGACGAGAAAAGTTGCAAGGAGCTGTGTAAATGAGTTATACACTGACGCTGCAACGCATGTGAACTTAACAGATTTGCTTCCTCTTCTGGTCAAATTTGAGTCAATGTAATGCTGGGCCTGGATTGGCTAGCAGGGTTATGATAAATAATGGCGAATTTTGATAATGTAACATGAAGGGAAAAAGGAACAAGGTAAGAAGAAATTGCACAGGGATGAGCCAGAATTGGCCAAGTCTGTACTTTCAATAAAGTCAAATGATAAACAAGGTCCGAGTTTATTGTTGGCTGCAGTGCTATAACAGGTGATTCTGAAAAAGAAGAAATTTCAGAGGCTGTTGAAGGGGTTCTGCATGGGTTTGAAGATGTTTTTAAAGCACCCAAAAGGATTACCACCTAAACAAAGGCAAGACCACGCCATCCAATTGAAGGATGGAGTCATACCCCTAATATTAGACCCTACCTATGTTGTTAATCTCAGATAGCGGCCGGAGCACCGTACCCCAAAAATGGGATAGCGGGATGACCACTATTGTGAAGGCCAAAAATCAGTATATAAACTAAACATAAAATGAAAACTGTATACAAAAAAGCTAAAAAATAGCAAAATAATTTACATTAAAGGGGAATCACATTAGGGACAAAACAGAGGGCAAAACAGACTGGTTGCATAAAGAAAACGAAGACTAGCAAGAACGAAAAAAGAAAACGAACGTGCGTGAAGTGAAACAGAGGAAGAAGAAAACAAAACTGAGAAACTGAATCCACGATGGTGGTTGCAAAGAGGGGTTAACTGATTTTATAATAATAATAATAAATAAAATAATTAGGTTAAGTGGGTGTGTCAAAAAGACCCAAATACCCTTAATGAATAAATAAAAAATTTAGAAAAAAAGCTGCGTCTTCCAGAAAACACAGGAACGGGTCATATTGCAGGTCAGGCCGCGACAGTGGTCCGCAATTAGAGCGCAATTCGCGGCCGCGAGCACTGCACCCGTTGAAGGTGCTTCCTTGGCCGGTAGCGTCGCAGTAAGTCTGTCCACCACACCAGGATTCCGGGATCGACAACAGAGGACCTTACAGGTACCCTAACAACAATAATCTGAGTGAATGATGTGTTGGTAGCAGGCATTATTATGCGCTTGTTAGCCATATTCTAATCCAATAAACTTTCTTTAAAAAGCTAACTTTATTAAATAAAGAAATATGAAGCACAAGATATGCCAAATATTAGGATGTCAAAATACAAAAATAGTCTTATAGACCAATAAACATGGTAAAGAAAAAGGATGGCAGCTGAAGATTGTGTGGACAGTAGGGATCTAAACAAAACAATACCAACAAATTTCTTAAACCTGTCACATAGACGACTTGTTCGATGAATTAGGGGTTCTAAGGTGTTCTCTAAGTTAGATTTGAAATCCAGTGGCAATCAAATTAGAATGAAGAAAGAAGCTACTAAGAAGACAGCATTTCGAACACATAAATGGCACTATGAGTCTCTGGTAATGATTTTTGGATTAACAAGAGCACCATCTACTTGATATTCTAAAAAAAAGTGCCATCTATATTCCAATCACTGATGAATGAATTACTTAAGCCATCTCTTACGAAATTTGTATTAGGCTTCTTCGATGACATTTAGATTTACAACCGAAGTATGGAAATCAATCCATGTCACTCACTTGAGGAAAGGTCCTGCAAGTATTACAAGATAAATTGAAGGTGAATAAGAGGATATGTAGATTTGGTCAGAACATAGTTTGGAGTATTTGGGACACATCATGTCTGCAGAAGGAATGTCTGTTGGGCCAATGAAAGAGGCTATGTGTCAGTTGCAGACACTAAAGGCTATTACGCTAAAAACTAATCAGAGGAAAAGAAACACATTTCACTGATAAAAATACAAGCTATATTGCAGAACCTTTTTCTGTTATGATTTGTACACAATACTGGCATCTAGATCCTAGAGAAATTTCCCAAAACTAGTCAAATAATATTTTACAATAGAATAAAATACATATTGGACAAGCAAGTTTGATGAACCACAACCTAGTGTAGCTGATTTTTTAAAACAACAACAAGCAACATACCACAGCAAGCAGACTGTTCATCTCAGCAAGTTGACCGGCAGACCTAACGGATAATACATCACATTCTTTAACCTGGAATTTAGAAACAGAGATTTATGAGGAACTGTGATTTTATGTTGCCAATATGTACAGAACAATTCATGTAAGCAAACACCAACCTTCCGATCAAGGATACTGGAAATAGACTGCACATCTGCACGCAGAGAATGGATATCTGAAGCTGATTCTTTATGCTTACTTAGTTGACTTTGCATAGATCCCATTTCCTCAGGAAATGAAGAAAGCAGAGATTTAAATTCAGCAATAATTTCTTTCATTCCTGAAGTAAAAGCAAATGCATCACCAATAATAAACCATAAAGGAATCAAATAACATGCTTAACAAAGAAGGGAGGAGAAACACAAACCAGGTTCTTTTGCTTCCTCTTTCAGCTTATTTTCAATCACATTTCTTTGCTCTATTGTTTTCTGCATCTCAGTGCGTATACCAGCCACCCTAAGATCAGAAACTGCCATAGATCTTTGAAAAAGATCAGCTAAATCATTTTTAATGTACCACTCTCTCTCCCTCCATGCAAGATTATCCTTCTCAACCTACAAGTATATAGCATAATTGGGAGGGGGAACGTCATCATCAGAGATATATCCTAGCGACAAGGATAACAATCACAAGGCACAAATGAAACTACCGACCAGTTACAACCTGTAGTTTCTCATATAAGGCCTGATACTCCCGCACTTCCGATTTTGATTTGTCTATCTGATCTCTAACCAATTGGAATGCATGGGAAGAAGTAATCCACTTCAAATTCTTCAATGTGTTCTGATGTAATCATTTGAGCTCAAAAAACTATACTAGAATCGAAAAGGAAAATAGACAAACACATGTGCATAATATCATAAATCATAAACAGTGGTAAAAACTAGGTTGTCAATAATGCCAAATAGCAGCGCTATAGAGGAGGGCGGGGTGGAGTAGAGGGTGTGTGCTATACTGCAGTAGTAGCATTGCAGATTAAAGGTACAGCCATAGAGGCTGCGATCGTGGCTCAAAATCACAACGTCAGGCAGGCTACAGAATCATACAACGAGAGGGGGGAAAACTCAAAAACAAAAGCGGAAACCTAAATTCCCTTACATTTTTTGACAGCCTACCTTCAACCGCTGACTCACTCCACCCACGTTTTCTGATCAGCCTTTGCATTTTCTGGCCAGTCCAGCACTTGCAACTTGTCTTCAACTCAGTACTCACTCTGTGTATCTCTTATTAGCTAGGGTTTTAATAGTTATTTCATTTTTTTATTTGTTTTTCTTAGATGAATTGTGGGCCCCGAGTAGGTTATAAGTGGTTTGGGCCTAGAATCACTTGCTTGCTTTTATTTTCAATTTATGTATCAAGATAAATAAAATTTACACAGTGTTAAATTATTTATGGTCAAAGTTGTTTAATAAATAGTATCAATTGTTATTTATAGTTTTCATTATTTATAGTATATATATAGTATTAATTAATGAATAAATATAAAAAATATTACATGGCAGATCCCAGATGTAGGGTTGGCCGCTCTGCGCCGTTTTTCATGATTGACAACACATATGTATAAAAATATCAAAGTAGAGAATGAAACAATGAGAAACAAACCTGTAGATCACACAATTGCTGTAATACCCTTATTCTTTCCTCATGAAGACTTTTCAGTTCCACTAATCGTGTTGAAGCTTGGTCCTAAGAAATCAATAATTAAGGTAAAACATCCTATCCTATAATTATAAAACTAATAAATCAAAAAAGCCCATAAACAATACCAATAGCTCCTTCAAAGTAGATTCCATATCTTGTAAATCCTTTTGTTTGTCTCTGATCTTATCGTTAAGAATGTGTGTATTGCCAACTGTTAATACTGGGAGAACTACCGCTTTGGCTGCATCTTTCTCTACCTTAAGTGTTGCAAGTTTGTGATTGCTTTCTTCTAACTCTTCAACCATGCTTTCCAGTTCCCCTAAGTAAAGCAACGAGAGCAAGGCAAATAAATTGTACATTACATGTCAACCTTCAAAGCATAATTTAGATCACTGTTAGGAGTAGCTTTATTTTTCAATCTTTTCTTTGGCCATTTGGATAGAGAACAATGGGATAAGTATAAGTCATGTCCAAAATAGCTAAATCAACATCTCTATTGATTGTGACAAAATAAGGCAAAAGCATGTGTTCAAAAGTTTTGAAAGATAAAGAGAACAAACAGAAAAGCAGACCAGCACAGTTGATAAAATACTAAAGCAATTATTATATAAATATAAATCAACACTAAATATAATCTTAAGCCGCTATCAGTACAAAATGATTGAAATATATAGAGAATACAATAGTAAAAATTATACAAAACTAAAGTTGTGAGCTGTGACCATCTCTCAAGGGAAATTCAATGCTATTCTTCATATTTGATTCTCTAATTTAGATAAACAAAATCTCTCATCATTTGGCAGCCACATTGATTTCTTTGCAAACAAATTACAAGAAGATATATTTTTCACATTGAATTACGATCTATTTCCAAGTTCCTCAAATGCAAGTAATATATTCTTTTGCAATTCATTTCAAAGTAATATATTCATTATGCTACAATCTATTTTCTACAATGTGAGCTCCTTTCTTGAAGGCTAACTTTTACTTGTTGACAGAAAAAGGAACACTTAAATATGGCCCAATCATCATTCTATTCAAAAAAGAAAATAAACCAATTTTTAAACTAAGTTGTTCTGTATGAAGGTCCATCCTGGCTCAATTCTATAAAAAAAAGAATGTGAATTCCTGCGCTTGACAAGGAGAAGAATGGTTCCAAACAAACCTATTCAAAACATATTTTTCCTGAAGGGGCAATACCAAAGAAACGTTGAGGTAGTTTTATAACTTTCGTTTATATCCATTTTCGTATTTAGGAGTCCAATATTACTATAGGTGTGTTGGATTCAAAGCAACAAAATCACGGGGGGACAAGGCTTTGGGATGCGAGAATGTAGAAAAAACTGTTTATCCAAATGTTAGCTACATGTACATGGTTATTCCATGAAACAAAATATAAATGCATTCCTAATTGAATCAAACACTAGGATAATGATGGCAGAAAAAAATGTGCTATGAATGCTTCAATGAGGATACCTATCCAATGGTATCTGTTACAACCTCCCATAGCACTGAATGGACAGAATTTTTCAATTAAGCTGATTATAGCAGTGTAGTCACAACACTGCAGCTATTCTGCAGCTGATTATAGTTTATGTGATTTCTCACGTCTTTCCTAAAGTTGAGTTGGGTCAAGTACCATTAGAATTTCAATAGATCTAAGACCAACTACTATTTATACATCTGTTCAAGGTTTTCATAATCATGGTTTGAACAAAATACATTGTGTACAAAATACATTGTGTACAAAATAAAACTTCAATTCAAGCATTCAAAAAGTGAGCCATATATGCTTCATGTGCTAGATAGTATCAGGGTAAAAGACCCACTTCCATTAAACAAAAGGATGACGGAAACAGAGTTTCTTCTCCAACAAGCTTCTTGCTTATAATGTCCAAGCTCAGTGTATGTGAGCGTGATGTTATCTTCCGTCTCTACAACCCTCCTACCTGCCCATGAGCTTGTGGGGGATTATTAATTAGAGTATACTTGTTACTCAGTTTCATTAAAACCCAATCTACTCACTAATGTATTGTGTCTTTTCTTTCATTAGTCTGTCACTGTATCTGTAACCAAATGCAGCTAGATGGCTAGCTTTATAAGTAGTTGACCCTCTGTAGTCTCTCCTGCAATAGTTATCTTTTCATTTTACAGATTCTTCAATGAGTTTTCAGTTTCTCTCGATTTTCTCTGAACTCAATACTATCTTCTGTCCTTTTTAAAAGAAATGTACGCCAATTTCTAAGAAAAATAATAGTTGGAATTCCTTTTATCTCCCTCTGGTCTTATACATGAAGAAAAACAAAAATTTCAAAGACCAGTGCAATCATTTAATGTTAAAAATTTGATAGTTTATTCCAAATAAGACCCTATATTTAATGCTATTGGGGAATGCCAAGAACCACTAAAGTAAGATAGATGCATTTCAATTAAATGCTAAATAAGGGTATGAGTAAAACAAGCAATTAATGCATCTTAAAATGTGTGACTTTTTCTTATATTTAGGACCAAAAAAGTTCCAAACATTTTCTTATATACGGGACCAGAGGGAGTATTTAACTAGAAATCCACCTATTCCACATGTAAGTGGATACATTTAATGAGTAGTGTGGGTATTTTTGGAAAACAAATGAACATTAACTCATTTAAATTCTCTTCCTTGATTAGATGATTTATTTTTTTCGTTTCTTATAAAAAGGAGCAAAGGCCTAAAAAGGATCCAACCCAAACCTATCCTCTTTCTAGTTTGTTTGGGAGCCCTTCCATCCTGTGGGTCCCACTTTTTGCAACCCAGTCCTTTGTTGTCTCTGGTTTCAATGGCAGAAACTCCTACTATTGGTTTACGTACAACCCAACAAATTCCAACTGTTATTGCACACATTGACAACTCTAGAATTGGTCTCTCTCAGTCATCAAATGTTGGATGTTGGATCTTGGATTCCAGGGCATCCGACCTCGTAGCTGGTAACCTTTACCTTTTATCAAAATTGTCACCACCTAAAATCTCACAACATATCACTGCTCACTGTTGCTGATGGTTCTAAAGCTAAGGTCTAAGGCATCTGTCAAGCCACACCTCTTCCCGAATTTTCGTTGACTACCGTTCTTTTTGTGCCTGGTTCTCCTTTTAATTTAATTTCAGTTAGTCAACTCACACGCACCTTTAGTCAACTCACGCACCTTTGATTGCTCTATAACCTTTACTGCTAATTCTTTTTGTATACAAGATCGAAGTACAGGACATACGATAGGCACAGGATATGAATCACATGGTCTCTACTATTTCAAGTCTCCACCTTACATTGTATTCACTGCTACAAAGTCTCCAAGTCTAATTAATCATCATTTGGGTCATCCGAATTTAAATAAGTTAAAGCAAATGGTTCCCACGCTATTTCATGTTCAATCCTTGGAGTGTGAGTCATGTCAGTAAGGCAAGCATGTATGTTCTACCTTTCCAAGTTAAGGTCACCGTCAAGCAAATTCTCTTTTTGATCTTGTTCATTGTAATGTGTGGGGTACAAGTCGTGTTAGTTCTATTTTGGATTCAGGTATTCGTCACTTTCATTGATGATTTTCAAGATGAACGTGGATTTTCTTGATTAAAGAGCGTTCAGAGCTATTTGCCATATTTCAAAAATCTGAACTCAGCATGGGCATTCTATTCGCATCTTGCACAATGACAATGCAAAAGAGTATTTCCTGCTCCTTTCAATAATTTTATGACGTCTTATGGTATGGTTCATCAATCATCATGTCCTCATACCCATCAACATAATGGTATTGCAGAAAGAAAACATTGTCATCTTATTGAAACTGCACGTACCCTCATGATTCATGCCAATGCACCTCTAAAATTTTGGGTCGATGCAGTTCTTACGACTGGTTATTTGATTAATAGAATGCCTCCTCCTTCTTTAGATAACAAAGTGCCCCACTCTCTATTATTTCCTGATGAATCTTTATATAAAGTTCCTCCTCCTATCTTTGGTTCTAGATGTTTTGTTCAAGATCTAACTCAAGGTCTTGATAAGTTGAAGGCTCCTGCAATTAAGTGTATCTTTCTTGGTTATTCTCGAGTACATAAAGGGTAACGATTTTATTCTCCTTCAACTCATCGTTTCTACATATTTGCATATGTCACCTTTTTTGAAGATACTCCATTCTTCACTCCGTCAATGCCATAGGAATCTGTCTCTGAAGTATTACCAGTTCCCCTTATTTCATTTGTTCCAAACTTGTTAGCCTCATATACACCAAATACATAAGAGTCTTCCATTCCTTCAGTTCCTCATCTCCTTACTTATCAGTGTCGCCCTCATGTTGCACCAGTGGAGGAAATCGTCATTGAAGAGACCAGTGCTTCATCTCCTGTTTCGATCCCTCAACCTACTCCAAATGAATCTGAACCGCCTATAGAGCTACCCATAACTCTTCGCAGAGGTACTCCTTCTACTAGAAATCCTTATCCCATTTATAATTGTTTGAGTTACCATCGCATATCTTCTTCCCATTATGCTTTTGTGTCTACCATTTCGTGTGTGTCCATTCCAAAAACTATACACTAAGCATTTTCTCACCTAGGATGGCGCCAGGCTATGATTGATGAGAGGAAAGCTCTAGAATCTAACCAGACTTGAACTCTTGTCCCCTCACCTCCAGGTTATGGTTGTCGATGGGTATTCGCAATCAAGGTAGGACCAAATGGTCAAATTGATCGATTGAAAGCTTGTCTTGTAGCTAAAGGTTATACTCAGATTTTCAATTTGGACTATGGTGACACTTTTTCTCCACTTGCAAAGATGACATTTGTTCGTCTTTTCTTATCTATGGCAAATATGCGCAGTTGGCCTCTCTATCAGTTGGATATCAAAAATGCAATTTTATATGGTGATTTAGTTGAGGAGGTCTATATGGAGCAACCACCCAGGTTCTTTGCTCATGGGGAGTCTTGTGGCTTTGTTTGAAGGCTGCGGAAAGCCTTGTATGATCTGAAGCAGAGTCTTAAAGCATGGTTTGGTAGATTTAGATCGGTTCTTCATGAATTTGGCATGGTACGTAGCGAAGCCGACCATTTGGTGTTTTACAGACATTCATCCACTAACCAATGCATTTATCTTGTTTATGTGGATGACATTGTTATCCCAGGAGATGACCAAAGAGGTATTCATGATCTCAAGCAACATTGGTTTCAGCATTTTTAAACCAAGGACTTGGGTCGACTAAAATATTTTCTTGGAATTGAAGTAGCTCAATCAATATTAGGTAATGCAATCTTTGAGAGGAAGTATGCTCTCAACATTTTGGAGGAGAATGAGATGTTACTATGTTAGATTGCAAACCTATTGACACACCTATGGATCCAAATACCAAGCTTATGCCAAATCAGGGGAAGTCTTTTTCAAACTCGGGTAGATCTCGAAGATTGGTTGGAAAGTTGAATTACCTTACTATGACCTTGCATATCCTATGTTGTAACTAATGCCAGTCAGTTCCTTAACTCTCCTTGTGACAACCATAATAATATTGTTGCATATACAGATGCAGATTGGGTTGGATGTCCCACTAATTGACGTTTAACATTTGGTTATTGTGTTCTTATTGGAGGGAATCTTATTTCTTGGAAAAGCAAAAAGCAAAGTGTTGTTGCTAGATCTGTTGCAGAGGTTGAATATCAAGCTATGGCTCTCACCACATGTGAGCTTATTTGGTTGAACAACTTCTTGATGAGTTAAAGTTTTGCAAGACTGAGTCAATGAGTCTCATTTGTGATAATCAGGCAGTTTACATATTGCATCTAATCCAGGCTTCCATGGACAGACAAAGCACATAGAGATCAATTGTCACTTTATCTGCGAGAAGATCCTTTTTGGGCAGATCGTTACATCTTTTGTGACTCTAATGATCAATTGGCTAATATTTTCACCAAGTCTCTCAGAGGTCCGCGAATATCTTATATATGTACCAAGCTTGATGCATATGATATATATGCACCAGCTTGAGGGGGAGTGTTGAGATATTGCCTTGATTTAGTTTCCTTTATTCCTATTGTGTAGATATTTAGTTTACATCTTTATGATATTAGCTTGTATTCTTACCGCTATAATTTAGGGATCTTGATTGTAAACTTAGGTTTAGTCTCTCAAGCAATTCAATCAATTCTTTCAAGAAAAAGTATCAATCTAATGCACATAAATACATAAAATGATTATATAGAAGGAAAGGTTAAAAAGGAGAGAAGATCCTTTATTGCTCTTTCCCCAAACATACATATGTGGTGTGTGTAGCCTTGCTTACTTCGGAACAACCATTTTGGAGATCCTTGACCTGCCCTGGTGTGTGTCCTATTTTCCAACAATTTTTCCGACACCTGTTGAATGTGAACGTATGAAGTATAGACAATGAGGCAATCTTGCTTTTCTGAGTTAACTCAAGTGTTTGGCTCGAGGCAGCTCGAGGTGAGTTGTTATTTCCATTGAGTTTGAAGTATTGTATTCCTTCTTTGTGCTGTTATTTCCATTGAGTTTGAAGTATTGTTTTCTTTCTTTGTGCTGTTATAGTTTTTACTACTTCAAATGAGGTCTTATCATTTCCATAGTAGATTTTTTCTTCTTTGTGCTCTATTAAAATTTCTAGTCACTTAGGATCTCCATCGAATACCACATGCAAAGCAGGCGAGGTACTACCGTGCTTTTGTCAAATCCCTTATAAATAATGAACATATTAACCCTCAACTCCCCACCAAAAAATAAACTAAAGTACACACAAACAGAGTATCCACACACTACATACTTTACAACATATTTATATTTTGTACTAAAAACAAGCCACTTACATATTTCATGGTATACCTTATAATATGAGAATAAGATTAATTGCTTAAGATCATGGTAGAGAAAATTTACCTTTTAACCGTTTAAGCTCAGCTTTATTTTTGGCATCCAGATCCCTCTGAATTCGGAAATCACTTGCTAAAGACTTGTGCTTTAAGTGAAGTTCACTTAATGCCAATCTCAAGTTTTTACTTTCCAAATCCAGATCATTGGACAACTTCTGCCCACATGAAACTATAAACAGACAATGTAACCCAGTAAACTAAGTGACTTCTCTGAAAGAATAAGTCTAACATGTGATAATCATACACAATAAGGACTTATAGCTTACCATCTCCTTGAAGCTTTTTCAGTAATGCAGTACGAAATCCATCTTTCAGACACTGAAAGTTATTAATAGATGTCACTATATTATTCAAAATGCTTTTAGCTTTTTCAGCAGTAATTTCTCTGTGCTGCTCCATCTCGTTTGCATAGTGATATGTGGAGGAAGTGTCGGTTGCACCAGTTTGCAAAAGTCGGCTAAGAAAAACATCTTGAACAGTAGATGAGCTGCCATCTGGCAAACAGACCAAAGGATCCTCATTAGCTAACATACTTCCCCAACATATAAACAATTAATGCTGTCTCAATGTAATATCAAAATTTTGAGTAATTTAAACATAGAAACTGTAACCCCGAGAAAGATAGGTACCAAAGCACATAACACTGAAAGTAATTCAAACTTCAAGAGGTGTCTTTAAGTAAAACGCAATGCAGTATTGATCGGTTTAGTAAGTAACAAATAACCAGAAACTGGAAAATCACCTTTAGTTTCAAAGAAGTGTTCAACAATTAAGAATTACTCCCAACTTTCTTTGACCTACTTTCTGCTTCTTATAAAACAAACTTAAAACACTTACATATACTATATATCTGCTTACTTTGACCTACTTTCTGCTTCATATAAAACAAACTTAAAACACTTACATATACTATATTTAGATTGACAAAAGAAAATACAACAGAATGATAACTTCGGAAATTTAAAAAAAAAAATCTCATTTGGATGAAGGGAGAAGTAAAGAGGGGAAAAATCCCACCCGTCATTACAACCACAACCACCAAAGTCTTTTCCCACTAGTTGGGTCAACTACATAGATAAACAATGTCAAATGGCCTATCATAAATCATGCTTGGTGACAACTATCTAAATTCAAATCCTTCTTAATAGTTGACCTATAGATGTCTTTGGTCTCTCCCTATCTCAAACCCCTTGCAACTTGCAAATACCTCCCAAGACTTCTCCACATATACAAAATCACCTAAGGCAATACTCTATTAACTTTTCAACATTAGATGTTGTTCCAACTCCCTAATCTTTTCATTCCTAATCCTGTCATGTTGTGTCCACTCATCCATCATAAGTAAAATCTTCCTCTTCCTATCTCTCTAGGCATTCCACAATACCTCTTGTGTGTCTTTTACAATCAATAGAAACAATGTGTAAATCTTTTCTGTTCCTATCTCTCCAGAAGTCCTCTTAGCAAGAATATAAATTCCATTGTCATCCTTTCTAGCATTGCAACAAAAATTTTGCGCAGTACCGTGTTCACATTTCAAACCAAACATGAGACAAATATTTTTGTCATGTTCAGTACCTCATTTTATTGTAAATCAAGCAAACCCTAAAAGAAACATCAGATTACATCCATATATACTCAAACCAATTTAAATGAGAAGGACTGTGATTAAAGCTCTAATCCAAAAAGGAATTAGATTCCCTACTAATAGTATTACCAAACACAGGAGAATGCAGTAAAATCAAACAAGCGCATTAAATCATTATTCATTAATAAATAGTGACCTAAATCACCTAATAAGACCTAAATAGCATAAAATTGAAGTCTTAAAAAGTTTAGCCCTTAATTAGGACAACAAAAAGCTACCTAATGAAAATTAAACATCATGGCCTCCAAAACTTTCAAAAAGGCAAGTTATTGGCCTCATTAAGGTTCCAACAGGATCTCTACAAGACATACAGACAATTGAGAGCTACAACTAGCTTTTGCACAGTATAAAAGTTGTGCAGTTAGATTAACTCATTTTGCTCCCTGGAAATATTATTTTAGTAAAATGCAAATAGAGAGAGCTTTTTTGCTGAAATTGAATGAAAAGAAATGTGCTAGGTCTTCAAATGTTCTGAACGGAATTATCGATCCCACATCTTCAATTGAACCCAGAACCAAAGTAGCCGGAGCATAGCTAGAGATTACTTAGGCACTAAATGGCTAGTTTCTTGAAAGCTGATGTAGGATCCATCACTCTATTTATTTTTTATATTAAAAGCAAGACTAATGCATGCATAAGAGATGCATGTTGTCCATTTGAAATTTGAATGGATAAAGATTTTCAAAATTTTACTTTATATTATTTTTATTATGCCTACTGACATCAATTCATATTGTAGAACACATAAAATGAAACTTGTACGTAACACTTTATGAAGGACCACAGTTAAGACCAGAGAGGTAAGTATATAATACAACTAGTGTTTGCATTGATAATCTACACCCAACACTGAATGTTCGATAAAATAATTCAGTGGAAGAACTTGCTAGCAAACAATGTCCCTCAAATTATATAATCAGACAACTTTAAATTGAACTTTTCAATCCTTTCCGCCAAAGAAAAAAAATCAAGGCTCAATGTTAATGAAACACGGAAATACATTGTGTCAATACATGCAACTAAACAAATAACTAAATCACATATTATTGCACCAACATAATGAAAGAAATTAAAAGCTATGAGCAAATGATCCTCACCTTCTGTTCTTGATGCAAATCTGGAATCTGCTTTGCATCTAGACTCTCTTGTGCGTTCAGAACACGACTCTAAATCATTAACCAGCTATGCTCGGGAGATGGACAATAATCAGTATACCATTGTGATATAAATCAATAAGAAAAGTAAAAACTAAGGCAATCATATAATATTACAGAAGAAAGCAAAAATGAAAAGAAAGCAAAAATGAAAAGGAACCAACTACCTGCTCCCAAGACTTCTTGACTACTGCTAAAGTAGAACCATATGACTGTTGCCTCTCCTTCAGTTGAGAAAATTTATTCTCAAGAGATGCATATTCTAACTTCTGAGTCTCTAATTTCTGTGTAAGCTTTTGATTTTGATAATGAAGTACAGCAATATCAAGCTACAACATAAGAAGAGAATGCATAAGTTCAATTACTAACAGTGACACAGCTTACTATAGCTCAGTTCTATTTATGTAGTGGATCCGTAAATAAAATCCATGAGATGCATTAAATACATGACTTATATTGCCCTTTATTAACATTTGAATAAAGTCCCATGAAATAACATATGGTAAAAATCTTTTTCAAGATTTGGATTATTAAATATGTGCATTCTTATGAAGGAATGGAACTAACTCTTTTTGTTTTTCATAGTTATTCAACAGTGTTCATTGCTAATCAAGGAACTGAATGACTTAAGTAACAGAATTTGCAGTGTTTAGACTAGTAAGAGAACTATCTCTGAAATCAAGAGTAACAGATCAATCATCTGATTTATCACTTCCCAAACAACAACATTGTCTGGAT
Organism: Cicer chorassanicum; assembly: GCA_037974735.1. Lineage (NCBI taxonomy): Eukaryota > Viridiplantae > Streptophyta > Magnoliopsida > Fabales > Fabaceae > Cicer > Cicer chorassanicum. The sequence goes on from JBBPBP010000003.1 coordinate 17,372,274, forward strand.
CCTCAACCCCTAAGGAAAGGCCATAATAAAAAATTATTTATTATAGTTTAAGCAACCTGAAGCCAGAAAATGTATATTGTAACTGATCTGATTAGAGAAAAATAGTAGAAGATGTTCAAACACGGTTTTGGTACAAGTTAAAAAGCAAAGCATGGACATATAACTACTAATGGACTTGCATAACTATTAATGGACAGATTACACAAAAACAGCAAGGGCAACCAAAGAATGAAAGTCTACTAGGCAGATTACAAGGGGTGCTAGGTAAACTTACAATTGGATACACATCAAACAAGCCTTACCTCACTAGGCAGATCAACAACATAGATTACTAGAAATCATTGGTCTCTATCACATTAGAGATCAGGAACAATAAAACTCAAACCTATAATTTTGGTAAACATATGACTATCATATAGTTTCAATCAAACAATAAAGCAAATCAATCATAACTAGTTTTCACAATAAAATTTATTCAAAAACCTTTGACTTCGATAAAGGACAGAGAACTAACATGCAGCTATCTGGACAAGCAAAAATAAGCAGCAAAATACTGAAAAAATAAAATCAGACATAATTAACTTTCACAATAAATTTTTACTGATACAAATTTCCACTTAATCATTATACATAAAATCCTATGTCTGGCAAATAAAATTCAAGCAACAATCAATAATTGACCAAGAAAACACAAACATCAGAAACTAAAAACTGATAAATAAACAATAGATTATAAATCATGGATACCTTTTTGTCTTCAGAAATTGGCAAGAAGGGTAGCTTCTTGGCAGTTGCAGGTGTGGGTGACAAGGAATTAACGTGACGCCGTTTTCTATCAGTCTCACCCATACTCCCCATTGAAACTACACACACACACACAAACCCTAGAAATCACCACCAACTTCACTCATATAACACAAGGTTCAAAATCTTTAACTAAAAAAAACAACAACAATTATTCACAAAATTCCTTAATCATCCCTAGACACAGTCAGAAACTTCAATTCTAAAACAAAACCCTTATAAACCCTAATTCAAACACAACAAAGTAAACCCAAAATAAAAATAAACAACAAAACACAAGTTAATTCTTCTTAACTATTTGCTCTAACTAAATCTACTTGGTGACTATGTTTCAAAGAATGAAACCCAAGGTTTCAATCTCTCTCTGTATCCCTTTTTTTCTCTCTCCTCTTTCTTTCTCTCTCCAGAAGTTCTCTGCATATTCTTTCTTTTTCTCAGAGATGAAACATACGAAGTGGGAGAGAGAAAGAGAACTAAAGTGGGTATTTTGTATTTTTCTTCGAAGAATGGTTAAAGTGTAATTTCGAGAAGTTTTGGAGGGTATTTTTCATAACTGAGTTCATGCGTGTGAGAGGGCGTGCATGTGTGTTTAGCGTGAATGAACTAAACGATTGTGGACTATTTGGGTTGATTAATTATGAATATTGTATTCTTTTATAGAAATTATAATTATTATAATGAATATTGTATTCTTTTTTAGAAAAAAAAAATTATAATTGTAATAGTTTTACTGAATTAGTCAAAATAAAATAAATCATTTTTCTGAAGAAATAATTATAAACATAGTAATACCAAAAAGATAAAAATAAATTATAATAATATTTAGTATTATTATCATTAAAGTTATTATTTTGATAATAATATATTAACAATGTAAATGAATTTTATCCAAATAGTCAAAATTTTATAAATCCAAATATTCATAGTTCATTTGAGTCAAAAAATAGTCATAGTCTACCATCTAAATATAAAGTTGGATAGTGACCGGACAAAAATTATCATATTCTATATGTTAATACACATATAATAACCAACAGAATAACAACATTTTATTTTATTATGTATTTGGTATAATCTAATCATAATATAATATTATATTATATTTAAATAACAAAATTACCATTGTAAATAATTATATATTAGTTGTTTTTTAAACTAACGTTATATTTTAAATATTATAAATAACAAAAAATAAATAAATAATTAAATAATTTTATATTTAAAATTATGCATTGACCCTACTAAATAAACAATTTAAATTATTTAAAAAAAAATTATGAGTAACTTAATAATTCTATTTTATTTGTTATAATGTGTGTGTGTG
>JBBPBP010000003.1:17375714-17424352 GCA_037974735.1 Cicer chorassanicum
CGACAAAAATCTTAAATAAATATTTCTTTTTTGACAAAATACTAAATCATTTTTTTAATCATAATTGCTTACTATAATAGTTGTTTAGATTTAGAAGGATTTAAATATTAATATTTTCTAATGAAGTCCCTGTGCAATGTATGAATATTTTGATAAATTGCAAGAAAACAAATTTAAACAACAACTTCCTTGTCAGACATCCCACATATAAAAAAATAAAAAGGAAATTGCAGTTTTGTTTATTTAGATATTGCAAATATTTAATAATGGATGCTTACTATATTGGGAAGAGTATATATATATATATATATATATATAAATAGCAAACCATAATAACAAAAATAAACCGTCAATTTAGTCCTTAAACTAACACTCTCTTACCAATTTAGTTTCTAAACTATTAAAACTAACTAAAAGGTCTCTAAATTATTTTTGCATCCATCAAATTAATTATATTCGTTAAGTGACTGTTAGTAGTCCTTAAACAATGAAAATATTTCAAAATAGCTCATTAACTATCATCAAAAACAACAATTTAGTCCTTCAAAGTTCAATTATTTTTTTTTAAACACCTCTTATCTTCTCTTCTCTAATCCCTAACTCATCTTAGAGACAAAACATAATTTGTATTGACTTGTTGCACATATAAGTTACTTAATGTCTTTAACGTTTATATTAGACTTAAGTTTATAGTTTTTGGTTCAATAGTTTTTGTAACTTCTTATTTAAAATGATTAAATATTGAAAATGAATGTTACATATTGGTCTCAAATAAATGAATAATAACAATAATTTTTAGAAAAGAACTCAATAAACCAAAAAAAATAGTAAACCAGCAAAACCACATCATTGTCTCACCTATAGAAATATGTATTTGATTATGCCACATTGTCTCACCTAAAAAGTCATTTTTAATATATGTATCTTTATCAAATAGTCTAAGATAAGTTCTTAACTATTGTCTCAAATTGTGAAAAGGAGGTTAACATGTAGTGGTTTTTTCTGTTTTTAATTGTTTTTCTAGTTATTGTTACTTTGTTTGGGATCAAGATGTAAAATTCATTCTCAATTACAAGCACAAATGAATCAAAAGTTACAAGCTTAAGTCTAATATTCTAATCATTAAAATCATTAAGTAATTATCGTATATCCAACAAAGCAAAATAGAATAAGCGTACAAAGTTACAAATATTGTTTTGTCTCTAAGATGTGTTAGGGATTAGAGAGGAAATGTGGTGTTTAACAAACAAAAAATTGAATTTTGAAGGACTAAATTGTTGTTTTTTACAATAGTTTAAGAATTATTTTGAAGTAATTTCATATTTTAGGGACTACTAACAGTCAGTTAATGAATACAATTAACAAATGAGCTAACTTGATGGATGATGAAATAGTTTAAGGACCTTTTAATTGGTTTTAATAGTTTATGGACTAAATTGATGAGAGAATATTAGTTTAAGGGCTAAATTGACGGTTTATTGTAATTATATATATATAGATTTAATTGCAGTTTCGATCTTATTATTTTCACCAATTTGTAGAATTGGTCCCCCTATTTTAAAATCGGACAATTTTGGTCATTCTCTTCTTTCTTTTTTTAACAAAAAATAGTAATCTGACATATTTTAAATGATAGTGCATACGATCTAATGATGCGGAATCATCTAGATGCATTAATTATTTATGTTATTAACTAAATTACAAAAATGAGTAATTTCATAAATTGAAATTGAAGTTTTTTAAAGGTGTTATTGCAATTTCATGGTTATTAATCATTTAACATCATTATATCATATTCCTAAAAAAATATGATCGTATCATATGTCACTTCATTATTTTTTAGTTAAAAAATCTAAGGAGATGAACAAAACTGTTGAATTTTAAAATAAGAGGGTCAATTTCCCATAATCGATAAAAATATGATCAAAACTGCAATTAAGTCAATTATATAACATATGAAATGCACATGACTTATAACTCACCTAATAATGCAATTAACATTTAGATTATTATGCACATTTATCATCAATAAACTACAACACACTAATTCAACTAACTTCGAGTAGATACGGGTGGAGAAGCAATCTATTACCCCATGAATGAAAGAGTCTAGTTAGGGAAATGCACATGACTTATAACTCACCTAATAATGCAATTAACATTTAGAATATTATGCACATTTATCATCAATAAACTACAACACACTAATTTAACTAACTTCGAGTAGATACGGGTGGAGAAGCAATCTATTACCCCATGAATGAAAGAGTCTAGTTAGGGTAATCTAAAATTCAACAGGAGCATTCCACTGGTGTTTATCTTTTCTACTAATAATACACTCAAGATTTCCTCAATCATCTACTTTGTTTCTCTCATAGTACAACCATCAACATATCATACTTATGAAACAAGAAACACACGTAGGACAAATAATTATCATTAACAAATATTACTATTTAATATAATTAAGCCCTTATATGTAACTGAGTGCATTACAATAATAGTCATCATCATTATTAACATAATCACAATCATCACGTAGATAAACAATTAATATCTCCATAATCATCATCTCAAAATAATATCAATATACAATAGCATCTTATACTTTTTGTCATTACTATTTTATTACTAAGTAATTAATTATATATTATTAATCATTACAAGTCTCTAATTATTAGTCGTTAATAATAATCAATTATAACTAACTTTTAATGGTTTATTGAATTTTGATTATTTACTTATAGATTAGCTAAATTCCCTAATTGGTTATTGGTCAACCTAATCGATTAATTGATCCACCTAATCTATTAAGTTATTGTTAACTATTGCAAACTAACACTTAGATTATTCTTAGAGTTTTTCTAATCTTCCAATCAATTAATCTCGTTAACTAACTGACTAACCCATGACACAATTGAGACACTTTTGTTATCCTATTGGCAAAACCTAATTAGCTAATCTTGATTTAATTATAAATACGCGGAAAAATTTGAGCCAATCAATGAAATAAGAAACTTCATATATATAAATATTAAAAATATATACATATAAGGTGTTTTGTGGCCTTTGATACATGGATCGGTGAAATAAAAAGAAAATACATCAACACAAACAAAACAACCAAAACATACCATGACTACTCTCATAAAAAAAAGGCAAGATACTAACCAAAACAATATATATTTTACTTCATCTGTCGGGTCGCCACTTCCACATGTATATGGACCAAAAACTTAAGGAGTAGTAGAGTGGTAAGATGAAGTTTAGATTTAGGGAATTGGGCCTACTACTCCCTAGATGCATGTGCCCTTCCACGATCGTGTCTTCTCCGTTGATAAACCTGACTAAACAGTTGGCATTTAAGACGACCTTTGCCACCTAAACACCTTTTGCTCAGGTTATCAGGAACCAAGGGCTCATGGAAGTGATAATGAATGTTCTATATATGGAGAAAGGGTAACTCTTGCATAATTTAGATGTGGCCTTCCCAAGTAGTGTCTTCCATCTCGTCGCTCCAATATAAGTAGCTCACTTGTCTCGTATACAAAGAAACGCTTCCTTCAAATTTGAAGTCTCATTAAACATCACCCTCGTTATCTTGGTACAAGATCTCAAGATCATTCTAGAGAGTCTGATTGGGTACCCTCAGTAAGTGGGAAGGAAAGTAAGTTGTCATTTGCAACACAAACGAAATATACCACATACACAAGAAAATAAGGGATAAGATTTGCGTACAAGTATAAAAGTGGGGATGGAGGTGTAAAAGAAGAATATATATGTTGACACAAGTCTTAGCTATTTCAATGCAATCATCACCTATATGCTGACGTAAGTCTTTGACTCTATAAAGAACATCCTCATATATACCGAATGAGATATCTCATGAGTAAATGCCACTAACTTCCCCTATATATCGGTCATCACCACTTGACTTCTCGTAGAGACTAAGTGTTTAGACTTTTCTGTTAATTCATGTTCAATGTGTCAGAAGTGTAACTGTCAACTTGCATCATTGAGTGTTCTTTTTCTATCTATATCTGTTGAATTTTTTTGAGGAAATGATTTCTAATTTGTTTAGCATGATGCTTGAAGACTCAGATTTTTCTTTACCTACCATGTGAGCTTTGTACCTAAACACTTAATTTTTCTTCATTGTTTGATATTTTGACATGTATTATTTCTTCAGAACTTGCATCTTTTCTCTATAGTTGTTTACTTGTAATTTGTGCATACACTAAAACAATTTTATTTGGTGTCTTCTGGCCACTTGAACAAATGTCTTAGTGTAATCAATACCTTCTTGCTGACTATACCCTTATGTAACCAGTCTGGCCTTGTTCCTAACAACTTCTCCTTTTTCATTTGATTTGTTTCTGAATACCCACTTAGTTCCAATGAGTATCTTATTCTCTGGTCTAGGTACTAGATCACAAACATCATTTCTTTTAAATTCATTAAGCTCTTCTTGCATTGCAAGCATCCAACCATTATTTTCCAGTGCTTCATCGACAGAGGTAAGTTCAATTGAGGAGAGCAGACCAAACGTAGATGTATGTTTCAGTGATGATCTAGTCTTCTGAGGATCATTTGCATCTCCAATAATTAGAGTCTTTGGATGAAATGATTTGTACTTCCATCCAATTTTAGCTTTTGAATTAACTTGACTGGTTCTAACTTGATCAAATTCATTTTATGAGGTTTCATCAAGTTCCTTTGATTTTTCTTTATCTTTTGGTTTGTTTGAGTCCTCAGATTTTGTGCTTCCTCTATTCTAATAAACCTGCAATATCTTCAACTTGCTTTAACTTTTCAGAGTCAAGCTGCTTGTCATCAAACTTAACATGTATTGACTCCTCCAATAGGTGAATCTCACTATTGAACACTCTATAAGCTTTGGATCTTTCAGAGTATCAAAGGAAGGTTCACTTTTGTGAACGAGGGTCAAACTTGCCAAGTTTATCTTTAGTATTTAAAACATAACATTGACAAACCAAACTGATGAAAGTAGAATAGGTTTAATGCAGACTTTGTTCTGAATATAACATGAGGTATTGACTGCTTCTGCCCAAAAATGTTTATATTATTCGTTTTGTACATCATAGTGTGAGCCATTTCTTGAAGAGTACAATTCATTCTTTCTACAACCTCATTTTGTAGAGGTGTTCTAGGAGATGAGAAATCGTGTAATATACCACTCTCTTTACATAATTTCTCAAAGAGTTTGTTCTCAAACTCTCCACCATGTATCACTACGCATAGTTACTATCGAGAATTGCTTATTGTTGACAACTAATTTTGTCTGCTATTTTTAGACTTTTTATAAATAAAAAAATATACAAAAAATGAAATTAAAAAAATATAATGATAAAAATAAAAATAAAAATAAAAATAAATAATTAGGGCTATAAACTTTAGAAAATCTGGGTGCTTCTGGTTCCTATTTGCCTCTGATTCCTATTCAGACATTTCACTCTTTTCTAAAACATAAAAAAACAATGTATATAATTGAATGAAAAGAAACTGAAAAGAAATGGATTGATGGTAATAAGAATTAGTATAAAGGTGATCAATTGAATGAAAAGAAATCGAAAAGAAATGGATCAATGCTAATAAAAATTAGTATAATTGTGATAAATTGAATGTAAAGAAACCGAAAAGAAATGAATCAATGATAATAAAAATCAGTATAATGGTGATCAATTGAATGAAAAGAAACCGAAAAGAAATGGATTAATAGTAATAAAAATGGTGATCAATTCACAATTATTTCCTTGTCTTGTGTAACTTTCACCAAAAAAATTCTATAAATAATCCACACCAAGAGGAGAAAAAGGAGCGAGAACATTATTGAGTAAAAAAAAGAGAGAATAATAGGTAAAAATAGGGAGAAGTCGAGAATCTGAACTTGCTAAAATTAGTCCAGCAAAACCAATAAAGTAGTAAGGTATCGATTTTCTTATACTTCTCTAATTTTCTTCTTATTAGCTTTTTTGTATTAAAATGCAGTTTAGTTTTTTTTTTCTTCTGCAAAATAAACTCATATGCTAAACTTTCATTTTTCTTAAGCTATCGTCTCTGTTCCTAAAATTATTTTGCAACACACATATTAAAAAAGACATAAATAATTGATGCTTATAAACTAATCACCAAGTAAAACAAACTCCACCCCATTGTAATATAACACAACTCATGTCATGGTTTATCAAATAATTTAGAAAACCACAACAACGAACTAGATCAATAAATAGTTTTTTTTTCTTCTTCTTAGGATTACAATAAATAGTCGCCGCCGTCGGATGAAATTTATCCTCGCTCGCTGTGCCACATCACTCACCCCCAGCCGTCGGTATTATTATTACCTTTTTCGTTAACAAACATCTCACCTCTTTTTCGTTATTATTATTACCTTTTTCACATCGGACAACACATAAATATTTTCTATCTAAGAACTACGTGTGTTTTGATTTCCCTATTGCTCATGGGGATATGTAGGAGCAAAGTCTTTCCCTCTTGTTGGTTGTAGCCTTGTGCCACTAGTCTTGCTTTATTTCTTATGACTTCTCCATCCTCATTTAGTTTATTTCTAAATATCCATTTAGTTCCAATGATGGATTTTTCAAGTGGAAGAGGTACAAGGTCCCATACTTGGTTTCTTTCAAACTGAGATAGTTCCTCCATCATGGCTTCAACCCAAGATTTGTCATTAATTGCTTGATTAATCGTTTTGGGTTCAACTTGTGATATCATGGCCATGTTAGTTGCATTTCCTCTTAGAGATTGTTTGATCCTTACTCCATCAGCTGTGTTCCCAATAATCAGATCTAGAGGATGCTACGTAACTGTCTTCCATCCTCTTGGAGGTTGCTGAGAGGTTGGATATGATTCATCTTCTTCGTTTGGACTGGGTACGTTGGAGGATGAATGTTCATCTTCCTCAGATTTATCAATTTTTTCTAAACACAAGTCATCAAACTCATCAAAAATAACTAGAAGGGGGTTGCATAGGGATTTTGGCGTTTAAAAATGTTTTAAAGAGTTTTTGAATTGCTGTCCTCTCTGAGAGGATGCGATCTTGAGGACATAAATTTAAACCTTTAAATGAGAACAAAATAAATGCAAGGAGAGTATAAAGAGAGTGACACACAACATTTATACTGGTTCACCCAAAGATGGCTACGTCCAGTCCTCACACCCTTGTGAGATTTCACTAAAAATCAATCAGATCAACCTCTCGCAGAGGATGATTACACTTGTGTGTTCTTAAGCTTCACCAAGCTTACAATCTTGTTCCTTACAAGTATGATTTCTTTCTCTTTACTTAAACACTTTCTAAAAAGATATTTCAAAGATCTAGTGTATGATTGTAGAAAGTATAAAGAGGATGAATATTGCTTATGATAAACTTAAGATTCTTGGTCTTTTTCTGCAATATTGTTGTGTGTTTTATGAAGGAGAGTTTGTTGCCTTTTATAGAGTCATTGTACAGCTCTTTCATGTGTTAAACACTTTATGGCCGTTGGGGAGGTTTCATCAAAGAGTCCAATGGTCTTTGAGCTGAAATTACAAAACTGCCATCCAGCTGCCTTGAACAGTTCCAGTCCATCCTCAGCCTTGGTCCTTTGTAGCCTTTTTCCTTTTTCTTTCTCCAAGACATGAAAAGGCTATTTCTTTGACTATGTGAGCTACAACCGTCTGAATTTGTGTAATACTAGGTTGAATTCAACTTTTGGAGAATGATGTGACAAATTGTCCAACCTTTTACCTAGTACTGGTCATCCTCTACCTAGTACAACCTATCCTCGTACTAGTCCAAATGAGCTTTCTGACCTCTTTAAATAATATGCTTTATTTGGTCATTCTTGGTTAGAGTCTTGACTTCTCAACATGACTAAAAATCATGGTTACGTTGCTGGATGAGTATTATGTATTTAAGAGGCCATCCTCTCACAAATTCAATCCATCCTCTAGCTTGCAAATATGATGGTTTTGAGTCATATGTTCATCCTAGAATAGTGCTTCACTTTTTGAAGAAAAAAATAGCGTGCATTCATTATAACTTGTTTTGAAGAGAAACTAATTTATTTTTTAATGTTTTAATATGTTTAAATTAATAGTGACGGCGCAAATGTTCGTGGTTATTTTGGGTGGGCAGCATTTGATACATTTGAATTTCAAGCAGGCTATTCTGGAAATTGGGGGCTTTATCACGTTGATTTTAATGATAATCTCAAGCGTATACCGACTGGCGCAACTAAATGGTATAGAAAATATTTGACACATGATTTGGAACACTAAAAATATTCTTTGGATTTGATACATCTTATAAACAAAAGCACATCAATAAAAATGTAGAAGATGGAAAGGAATTCCACTTGAAATTTGATTGTTTACTATATGTTTGTTTAGGCCGTTCTTGTTCTTTAATTGAAATTTTTAAAAGGATTCAAATTTGTAATTTGCATTTATACTAGTTTGAATACTCATGTAGGGTATATATTTACTCATCTAAAATTCATATTAGATATAGATATTTCAAAGATAATGTAAAAAAAATTACTATAAGAAAATATATAACATATAGTACATTTATTGTTTTCAACCGTAATATTATTGATCATAAAAAATTGTAAGAATATATAATTGTGAAATACAATTTATATTATAATAACACAACAACCATTAGTTTAAAATAAAAATATCAATAAACTATTTTCACCAATAAAATGTTATGAATATTATAATATTTTAATTATCAAAGTAAATTTACTATTAATTTATGGATATAATTTTGAATATTATAATTACTATATTATTGAACATAATAGCAAATAAATAAATCATTTTCCGCTATTTCATTTGCCCTAATTTCAATACCAACTCCTTTAAAACAATCTAATCCTCAAGAATAACTTCTTTTTTTAGACAAATGATAACTTTTTCTTTCACACGTGAAAAATTGGAAAGAGTTTAACTTTTTCACTTAATTACATCTTATAAGCAACAACTCTTGTTTATGCCATACAAAAAAAAAATTAAAAATTTACTTTAAGAAAGGAATGCAAACAAAAATTACCAACAAAGTGTTGGATCTTTTGTTGGTGGTATGCTGCAAATCTTGAACAAGAAAATTATGAAATTGATGATGATGAAGGTTGCACAAATAAATTTCAAAGCGTGTGTATCACACTAAGCTTTAGGTTCGATTCGTCCCCACCAATCTATATATATTGGATGCAAACGGGTTAACCAGCGAATCCCCTTCAAGATACTTTGGAATCCTTGAAGTAAATTGCACATTCACATCAAACTTATCGATCAATGATAGTTTACAGAATAAAGTTCCTTCATTTACTCTCGTGCACTAGAGAAAAGAAGAAATCACTCAGAAATAATTTTGACAGAAATTTAGTTCATGTAACATGAAAATTGTGTTCTCCTTTCTGCCTCTAAAATATCTCTATTTATAGAGAAGCTCATACCAATTAGTGAAATAAAACAACTCTTGAACTCATACCAATTGGTGAAAGAAAACAAATCTTGAGAAAGATTGTAACCTTTGGTAACTTAACAGATGCATTGGTTTGAATTAAACCCAAAGATTGCAACCACTTGACCAAGTGATACATTAAGTTATTTAATTTTGCTACATTAATATAGCTATTAGAGAATTCCAAATATATTTTGAAATTCCCCTCACACAAAGAGTATAGAGTAATATCCAATATGTGAGGATAGTTTTCAATTAATTCCTATGTTTAAAAATATATCTACCGAAACAAAATTTTACAAATAGGACCCCAATAAAATTACTTCTTTCTCACCAACTTCGAATTACATAAGACATCAATAAAATAATATTTAGAATAAATTAATCTCACAAATATTCATATTGAAAATATTCATAAGACTAAGACTAAATCACATCTATAAGGAAAGAGATGAGTGAGATAATTTCAAGACAATATTCATAATGGACTCAAAACTAATATTCAAATATTTAGATCAATAACTGAACATAGTTTTGGTTAACTCGCTTGTTTATTAAAATCATAAGAAATAAAATCACAAGTACAAAGGACGATTTTAATTATGCTAGAACAAAACAAGCATGACAAATCGATAACAAACTGTTGAGTGAAAATTTTATTTTTGTCGAGGAGAGTAAAACTTAAAAGAGAATGAGCATAAAAATGAAGTTCAAGAATTGTGGACTAAGTAAAATTTGAGAAAACTGTTGACAAAGAAGACTACGTGGACCACATCATAAACTACAAACCAGACACACGCGTCAAAACTTGTAGCTCGACACTACTTTATGTCGCGTTGAGCATCAATAGATATTAGATGGATGATGTGGGTCATGTTGACACCACTAGTCTTTAGGTTTAACTTCTATTTATAACCTTTGAAGGCTCTGTTTTAGGTCTGCTTGATGATTTCAGAAATCAAAATCTACTATAAACGTTTGAAGATTCTTTGTAAATTCTAAATCTTCCATTAATCTTCTTGCAACTTTTTCTTTTCTTGTTCAAGTATCCAGAATTTTAATTTCTGGTAACTTTCTTTACTTTTTTTATTTTCTTGCTATTTTCAGGCCATCTACAATTTTGCCTTTTAATCCCTTTAATTCAAGTACATTTAGTTTTCTGAAATCTTTAAAATCATTACACTGATTCTATCCAACAAAAGTAACTTGATTTTCTTAAAACGTGTATTGTAAATTCAGTGTCCTTGTATTTGATCATAAAATGTTTTTCTTTTCATTTTTTATGCATTTTAAAACCCTCTTTCATCGTCAGTTTTACTACATTAAATTCTTTTTCAAAACATTTAATCTTCCATCTTATAGTCCATTACATTTTTTATTTCGAAGGATAACTCGTTCGCAAAAGTTTACGACATTTGAACATCAAATCTACTACATCTTTGACGTATCAAATTGAATATTATATCATGATTTTTAACTCGTCAAGAATCGAAATTTAAACATTCATTTGTTAATGTTCTAATAGACTCCTATCAAACATAAAATCAATGATAACAAATTGGCACGCTCATTGGAACTTGTTTGAATTTATTATATTTTTTTATATATGCTATAAGGATGCAATTTTGATACATTTATGAAATGGTAGAGTTGGAAATTTTGAATATATTCCATATAAATGTAAAACAATGTGTGCCAAGAGTATGACTACACATTTAGGCCACTAGTTCTAGTGTTGCAAATAATGTAAGTTCATCAAAGTAGACCCTATCAACGGTTAATAATGTCGTCATTGGAGTGGTTTAAACAGTTTGGGAAAATGTAACTATGAACAACTTACAAGACATAACCATCTCTATGCTTGTGTTGACATCTAATGATATACCACAAGGCTTAGTGTTCCAAGATTATTTGAGTAATAGGACGCAAGAGTTGTAATTTAATTTGAGTTTTATACCGTTTGTGACTCTGACGTCTAATAATAGGCAAAATATGGCAAGACCATTGTTAATGATGCCTCAACATTATATTAACCTAGTTACATACATTCCATATGAATATATATTGTTTCATGCTCAAAATATTGTTGTGGACAATAATAATTCAATTGTTATGACTTCTTCTAGACAAATTAATAATGAATTAGTCCAATATTTCCAAACAGGACAAGACTGATATAATAGAATGTTGAAGTATTGTTTCAAGTTCCATTAGCAATAGTTTATCAACAAATTGATGATGGTAATCATGAAATGGTGACTATGTGCACTCAACAATGGGTGCAGTAATAACACCATTAATGCAAAACATGAATAACGCATGTGCTGTATTTTCCACTCAAATGGCTAAACTAAATCAAGCATTAGGTGTTGTTACCATAGAAGAAGGTAATGCTGAATAAGGTCAAGGAAATGTTATCCTTGCAATGCAACATCTTATTGAGATGAATGTTATGCCTAATTATAATGAAGATCATAATATGCTAATAGGAATATATGATAATCAAGATCCATCTTTGTAGTATGGTATTGTGCAAGTACTAAATAGAAATAATACAAAGATGCACAATGCAAGAACAAGTTAATTTCCATCATGTTGTCGAGCAATCGTTGAATAGATTTTGTTTAGATCCAGGATATTACTACAAGAAAAACATCATTTTGTGGGGGCCAAATGCCCTCACAAAGGGGGAAAACCAGCCACAACATGAGAATTTGTGGCTGCCTTTGGCAGCCACAAATAAGCCAATCACAAAGGTTTGTGGCGGCCAAAACGGCCACAAAATTCTTTTTTTTCTTGTTACCATTTGTGAGGGCTTAGGTCGCCACAAAGGACTACGAATTTAAAATAGTTAGTGTTTGTGAGGGTCTTGCCCGCCACAAAATCTGTCCTTTGTGAGGGCTTAGGCCGCCACAAATGTCTGACTTGATTAAAAAAAAATTATAAAATTCGAATTTAATATTACAAAAATGATATTATATATATAAAAAATAATATTAATATAATTTAAAAATTAAAATAATATTATATATTAATAAATTATATATATATAAAAAAATTATATTTGAAATTATATTCAATTTAAAATAAATATTATATATTAATAAATTATATAAAATTATAAATTTAAATTATATATACCAAACAAAATAAAACATTCCAAAATTAATAAATTATGTCATACAAACCAAAAATTAAACATACCATAATTAAATAATAATGTATAGCAAATTCATACAAACCATAAATTCATACAAACCAAAAATAAAAATAGCAAATATTATTCAAATACATCAATCATCATAGTAATTGCTCTGATCATTAGCTCCACTCGCTCCATCATTATTTTATGGAATATTACTCGACGACAAAAGTCCCTCAAAAGTATTATTAATTGGTGTTGGAGACAACATGGTTTGAAATTGTAATTCATCTTCAAATACACCACCACTAGTTGACAGAGCCATAACTGGTTGAGGTTTATTTAAATCTGGTTTGATCAAGCCAGCTGTTGGCATAGTTGGTCTGTATGGAGCTGGATTTGCTTGAGGTTGAGGAAGCTGTTGTGAAAATGACATAACATACTAATAATTACACGATCATTAATAAGATCGATGTTTTCTATATATATTGCTTTATTTTTCATAAGCGTTATATATATTGTTATTAACATCTACAAATTACTAAATAATAGGAATGAGAAAAAAAAAGGAATTAGTTTTTATGCGAGAATAAATTAATTATGTCCTACTTTATATTTCTGAATGTGATCCCATTTTTGATGCATATGAAGAGAACATTGAAGAATTAAAAAAAGGACATCCTTACACATGCCAAGATATAATTCTTGTTAAAGGGAACTAAATTAGTTACGCCTTGAAACAATTCTCTCACTACCTTAGAAATATATATAAGATTTAAGTATTATTTAAAAATTCAATATTTTAGTAATCTCTCATTCTCCTTCACTCACAGGTACTAACCCATCTTCCACCTTCGTTTCTTTCATTTTTTCCAGTCACACATTCTCAAAGCATTCTAGAGAAAACCCCATTGTTATTGTTCATCATCTCCATCAAATCCTCCATTTCTCCTTCTTTTTCAAAATCTCCAAAAACATCAGTTTACTTAACACCATCAGACCTGCCTAGTAACCTTGCACGTGGGATTCAACCTCTCCAGCTTCGAGAATCAAGCAGGATTAGGGAAGTAGAAAAGGAATAAACTAGCAAAAAGGGGGGATTTCGAGCTGAAGCAGAGGACATAACTTGAATAGGAACCATAACTGTTGAGACAACTCATTTTTCAAATGATGAGCTGAAACTGTTTTTGGGAATAAAGGGATTAGAAAAATTCAGAGGAAGTGGAACTTTTAAGCATATAGGTATTTAAGAAATATGGACTCAAAAAAATGTATTTAACAATCATGCATATTGTTAATTTGATTATGAAATGATTGTGTTGATGTGTTGGTTAGAAAACTAGGAAACATGCGATTAGAGATTATTTAGATGCGTAACCGCACTCATAATTAGAATGCGCACACTCACTGCCATTTTTCTTCTTGGCTCAAATAGCTTATTAGTTGTTGCCTCTGATTTTCTGTTGATGATCCTTGAGTTATTTGTCTCTGATAGTTAGATTATGTTACTGGGTGTGATTTCTCTGACGTTATTTTTATGATTGAGTATTTTGCCTCTGATTTTCTCTTTCTATTTTTACCACTGGTGAAATGTTTCTATTTTGCCTCTAGTAATACTCTTCTACTTTGCCTCTAATTTTTTCTTCTTCTACTTTGCTTTTGATTTTCTCCTTCCATTTTGCCTATACTATTTCCCTTCTATCTTTCTTCTGATCATGTTGTCTCTTATTAGAGTTTGCCTCTAGTTATGGTGCATCTAATCCATGTTCCTCTGATCAAGTTGCCTCTGATTAGAGTTTGCCTATGATTTTTCCTCTGAACATGTATCCTATGATTCTTCCTCTGGACACGTATCCTCTAATTCTTCCTCTAGACATGTATCCTCTGATTCTTCCTCTAGAGACATATCATTTGTTTCTTCATCAAGATACGTATCTTATGATCATAATCTACGTATGATAACGTTGTCTCTGATTCATGTATCCTCTGATCACTGTCCATCTGCCTCTAACCTTGATGTCTTATGTCCATGTATCCTATGACCACTCAGCCTCCGGTCCATGTATCCTCTGACCATACATATTTATGAAAGAAATATTTTAAAAATTCCCTCCCTTTATTTTCAGAATGCACTGAGATTTATCTCACTCTTTTATTTTTCGATTAGCAGCTAAAGGTGACTGATGCCCAATCTCAGCATCGGAGGATGATTTGCTAGCCCTGTTTTGGACATATTGCTTGAATTTTATATGATGTTACCTAGTGTATTAGGAAATATATTTATATTTCCAATACTGCTGTTGTAATTTTGTTAAATAGTTCATTAAATTGAGTTGTAAACTATGTTGTTCAAATGTAGTTACAAGTTACTTTAATGATTATTATCGTTATTAATCTATAATATTTGTTTTTGTTTTATTGTAGTGTATGGATTCAATTTCAAAATTTTAGATAATTGGTAATGGGTCGTATATTTTAGATTGGTAGGGTGTAATTTTTTTAAGTTTCACAATATGTTTGGCCATGTTACAAATGATTGTGTTCGTTTTAGGGACTTAATACAAAAGACTCTCATGGAAGGAAGGCTGAAATTTGCTAAACACCTCATAGTGTTTGAACACTGATTTGATTTGATTTGGGACAAGCTTTTTTGCAGCAACATTTGCAAGGAACAATATCCTCGCAAACTTCTGTACTAAAAACAATTTTAAAACAAACTTGTGACCGCCTTCCCATAAATAAAATTAAAAATATTAATAAAACAATATATTTGCGAGGAACTATAGTCAAGAAGAATGGTGCAATGTGGAAGATATTATAGATGATAGTGAATAGTAGAAGATAGTGAAAGTAGAAAGAATGGGAAAGAATGAGTGATGAAAGAATGAAGAGGATAATGTTTAATATGAATTTATGCCAGGAAAAATCTGAGAAGCAGGTTATCCGCAAAATCATAAATGGACAAAGATAAGGAAATTTTTTGTTGCAACGAACAAACCTATACCTCTTTCGGGGTATCTTTGGAGCAGAGTCGGTCGAGGTATCTTTGAAGCAAAGTCGGTTATTCACGAAACACAAATGTGAGATGTTGGGGCCACAGCGAAACGCGATTGCGAAGTACAACTGAGCAGCGACTGGAGGTATCATAAAAGGATTGCGAGATGCAATAGTCCAAGTCAATGTAAGGAGCAGCGCCGAATGTAACAGCAACATTTAAAGATGGAGGATTTTCACACATGTTCCTCAAGTTATGTAGTACACCTTTCTAATATCTGCAATCATTATACTAATTCTAATTAATATATTCCAAAAAATGTCAACTCTAACTCCATCCTTCAATTGAGATGATTCAAAAGAGTTACGAATTAATAATTTCGAAGAGTTACCACAGAGGGACGTCGAAGAAGATGATTTCGCGAGGATGACGAAGTAGAAGCGAACCACGGAGGGACGTTGCCACTTTTTATGGACCGAGAGGACGACTGCGACGTTGAAGAAAATGGTTTCGTAGAACATGATTTTGAGAGGATGACGACGCAGAACCGGACCGTGGATGTCGAAGAAGATGATTTCGTAGAAGATGAATTTGTGGGGATGACGAAGCAGAAGCAGATCACGGAGGGACGTTGCCACTTTTTCTAGATTGAGAGGATGACTATGAATCGTGAATCGACGAGACGATCGAGGATGAAGAAACAATTTGAAGGGAGCGATTAAAAAAATTAGAATCTAGAAGAAGAAACTGTTGGAGGAAGCCATTAAAAAAATTAGGGATTAAAAGAAGGACAAATTTATTTAAAAACAAAGTAGAGGAAACTCTCTATCAAAGGTGTACACATCAGTTTTTTTGCTGAGGTGGGATATGTTTATATATGTGGAAGAAATTACTATGAGGTGGCAGTAATAAAGTGGGGGGTCTGTTTTAAATAGATATAATAGATTAATGGTTTTGCAACATTATCGTTGTTGCTTTATGTTTGAAATATCTAACATAATTAATCCATTTACATTTTTCCTATTTCAATCTATTTTTGTTTTAGATCATTTAAAATATGAATCTAAGAATATTTCTAACTTTATTCATTATGTTTCAACTCACTTAACTGTATATTAATTATTACTATTAATAAAAGTATTTTAATAAATAATTTTTTATTTTTTATTACAATAAATACAACTAATTAATCATTTTCTTTTAAAAAGTGCACAATTCAAATGAGGTGCTTATAATGAGAATGAGACAAATAGAATATTTGCTATGTCAAGTCAAAAACAATAAAAAGTTATTATTTATCCAAAAATAAAAAGTTAATAATATTAGTTAATTAGTTGTAAAGTCCAATATAGAAAGAAGTCTCAAAACCATGCAATCATAGATTTTCGTTGGCGTATTTTACTTTGTTATTTAAAAATAGAATAGATAGTCATCTTATAGGTTGTCATAAGTATAGGAAGTTAGACTTGGGTTTAACTTCTAAATTATATATATAGTATAATAATTGTGTTTTTTTATATTTATCAAATTCCAAAATTCTCTTTTTGGATGCAGAAAATGGAGACTCTATCATCTTTGAGAATTTTTAAAACTGTTCTCCTAATATTGTCGCTTGGTTTGCTTTCCAACATCCCCACTCAGGCACAAGGTTTGGGCATTTGCTTTTATTTTTTCGAACAATCTATCAATAGTTGTGTGTCTATTATGGATCTCTCAAAAATAATTAAAGGGGACTCTTACTTTTACTATAAGAAAAGAATTTTATAATAATAAAAAATAGAGAATAAATATAATATTTTAATAAAATTTACTAAATATAGTAAGTTTTTGTTTGAATTAACTTTTTTTATTTCAATTGACAATGTATCTTTTATGTTCCTTTAATTACCTAAAACCATATTTCAAGAATAAATTTATTAGAATATTTGTATATGGACCAAATTTGTTTGATTGAAAAGTGTAAGGACTTAATTTAAGCGGTCAAAACTTTAAGATATTTTTTTTTTTTTATGTTTAAAAAAATAAAGAAATGAAAACTAGGTATAGAAACCAAAATTATACATTGCTAAAACCAAAAGACGTGTCAAATGTTATTATAGGAAAGTATACACATAAAATAGTCAAATTAAATTTACTATCTACTTTTTTAATATATATGAAAAAAATATAAATATTTATACAAAGAGACGAATGTAGAAATCATTGTCATAAATATAAAATGAAATATAATGTTAAAGTAGTCGCACACGGATCAAATACGAATTGAAATAACTGCAGAAAAGGGTAATAACCCGAGTCGTTTCGCAAGGACTCCTAATATAACGATATTAACCGAGTTAAAAATCTGTATTGGGGTTTTGATAATGATTTATCGAAATTAGAAATAGTTTGGAGAGATGAGAAAAACGATTAATCCACTTATTCGAGTTTCGGAAATATCACAGATTCTATAATTTCTAATTCATGATTCTATTATTATTTGACTATAGAATTGATCAAACAAGCGTAAAATCAACCCTATGTGAATTCGATTTCATTGACTGAATTAAGCATCACAATCATCAAAATATTACAATTAACGAACAAGCGTCGCCGAATTATAATTTAATTAGAGACTGAAATCAAATTCTGTAAAATAAATTTAATTGATCCTATTGAGATTCAATTTAAGCAATCGAATTATCAATATAATCAAATAACGAAATTAGAATCATAAATTAGAATCGAAGATGTAACCTGAATCTCCAGGTGTGATGAAACTCTGAATTCGCGGATTAACCTTTTAAAATTAGCCTTCCATCGAAATTGAAAATAAAAATATCTTTTTTATTATATTCTGATGATTATGTCCGAAAAATATTGTCCCTCTAAAAAAAGAAAGAAATCCCAAATATATAGTACTCGGGCTTTTGGGCTTTAAAACAAGGAGCCCACTATTTAAGTTATTACAAATGTCCAGAATATGAAATCTGTAATTTAGACTCAGTAGAATTCGGAATTCAGATTTTTTTCAAACACAAAAGTTGTAGCTCTGATTTTTAGCTTTCCAACGACTGCTCGCATGCCTCAATCGGATATCCAGAGCTCAAGTTATGGCCTACAAAGCGAGCAGGGGTTAAAATGCAAATAATAAAATTGTAATTCAATTTCAACCCAAAGTTTAGAAATAAGCTAAAAAATTATTCTAAGCTATAAAGTGATTTTAAAAATACTAAAACAAAAGGATAAAAACATGTGCACGAGTGCTATGATCACATGTCAAATGTTATTATAGGAAAGTATACACATAAAATAGTCAAATTAAATTTACTATCTACTTTTTTAATATATGTGAAAAAAATATAAATATTTATACAAAGAGACGAATGTAGAAATCATTGTCATAAATATAAAATGAAATATAATGTTAAAGTAGTGTAGATAATATAAAATTTAGGGGACAAAATTAAAACAAAATAATTTTTTTGTTGAAAAATTAGAACAAAATAATTCATAATATTGAAAAAACAAAATGATACTTCTATTGAAACAATTCTTACAAAACCAAAATGACAACAAATTTTATAGCATGTATAGTATGGTCTTCATTTTTCGGAATGCCTTTAAAATTAATATTTCTCATTGAGTTTGTTGTATAATAATGTTATAGGTCTACTTCACAAGCTAAGACCCACTCAGTATGACTTATCTGCTTCAGAGATACTCCGATTAAGTTTTTGCCATATTGACACAATAATGTTGAGTCATTCTTAAATACCTCATTATATATTATAAATTGTTATTTTTGAATTTCGAAAAAGTTTGAAAAAACAATTTATGCCACCGAAAAGATTACTGGGTTGAGTCGCGGACTAGGTTGCTCTCTTTAAGACGTTTCGAGGCACTGCCCAAAGGTGCAAGGCAGACTATCAACCACGAAGTCCCCAGGATAAAACAACCCAGATCACTGTACGGAGTTCTACTGCACTGCAGAAAAACCGTTCGAATTACACCCTCCATATGGCAGTCTAACGACTACCACTCGTAATATGACACGAAGACCACTCAAGAAAAAGAAGAAGAAGAAGAAGAAGTAAGAACGGGGGGGAAGAAGAGAGAAAAGCCTCAGAAGCGGAGTGCTTTTGGTGTGATTTTTCAAGTGAGGAGAGCCCTCTATTTATAGAGGAATTCCGCAACTGGATCAGAGAAATTGGTGGATCCATCAGAGCGCTCCTGTTGACCGATCCAAACCTTGACCTCAGGAAACGTGTGCTCCAAAACCGCTGCCCACCACTCAGATCATTAGGTAGACTCGGTGGAGGGCAGTTACGTAATTAATGCAACAATCAGAGATAAAACGCAAGCATTCAATTTTCAAAATCAATTAAATAATTTTTAATTTTCATTAAAAAATAATAATACACCACAAGACCAAAGCCAAGGCTGAGCAGGACGGGCAGCAGCGGCGGCGCGCACGTGTGTGGTGGTCAACTTTGCTTGCGTTCTCCCTCCTTCACAAAATTGGGGTACCCCTAGGGGCACATCCCAAGGTACATACTTCCACCTTATATACCCTACTAAAGTGTGGTATCCCTCCTATGTGGGACTTCTCATTTTTTCAATTCACAACCACACTAGCTCATTAATGTCACCATTATTACCAACAATTCTTCCATTAATTTTTCATCATTTCCAACATAAATTAATCAACATGAAATTTTTGAATATATAGATCGGAGAACAACCTACAACTACACCATATAAATCTATATTGAAATTTCTAAATTCTTCGAGCTTTCCAAGTCGGGCATCATTTCCTTCTGACTTTTTGTTTGGTACTGGATCTTCTGCCCTTCAGGTATATGGTAAAAAAATATATATTTACCTTTGTCTTTAAATATAAAACACTGAAAAATTTATTTCTACTCTCTTTTTATTATAAGACTTTTTTAAAATTATCAACTACATTAATTATTTTTTTTTACTAATATACCTCTAATTAATTAACATCTTTGTATGCAACCAACAAGAAATACTACAATGAAAACATTAATTTTCTTTAAAGACAATGAAAACATTAACTAATTCTTTTTCTTGAAGGTTAAAATTGTATAAACAATATTACTTGTTAATAAACTTAAGGGTTAAATAAGTTTTTTTTGTCGCTATATATATATTTATATCATATTTCATTTGTAGTCCCTTTAAACTTTTTCTTCAAACAATAATCCGTCAAATTTTATTTTATCAACAATTTTAGTTTCTGCTTTTAAGTCAACTTATGTGTATCATTAGATTTTTTGAATGATATTTTGCAGACATATTTATAACATTATAAGAATTTTTGAAAAACCATTGTTTGAAGAAAAATTTTAGAGAACTAAAAATAAAATATGATATATTTATAAGGTCCAAAAACTTATTTAACTCTAAATTTACTACTACCTCTATCTCATTTGCCATTTTTCTCTATCTCAAAATATTTGACATTTTACAATAGCAATATAACATTTTTTACTTTTTTCCATTAAAATACCCTTCTTTATTGTATTTCAACTCATGAAACTTCTCAACTAACTACAATTAATAAACATATTTAAGTAAATAAAACTCAATTTTATCAATAAAATCAACAAAACTAATCATTTTTTAAGGAACGCGTACACTAAAATCGTACAATTAAAAATGAGACGTTGAAAATAATACTATCAACTTTCTTAGTTATCGTGATTTGATCAGTGGATTTTCACATTTCAGAACAAAGGTAGTATTTAATTAACTTAAAATTATAAAAATTAATTTATTACTAACAAGGTTTTGGTAACTTTAGATTGAAGGGGCTGGTCATGAAGGAGGAAGAGGACTTGGTATATGGGATGATATAGTTAATCAACATTAAGGTTCGAGATATACACCTGCAATGATCAAATTAGAGAAGAAATTGATAGATATAGTGACAAATTAATAAATTTATATTTTTAAAGGCAAATATATTTTATTAAATTATAAGCATCCAAGCACAAGAAGTGCAAAAGGTGATCATGTACTTAACCTAAAAGCAGAACACCGCAATACATAGGAGTTAATTCACTTTTTCAATTTATTATATGATATCAATTCAACTTTTCTACCCATCTTATAGTATATAGTATTATCGTTTAGTTTTTTTTATAGAAATATCATTTTTTAGATATCATTAGCATTTGCATCAATCGTAATAATTTATTTTTTGCTTTCCTCATAAGCAGAAGTGTATGGAGATGTTGATAAGTTTTTCAAAAAGATTGAACATTACAAGCGATATAAGGTGAGTTTAGTTAACTATGAATTTATTTATTTTCTTTTTTATACAATTAAGGCATAATACATTTTTTACTGGAAACTATTATTATCATTAGTTTTTGATGGAAATAATAGTCTATTGATCTTCCTCCTTACTTCTCATTGGATATTGGATCAAACAGATTGACAATATAGTAATAATAAGGATATATACACATAAAATATTGTATTTAATATTTTTCTAAATTATTTTATTTGTTATAATTTGTATGGTTTTGTAGGATGATGTTCAACTTTTGAAGAAGCTTGGAGTAAATTCTTATAGAATGTCTATCTCTTGGAGTAGAGTCATGCCAAGTAAACTTTTTATTTATTAGTGTTGATTCTTTTCCCACATTCTTTGTAAAATTTATCTTTAATTTGGAGAAGAATAAAAGTCAACATTTCGACGATATTTGTCAAATCATCGTAAATAGATGATACATAAGATAAACCAAACAAAGTCAAACAAAATGTTTAACATATATAATAGAATAAAATATCTAATATTTACAATTCAAGGGACTAATATGGAACATAAAAATAATTAAAGAATTAAAGTGAAGCCTAAAAATAAGTTTAAAGACTAAAAATATTATTTGTATATACATTTTAATATATAATATATTATATATTTAATTCAGTTTCATGAATAATGAAAGACAATTAAAAAGTTTACCCAAATAATAATCATATATATCTTCCAAGGTTGATGTTTGTTTTATAAAATATTATGATGAGGTGGCACATATGATAGCTAACATTGTGGGTAAATATTCACTAAGCTCTTTTTTTCTTGCAATAGTATCCATTAAACTCGATTTCATATTTAATAATACTGATCAATTAAATTTCTTTTCATTTTCAATAACCAATTATATAGATGGGACCTTGGAAGGAGGTATAAACAAAGAAGGTATTAACTTCTACAACAATTTGATCAATGAGTTACTCAAAAATGGTATGATTT
The DNA here is from genome assembly GCA_037974735.1 of Cicer chorassanicum. NCBI lineage: Eukaryota > Viridiplantae > Streptophyta > Magnoliopsida > Fabales > Fabaceae > Cicer > Cicer chorassanicum. The sequence continues at coordinate 17,398,612 of JBBPBP010000003.1, forward strand.
GAAGTATCCAATATTCATTACAATAATTGGGTTCAGTGAGATTTTTTTTTTTAAAAAAAATACTTCAACAACTTTTAGCTTTTGCTTTTCATGGTCAAATTATAATGTTCAGGTATTGAACCTTTTGTGACTATCCTTCATTTTGACTAGCTCTTAAGCAAAAGTTCGGTGGCTTTTTAAATCACTCTATTGTGTAAGCTTATTTTAATATCATATCATCTAGATATTTTATTTTTAATAAATTGATTCAACCTTAACATTAATCTATACAAAATATTACTGAATTTCACAATATATGTGTATATTATTTATGTTAAAATTAAATTTCAGGAAACATTACAAGGATTATAGTGAACTCTTATTCAAAACATATAGAGATCGAGTGAAATATTGGACAACTATCAATGAGGTTGAAGTCACGTCTATATTTCAATACATGTTAAACATCGATAATATATCTACCGATGAGGAGTGCAAAACTACTAGGATATGTACACTATCATACACTTTACTTCATAATTTCTTCCTTGCCCATGCTACAACATCAAAGTTATACAGAACATAATTCCAGGTAAGATACATCTTGAATATTGCATTACATATACGACATCAACAATAACTCAACATATATGTGGGTTAATGGTAAAGATTATAAAAACAATGTGAATGAAGAGAATCCCAATCCCTAACAAAAACAACAACAACAATAAATAATAATAATAATAATAATAATAATAATAGTAATAATAATAATAATAATAATAATAATAATAATAATAATAATAATAATAATAATAATTGTGACACTTGATTTAGTAAAATAGATAAAAAAATATTAACAATTATAAACATTATTCAAACTAGTTTATAAAATAAGGAGACATTTAAAGAGCAATCAAAATGTTTTTACTTTTCATTGATTATTTAATATAGGCAATACAAGGGGGAGAAATTAGACTTGTTCTTTCGTCAGGATGTTATGTTCCCTATAGTTCCAAACCAGAGGATGTGGCTGCTACTCAAAGACTAATGGATTTCTACTGGGGATGGTTAGTGCATTTTACTTACCCTAGAAACCACACATCTTTTGTATTTTATCAATAGTTTAATGTTCTACTTCTTTAATTTTTATATCCTTTTTTAATGATCAATAGATACATATCAATTTTTTTTTTGTACATTTTATTTCAATATACATGATTTTAGATCCAGTGTTCCATGGGAATTTCCCTAAAATAATGTGAAAGCTAGTGGGAAATAGGCTACCCAAATTCACTAAAAAGGAGAAAAAAATGTTAAAAGGAAGCACTAATTTTATTGGGATCAATTATTATACCTCTCACTTTGCTATATATGAACCAAATAGAACCAAGTCTATTGGTGACAATTATGATGCTTTGGCTCGTTCGGAAGGTATGTTTTTTTTCTCAAACTAAGTTTTAAATTTCATAATAATAATAATAATAATAATAATAATAATAACAATAAAATGTAAACAAATACTTAACTATTAAAAAATGGTATCTGAACGGCTATAAAAATTGAATTGTACTTATTTGACATGCAACAAAAGTTACTATGATTAATTGATTACTAATTCTTGGTCATTATTTTATAATTGTAGTTTTTAACGCTGAAGGAAAACCCCTTGGTTACAAGGTGAGAAAATAGTTATAATAATATAAAAGAATGACATTTGTTTGGGAATAATGTAGTTACTAAAATTTTACTGTTTGTTTGTTGTTGATAACTTGTACGATCAATACGCTTGGAACTATGTCTATCCAGAAGGATTATATAATATATTACTCTACATTAAGGACAAGTACAAAAATCCCAAAGTCTACATCACCGAAAATGGTTGGTGTTGCTTTTGATCAGACTTACATCAATATAACTATTATCTATAATTCATGCCACAAAATGGATTAATCAATTTACATTTTTTTGCGATATCCTCTTTATGTAGGTGTTGCTTCTACTAAAATTCCAAATCCATTGAAGGACGAGCACATGATTGCTTACATTGCCACACATATAAACGCTACCAAAGCAGGAATTGAGTAAGTCATTTTTCTCATCCTTATAATTTCACAGGATTGTTTGTGATAATTAAATATTATATGACACAATTGATAATTTATAGAATTGAACTTATTCTTTTCACCTATTAAATATGCATGTGCATTTTATTTTTGTATGATTTAATGTTCTTTTCGAAAATCTATTTCTTTTGTACTAGGTTTATTTATCACAAACATGTATAATATTTTTACTCAACTTAAGGAGAGTTAATACAAAATTCAAAACAAATTCAAATACTATACATTATTATATTAATTGATCCAAGTACATTTTGAAACAAAAATGATAAAATTATAACAAGTTAGAATAAAATAGAGTTTAGTGATTATGCAATGATAATATAAATTTTTTAATATCATCATTCAATCGTTTCACTAAATAGATAGTTGTTGAGATAGTTTAAAAAGTGAAATAACAATATGACATCATAATAAAATATCTATTATTTTTGGTTCATACTATTTAAATATCTATTATTTTTGGTTTGTAATATATATTATATCAAAAGGCAACAGATTTTAAAGTGATGACACATATAAATATTACCATGAAAGTGAAATAGTGCTTCACTTTTTGAAGAAAAAAATAGCGTGCATTTATAACTTGTTTTGAAGAGAAACTAATTTATTTTTTAATGTTTTTATATGTTTACATTAATAGTGATGGCGCAAATGTTCGCGGTTATTTTGGGTGGGCAGCATTTGATACATTTGAATTTCAAGCAGGCTATTCTGGAAATTGGGGGCTTTATCACGTTGATTTTAATGATAATCTCAAGCGTATACTGACTGACGCAGCTAAATGGTATAGAAAATATTTGACACATGATTTGGAACACTAAAAATATTCTTTGGATTTGATACATCTTATAAACAAAAGCACATCAATAAAAATGGAGAAGATGGAAAGGAATTCCACTTGAAATTTGATTGTTTACTACATGTTGTTTAGTGCATTCTTGTTTTCCACTATTTCATTTGCCCTAATTTCAATACCAACTCCTTTCAAACAATCTAATCCTCAAGAATAACTTCTTTTTTTGGACAAAGGATAACTTTTTGTTTCACACGTGAAAAATTGGAAAGAGTTTAACTTTTTCACTTAATTACTTCTTATAAGCAACAGCTCTTATTTTTGCCATACAAAAAAAAAATTTAAAAATTTACTTTAAGAAGGGAATGCAAAGAAAAATTTACCAACAAAGAGTATGGAGTAATATCCAATATGTGAGGATAGTTTTCAATTAATTCCAATGTTTAAAAATATGTTGACCGAAACAAAATTTTACAAATAGGACCCCAATAAAATTACTTCGTTCTCACGAACTTCGAATTACATAAGACATCAATCAAATAATATTTAGAATAAATTAATCTCACAAATATTCAAAATGAAAATATTCATAAGACTAAGACTAAATCACATCTATAAGGAAAGAGATGAGTGAGATAATTTCAAGACAATATTCATAATGGACTCAAAACTAATATTCAAATATTTAGATCAATAACTGAACATAGTTTTGGTTAACTCGTTTGTTTATTAAAAACATAAGAAATGAAATCACAAGTACAAGGGTCGATTTTAATTATGCTACAACAAAACAAGCATGACAAATCGATAACATACTGTTGAGTGAAAATTTTATTTTTGTCGAGGAGAGTAAAACTTAAAAGAGAATGAGCATAAAAATGAAGTTCAAGAATTGTGGACTACGTAAAATTTGAGAAAATTATTGACAAAGAAGACTACGTGGACAACATCATAAACTACAAACCAGACACACACGTCGAAACTTGTAGCTCGACACTACTTTATGTCGCGTCGAGCATCAATAGATATTAGATGGATGATGTGGGTCATGTTGACACCACTAGTCTTTAGGTTTAATTTCTATTTATAACCTTTGAAGGCTCTGTTTTAGGTCTGCTTGATCATTTTAGAAATCAAAATATACTATAAACGTTTGAAGATTCTTTGTAAATTCTAAATCTTCCATTAATGTTCTTGCAACTTTTTCTTTTCTTGTTCAAGTATCCAGAACTTTAATTTATGAGAATTTTCTTTACTTTTTTTATTTTCTTGCTATTTATAATCCATCTACAATTTTGCCTTTTAATCCCTTTAATTCAAGTACATTTAGTTTTCTGAAATCTTTAAAATCCTTACACTGATTCTATCCATCAAAAGTAACTTGATTTGCTTAAAACGTGTATTGTAAATTCAGTGTCCTTGTATTTCTATCAAGTTGACAACTTTATTTACTAACAATCCGTTGTATTTTGTCTGTATTTGATCATAAAACGTTTTTCTTTTCATTTTTATGCATTTTAAAACCCTCTTTCATCATCAGTTTTACTACATTAAATTCTTTTTCAAAAAATTTAGTCTTCCATCTTATATTCCATTACATTTTTCATTTCGAAACTCAATTTGATAGGATTACTCATTCACAAAAGTTTTAAAAATTTGAACATCAAAATCTGCTACATCTTTGACATATCAAACTGAATATTATATCATAATTTTTAACTCGTCAAGAATCGACATTTAAACATTCATTTGTTAATGTTCTAATAGACTCCTATCAAACATAAAATCAATTATAACAAATTGGCACGCTCATTGGAACTTGTTTGAATTTATTATATTTTTTTATATATGCTATAAGGATGCAATTTTGATACATTTATGAAATGGTAGAGTTGGAAATTTTGAATATATTCCATATAAATGTAAAACAATGTGTGCCAAGAGTATGACTACGCATGTAGGCCACTAGTTCTAGTGCTGCAAATAATGTAAGTTCATCAAAGTAGACCCCTATCAACGGTTAATAATGTTGTCATTAGAGTGGTTTAAACAGTTTGGGAAAATGTAACTATGAACAACTTACAAGACATAACCATCTCTATGCTTGTGTTGACATCTATTGATATACCACAAGGCTTAGTGTTCCAAGATTATTTGAGTAATAGAACGCAAGAGTTGTAATTTAATTTGAGTTTTATACCGTTTGTGACTCTGACGTCTAATAATAGGCAAAATATGGCAAGACCATTGTTAATGATGCCTCAACATTGTATTAACCTAGTTACAAACATTCCATATATGAATATATATTGTTTCATGCTCAAAATATTGTTGTGGACAATAATAATTCAATTGTTATGACTTCTTCTAGACAAATTAATAATGAATTAGTCCAATATTTCCAAACACGACAAGACTGATATAATAGAATTTTGAAGTATTGTTTCAAGTTCCATTAGCAAGAGTTTATCAACAAATTGATGATGGTAATCATGAAATGGTGACTATGTGCACTCAACAATGGGTGCAGTAATAACACCATTAATGCAAAACATGAATAATGCATGTGCTGTATTTTCCACTCAAATGGCTAAACTAAATCAAGCATTAGGTGTTGTTACCATAGATGAAGGTAATGCTGAATAAGGTCAAGAAAATGTTATCCTTGCAATGCAGCATCTTATTGAGATGAATGTTATGCCTAATTATAATGAAGATCATAATATGCTAATAGGAATATATGATAATCAATATCCTTCTTTGTAGTATGGTATTGTGCAAGTACTAAATAAAAATAATACAAAGATGCACAATGCTTTAAATATATTATTCCAATAATGGGTATTGCGAATTGAAATTCCAAGATGAAAGAGGACTCCCAAACTCACTAATTTCGTTGTTGAAAGTGGAGACTCTACTACCGAACATACTGCTAAATACACTATAGAATTAGGAGAATTTGTTAATAATGAAAGACTTAAAATGAATTTTTTTATTAATTCATTAACAAAAATATTTTTTATGGTTTTCGATGTGAAGGCCTAAATTTGTCTTGAGATTGATACAATTAGAACGGAGTTTCCACTAATTTTGTTTCACTCCAATTTTAGAAATAGAAATAGTTAAGATGGTTGCAAATGGATTTGATTACTATATTATAAATGATTTTTTTTTACAAATACACTTAGCTCAGTTGGGTTAAAATGTTTGACAAATAGAACATATCAGGGATGAGGAAAACGAGGATGTTTATGATGTTTACGTACGATCGTAGGTGTATGATGTTTACGTAATAAGAGTAAGTAATGAGGAAGAAACAAGGGAAACTGAAACTCTCGTAGGGTTCGTATGGGTTCGCAATGAGAAGGAGAACGCAAAGGAAATTGAAACACTCGTATAAAATTTACGTAATGAACATGAAACTGAAGAGGTTTACTGTTATATATAAAACCCTATTACAGCGCTTTTTTGAAAAAGCGCTGTAATAGGTCTCATTATTTTATTTTTTAAAAGCCTACTACAACCCTTTTTTATAAGTATTTTAAAGCGCTTGTGAAAAAGCGCTGTAAAAGACCTCCTTATTTTTATTTTTTTAAAAGCCTTTTACAGTGCTTTTACAGAAAGCGCTTTAAAATGCCTCTTTGTTTTATTATATGCAAATGCTGTGTGACCCTTTTACATCGCTTATTCAGAAAGCGCTGTAGAAGACCTCCTTATTTAATTTTTATAAAAACTTTTAGAGCGCTTTTTTAGAAGAGCGCTGTAATAGGGGTTTATATATAAAATGCATCTTTGTTTCATCATGTTCAAAGGCTGTGTGACCCTTTTACAGCACTTTTGAAGAAAGCGCTTTAAAAGACCTCATTATTTTATTTTTTAAAAAGCCTTTTAGAGCGCTTTTTTAGAAGAGCGTTGTAATAGGGGTTTATATATAAAATGCATATTTGTTTCATCATGTCCAAAGGCTGTGTGACCCTTTTACAGCGCTTATGAAGAAAGCGCTTTAAATGACCTCCTTATTTTATTTTTTTAAAACCCTATTACAGCGCTTTTTTAAAAGAGCGCTGTAATAGTGTTTTATATATGAAATGCCTCTTAGTTAAATTATTTTTTCATAAGCCTTGTAATAATTTATTTTCTTCCAAATTAGTTAAATTATTTTTTCTTCCAAATTGTGTTTAATTATTTTATATTCTTACACAACCTTTGTAATAATTTATTTTCTTCCAAATTATTTTTTTTCCAAATTAGTTAAATTATTTTTTCATAAGCCCTGTAATAATTTATTTTCTTCCAAATTAGTTAATTATTTTTTCTTTTAAATTGTGTTCAACTGATCAGGTCAAGTTCAAGCTAAATTACATGTATAACTTGAACTTAAATTGTGTTTAAGTTCAAGCTAATTAGTTAAACTGTTTGAACTTGAACTGATCATGTCAAGTTCAAATAGTTCAAGCTAAATTACATGATCAAGTCAAGTTCAGTATACAATTACATACAGTATAAGCAGAAAATTACAAATTAACAGTTCAAGCTAAATACCAAAATGCTCAATTACGGCAGATCAAACAATTAAATTACACATGAACCCAGTTCAGATAACATGGCTTAAAAACAATTAAACACATTAAAATGCCCTTCTTCTTTTCTTGGTGGGATTCACATTTGTTTGTGCATTCATGATACGAAACGATGGATTAATCGAAATTCCCTTATCATGATCATCTCTAAGATATAAACCATCATCAGTTGAATCAATTTCATGTGGTTGTGATGTTGCAAAGAAAAGATCATTACCAACATCTTCATCATTATTGTTATCATCACTTATTTTATTGGTCGATAGGATCAGTGACATAAAAAACTTGTTGAGCTTGCGACGCTAAAATAAAAGGCACATCTTTGTATCCCACCCTATTAAAATCGACAAGCAAGAACCTTGACTCATCAATCCGAACGCCATTATTATTATTGACCCACTTGCAACATAATATGGGAACACGAAACATTGTGTAGTCTAGCTCCCATATGCGCTCGATAACCCCAAAATATGATAGATTTGCATATATTGGGTTCTTGTCTTTTGCACTTGAGATATGCATCGCTTCAACTACGAGAGTGACTCCGCTATTTTGCATAGTTGTTTGATCATCTTGTACTTTGGTATAAAATGTGTAGCCGTTAATTACATAACCGGTGTAAGAAAATACATGTAAACTCGGACCATTTGCTAGCCACCTCAATCTCTGTGAAATTGATCTAGGGTCTACATCAAACTTTTAATGTATGTGATTTTTTAACCATGTTATGAAACTTCGATTATGCTCTCGAGTTATCCAATTTTGATTCCTATTCATGTTCAAACTAGATAACTGATCCATGTGTATTGTAACATACGGTTGAACCTCATCATCATTGTGTAGAACATACAATTGTGCCTGCTCCCATTCTGTCCTTGATATAGTCATTAGTCTTTTTCCAATTATCCCTTCTCCTGATAATCTTCGCGAATGACGAGACATGGGAAGCCCTATGGATTCAACATTTGACAGATATTCAGTACAAAATTCAGCAGCTTCTTCGACAATGTATCGTTCAGCAATACAACCTTCTGGCCGACTTCTACTTTTTACGTACCCTTTTAATATTTTCATATATCGTTCTATCGGGTACATCCATCTCATATAAGCTGGTCCACAAAGTTATGTCTCCTTAACAAGATGAACAATAAGGTGAACCATTATATCAAAAAACGAGGGTGGGAAATTCATTTCAAGCTCACACAAAGTAACAACAATTTCCCTCTGCAATGTCGTAAATTTCTGAGTATCGATCCCTTTACTACAAATTTCCCTGAAGAAGAAACATAAATTAGTTATGGCTCGGCGAAATTTTTCAGGTAAATTGAACGTATACCTATTGGTAGCAAATGCTCCAATAGAATATGAGTATCATGGGTCTTCAAACCTTTTAACTTGAGGTCTTTCATACAAACTAAAGTTTTAATGTTTGAAGAGTATCCTTCTGGAACTTTAACTTCGTGTGGAAATTTACACAAAACAATTTTTTCCTTTCTAGATAGAGTATGAGCGGCTGGAGGTAGATATGTGCGATTTCCTTTCTTTACGGGACCCAATTCATTTCTTATTCCCATATCGACCAAGTCCAATCTTGCATTGATGCCATCCTTAGACTTTCCTGGTACATTGAGTAACGTACCAATAACACTGTCAAACACATTTTTCTCAATATGCATCACATCGAGAAAATGTCTTACATACAATGACTTCCAATATGGCAATTCAAAGAAAATTGACTTTTTCTTCCATCCAGTTTTGACCAGCTCTCCCGCAAAAGGTTTGCCAAATTTATTGGTCAAACCTTGTACTTTCTCAAGTATTTGATATCCAGTTGATGCTACAAGAGCTCTATCTTCCTCTGATTTTCGATTGAATGCATTTCTCCACCCACGATACTAATGACTATAAGGTAAAAATCTACGATGTCCAAGAAATACATTCTTCTTACAATGTTTCAATCGCATCCAATTTGTACTCTCTTCACATATAGGACATGCACACTGACCTTTAATGCTATATCCTGATAAATTACCATATACTGGAAAATCATTAATTGTGCCGAACAACATAGCCCTCAAATTGAAACATTCTTTCTTATACTCGTCATAAATTTCTACACCTGTCTCCCACATAATTTTTAAATCTTCAATTAAAGGAGCCAAGTATACGTTGATATCATTCCCCAGTTGTTTGGGTCCAGAAATTAATACAGACAACATCACAAACTTACGCTTCATACATAACCATGGAGGTAGGTTTTAAATCAACAAAATCACGGGCCACGTGCTGTGTGAGATGCTTTGAAGACCATGTGGATTCATTCCATCAGTAGAAAGTGCATGGCGTAGATTTCTCGACTCTATCCCGAATTCAGGATACTCATGATCAATTTTTGCCCATTGCGGAGAATCTGCAGGGTGGCGAAACTTTCCATCTCTAATTCTTTCATCTGCATGCCATGTCAAGTGTTTTGAATCTTCTTCACTGCGATACATGTGCCTAAATCTTGGTATTATAGGAAAATACCACACGACTTTTGCTGGAGTAGATTATTTCTTCTTATATCGAGAGACATTGCATTTCAGACACGCCTTTAGTAATTGATATTCATTTTGAAATAAAATGCAATCGTTAGGACACGCATGAATCCTTTCGTAACTCATACCAATAGAGCACAAAATTCGTTTAGCCTCGTAGGTTCGACTGGGAAGTTCATTATCATCTGGCAACATATCTTTTAAGAGTGTTAGTAATTTTGTGAAGCTTTTATCAGACCATCCATTACTCGCTTTTATGTTGTACAACTTTAATATCGCCGAAAGTCTTGTGAATTTAGTACAACCATTATATAATGGTTTCTCCGCATCACTCAACAAGCTCTCAAACATTTTAGGACAAACATGAAGATCTTCTTCAACTGCTTTTGCAATCTCCTCAACTCGGTCTGGCTCATATGTATCTGTGTCGAAATCAGTTGAAACATATATATCTGTGCGGGTGTTTCCATTGATTTTCTCACCATGTCTTATCCAACATGTATAGCTTTGATCAATTCCATACCATACTAAATGTCCTTCCAATTCATATGCTCTAACGCGTTTTCCAAAACAACATTTTAAACAAGGACAAACGACTCTATTTGGATCTTTTGCATTCATCACTTCAAACTCAATAAACTCCTTCACTCCATTTTCATACTCTTTTGTCAATCGATTGGCAGACATCCATTTCCGGTCCATTTATATGACCTATATATATATAAATGCAGTTACACAATAAGCATGATTTCAAGTCTGATATATATGACCTATATATATATATATACACATATCTTATAATATTGGTCCAAGATTAATTGATTTCAAAACAGAACATATATCTCATGGGAACATATCTAATATCATGTAACAATTTATCAGTTTGAATTAGTCACAACAACAAATAAATAAAATACAGTACCTGAGACAACGTTGATTAATTTGTTTTATAGGAGGAACAAGGTAAATCAATTTGTAGATGGGATCACAGGAGGGTTCGCAGGGTAGAGGAGATGAGGGTTCGTAGGATTTGGACAACATATTAAATTTGTTTTAAATTTGTTTTTATTTACTTAAAGTGAATGTTTTTTATTTAAAATGAATGATTTTACAGCGCTTGTTAAAAAAGCGCTCTAATAGGTCCTATAAAAATGTGAAAGGGCAAGCCTATTACATCGCTTGTATCAAAAGCGCTGTAATAGGTCATTTGATTATGTGAAAGCGCAAGGCTTTTACAACGCTTCAACAAGAAGCGCTTTAAAAGCTATTTAACATAAGGTGGGAGCGCTACATTTTACAGCGCTTGTGTTTAAAGCGCTCAAAAAGCGCTGTAAAAGGCTATGTGAGAGCGCTTCAATTTACAGCGCTTTTTAAAAAAGCGTTGTAAAAGAGTTATAAACATTATGTGCAAGCGTATGTGACTCTATATGACCCTACAACAACGCTTTTTTTTACAGCGCTCGTAAAAAAAACCGCTGTTGTATCCTCCGTTATTTTTAAAAAATTATACAACAGCTCTTGTATTTAATAAGCGCTGTAAAAGACGCGCTACAAAATGTCATTTTTGGCATAGTGAAAAAGGAATAAGTTCTTAAGCAGGAATAAATTAATTATGTCCTACTTAATATTTCTGAATGTGATCCCATTTCTGATGCATATGAAGAGAACATGGAAGAATTAAAAGAAGGACATCCTTACACATGCCAAGATATAATTCTTGTTAAAGGGAAATAAATTAGTTATGCCTTGTAACAACCCTCTCACTATCTTAGAAATATTTATCAGATTTAAGTATTAGTTAAAAATTCTATAATTTTAGTAATTGTTAATGCTGTGTTTTTAGTAATATTAATTTAGGATCAAGGGTAATATAGCAAAGTAATAGTATAAACAAGTGGCAAAAAGAGAGCATACCACATTTACATCTCTCTCATTCTCCTTCACTCACAGGTACTAACCCATCTTCCACCTTCGTTTCTTTAATTTTTTACATTCACACATTCTCAAAGCATTCTGGAGAAAACCCCATTGTTTTTGTTCATCATCTCCATCAAATCCTCCATTGATTATTATATTTTTTTTTTTCATTTTTTATATATATTTATATTTTTTTTTATAAAAAGTCTAAAAAAAGTGGCAGACAAAATTAGGAGTCAACAATTGTCCCTCTTTACTTAGAATTTACTTGAGAATCAAAGTAAAGGATAAGAAAAATGACAACTCTAATTTTGTCCGAAAAGAATCTTTGTAGAAGAGTGCAAGTTTTTTTCCCGACTTCAAGATAATGGTAGTTTTCTCAGCTTCGGGAGCAAGTCATTTTCTTGACTTCAAGATGCGAGTCGTTTTCTCGACTTCGAATGCGAGTCATTTTCCCGACTTCAAAATGCAGGTCATTTTCTTTGCTTCGGGTGCGATTCGTTTTCACCGGTTCAACATCGGGGTCGTTTTCTCGGCTCTGGGTGCGAGTCATTTTCCCAGCTTCAAGATGCGGGTCATTTTCTCGGCTTTGGGTGCGAGTCGTTTTCCAGACTTCAAGATGTGGGTCTTTTTCTCAGCTTTGGGTGCGAGTCGATTCCGCGGCTTCAAGATGCAGGTCGTTTTTCCGACTTCATTAGGCAGGTCATTTTCTTGGCTTTGGGTGCGAGTCGTTTTCCCAGCTTCAAGACGCGCGTCGTTTTCTTAGGTTTTTGTGCAAGTGGTTTTCCCGTCTTCAAGATGTGGGTCGTCTTCTCGGCTTCAAGATGTGGGTGGTCTTCCTGGCTTTGGGTGTGAGTCGTTTTATTGGGTTCAAGATATAGGTCGTTTTCTCGGCTTCGGCGGTGAGTCGTTTTCCCGGCTTCAAGACGCGAGTCATTTTCTCAGATATGAGTGAGATTCGTTTTCCCGGCTTCAAGATGTAAGTCATTTTCTCGGCTTCAGATGCAAGTCGTTTTCCTGGCTTCAAGATATAGGTCATTTTCTCGGCTTCGCTTTAAGATGCGGGTCATTTTCTAAGCTTCGGGTGCGATTCGTTTTCCCAACTTTATGATGCGGGTCGTTTTCTCGGTTTCAGGTGTGAGTCATTTTCACAGCTTCAAGATGCGGTTCATTTTCTCAGCTTTGGGCGCAAGTCGTTTTCCCCACTTCAAGATGCTGGTTGTTTTCTCGGCTTCGAGTGCTAGTCGATTTCCCGACTTCAAGATGCGGGTTGTTTTCTTAGCTTCAAGCGCGATTCATTTTCCCGGCTTCAAGATGCTAGTTGTTTTCTTGGCTTCGAGTGCGAGTAAATTTCCCAACTTCAAGATGCAGGTCGTTTTCTCGGCTTCGGGTGCGAGTCGTTTTCCCTGCTTCAAGATGCGGGTTGTTTTCTCAGCTTTGTGAGCGAGTCGTTTTCCCGGTTTCAAGATGTTGGCTATTTTCTCGGCTTCGAGTGCGAGTCTATTTCTCAGCTTCAAGATTTGGGTCGTTTTCTCGGCTTTGGGTGCGAGTCATTTTTCCAGCTTCAAGATGCGGGTCGTTTTGCAAGTCGTTTTCCCAGCATCAAGATGCAGGTCGTTTTCTCAGCTTCGGGTGCGAGTCGTTTTCCCGGCTTCAAGATGCGGGTTGTTTTCCCGGCTTCAAAAGATCCGGGTCGTTTTATTTGCTTTTGGTTCGAGTCATTCTCCCAACTTTAAGATGCGGGTTGTTTTCTCGAATTCGAATGTGAGTCATTTTCCCGGCTTCAAGATGCGGCTCAATTTCTCAACTTTAAATTTACGAAATGTCATGAATGAATATGTTGGCTTTTATTATTATTTTTATAGGACACGATCGTTCAAATCTTGGATAAGAAGGGCACATATACATTTTTCTTGAATGTGATATCTTTGATCTGTCTTTCTTGTTCCTTTTTTTTGTTTATTCACTGCATATTTTTATAAAAATATGTTATAAATTATTATATGTATTATTTTGTGGTTAAGGGTGGTGTCACATGTATCCTCTGTTTGTGAGCCAATTTGGTGCCCATCTCACACCCAACACATCTGCCATGATAGGTTCTACTATAATATTTTCTAATCTGCATGTGCTGAGAATTATTTCCCCTAGCCAGTTATGCATAGCAAGACCCTAACCTGCCTTTTCCCTTCTAAAAACAACATGTATCCACATAAGTTATCACAATATTAATGTTAGCACCTAATTGGTTCTCTTCACGGTGGTTAAATAGATTTCTTCATTATTTTGGATTAGCTTCATTGAATGATTTAACAAAGCAAAAGGTTTCCTCAGTAATATAGATGGGATTGAATTGGGTTCCGTGGAAGACATCTTGGTTTTGTCCATTCCATAGTTTCCACAAAACAGTTGGACTCCCAATTTATCTTGGCAAGTAAGCAAACGTAGAATCCAACAATCATTTTCCCCACATATTATTCAAAGCTTGCAAAAGTCAGATCGCTTTTCCATTGTCTCGTGTCTTCGCCAATAAGATCAAACACCAATGCATCTTCATTTATTTGACATTCTAGAGTTCTTAATCGATTGTCGAGCTCTTCAGGTAACCATTTATGTTGCCATAACTTCACATTTTTGCCATTACCGATGTTCCATACTCCTCCCTTAACAATATGTTCACGAGCACTAAGGATACTCTTACAAGCATAGCTTGGTTGATATCCTTCTTTGGTAATCGTGAACTCCCCTCTAGGTAGTATCAAACAATGTTTGCCTAGCAATGCCTTGTTAAACTCACCAATTCCCCTAAGGCCCATTCCTCTACCTTTCTTAGCTCTTGAGAGTCGATCCCAACTCATCCAATAAATTTTCATTTTTTCCTCACTAGTTCCCCACAAAAATCTTGCTAGCATGGTATTAGTCTCCTTGCAACATCCAACCAGCATTTTGTAGCAACTAAGCATATTGTTCGGAATTGCTTGGGCCATCGCTTTAACGAGAGTTTCCTTGCCCACCTTAGAGAGGGATATTTCCTTACATCCTTTAACCTTCTTCAAAACTTAGTCAATTACAAAAGAGAAGACTACCTTTTTGGATTTCTCAAAAGGAATAGGGAAACCTAGGTATCTCGACTGAGCCTCCATAACCTTTATGCCCATCATGTAACATATCATTTTTTTATCTTCATTTGGCCCATTTCAGCTAAAGGAGGTTTCAGATATATCTAGATTAACAACCTGTCCCGAGGCTAGTTGAACGCTCTGTATGGTGTTAAGGATTTTCCTTGCTTTATGAGGACTAGCTCTGGACAAAAGCAAATTGTCATTTGCAAAGAACAAATGAGATAGTTGAGATGCAGATCTTACCACCTTGATGCCATGAATCTCTTTGGTCCCTATTGCTTTGTGAATTAATCCTAAAAGTGCATCTGCACACAAAATGAACAGGTAAGGTGAAATGGGGTCTTCTTGCCATTAACCTCTCTCTGGTATAAATGGCTCACTTGGGAAACCGTTGATGAGGATCTGATCAATGATGAAACGCCTCTCACAATTAGTTCCACCATCTTGTGAAGTTAGCCCATAGAAGTAAGAACTAATTCCACAAATGACCATTTGATGCAATCATACGCCTTTGACATATCAGCTTAAGAATTTTTTGTGATTTATTTTTTCTAAATAATTTTTTTTACTACCTAAAATTTATATATTAATTGTGTATCTAATTTATAATACCTGTGATGGTAAATTGCAACCACCAAAATTTGTCAATTTTATTTTTGTTGCAATGAACAATCAAACAAAGTATATATATAAATTATGTTATTATGAAATTTCATAAAATCTTTTTGGACGTAATTAAGGAGTGTATTTAGGTTGACAACTCAATATATAGTTGGAGTATATAAAGGAGTGTATTTAAGTTGACAACTGAGTATATAGTGTAGGTGGCACAATTGTGATTATGTGGTATATAGAATGCTAATGTGTCATGACCAACACTTGGGGGTTGTTATAATATATTATAATAGATAAGTCAGAATCATGTCTCATGTTTTAATATATTATACTATAATTAACATAAAATTTTAATTACATAAGTCTGGAACTAATCTTTTGAAGATAAATCCATGTCACATGTTCCTCCAACTGCTAAATAAAAATAAATGGAGTGAGATAAAAATATCTGAGTGAGCTCTGAAATTAAAAGGAGGGGAAATTTTAAAATATTTATTTCATAAATACACATAAAACATGAAAACAGTATGCATCACTTGCTAAAGCTCTCAGGTTCAATTTTCATAAGAGCTTAACTTAAAACATTATTTCTTTCTTTCTTAATAATTATGAAATATATATGACCTCAAATATTTTCCTTGGAATATAGAAAAATGCCCAATTATCTTAATGTGGGTCACCAATATAATTGAGACCTGATTGGTAAAGGTGGTCTAGTCCAACCCCAGCAAGTGTCCTAATTGTTCTCCATTACATGTTATTTCATGCCTGGAACAACCTGAATGTCCCACCGTTGATAAAGCCATGCATGATCTGATTATAAAGAATGCAATGCACTTGAGATGTTATGTATGTAATGCCTTTGAAATGTCATGTATGCTATGTATCCTACCTCCAAAACTCTTATAAATAACTTGAAAATATATTGAAAAATGAAGTTGGAATTAAATCCTAAGTCCCTGTTCAGAGTTGGAACCAAAGGTAGAACTCTTGACCGGAGGATGTGCATTTTGGAGTAACAAATCATAGGCTGCATGACCAGAGGCAGAGGTAGACGATACATGACCAGAGGTAGAGTTGGAGGATATGTGACCAGAGGTAGAGTAAAAGGATACATGACCAAAGGCAGAGTCAGTGGATACGTGAGCTGAGGCACAGTTAGAGGATACGTTACGAGAGGCAGAGTCAGATGATACGTGACCAGAGGCAGCATCACAGGATACGTGACCAAAGGCAAAATCAGAGGATACATGACCAAATGCATAGTTAGAGGAACTTGGATAAGAGGTAGCATGATCAAAGAAACTTTGATCGTAGGCAAGCTGATCAAAGGAACTTTGATCAGAGGCAACATGATCAGAGTAACATGGATAAGAGGCAACATGATCAGAAGAACTTGGACTAGAGGCAGCATGACCAAAGGAACTTGGATCAAAGGAAGCATGATCAAAGGAACTTTGATCAATTGTAGCATGATCAGAGGAAAGATAGAATCTATTATATATATTAAAATAGACTCCCACATAAACATCATTTAATATTGTGACATTTCATTCAAATATTGTCACCTCAACAAAATATCCTACGTGGCATATCTAAAAAGGTTTTCCTCTTCAATTCTCCTTATTATTCAACTTCCAATTTGCTTTAACACACATATTATTATTATTATTATTATTATTATTATTATTATTATTATTATTATTATTATTATTATTATTATTATTATTATTATTATTATTATTATTATTATTATTATTATTATTATTATTATTATTATTATTAAGCAACTAATATTATGTATAACTATTAATGTGTCATGAGTTACAAATTAAAGTACAATCAATATATAATTTTTTTTACATATACTATTCTACTTCTTCAAACAATCTCTACGATTAATCTATACGATTATAGGCAAAGAAAAAGCATTTCTCTAGAGCCAAAAACAGAAGTAATTTACTAGAGGCAAAATACATGGAGTCATAAAATGGCTAGTAAAGGCAAAAACAGAAAGAGAAGTCAGAGGCAGAAATACTCAAAGTCGAGAAATGGCATCAAAGGCAACATGCCTAGAAAGGTAAGTTAATCATTAGTGGTAGAATGCCCAAAATCATGAGTTAGGAATAAGAGGAAGCCATTAAGAAGAACGTTAGAGGCAAGCAACAGAGAATGCACTTGGGGCATACACTAATTCATATCCATTTCTTCAAAGCTTCTCACCAGGTTCCCCAACTTCCTTATAATACTTTCAATCCTCAACATAAAAGGTAAGTCATAAACCTGATCTAGAAAGAAAGCTCGTGCATTTCCATCTCTTAGGGTTGTTCATTACCCAATATTCGATTCAGAATAGGAAGGTTACAATCTAAGCTCCATGGCCAAATTTTGCACATTAGATCCGCCTCCTTCTTGGTCTTAAGCCTTAAAAGGAATACATTCTTGTTGAGATCTTGAATCACAATCTAGTTATTTAGTCTCCAAGTTTGGGTCATGGTTTGTTTGAAGGCTTACATTCATCCATTTTAAATTTATTAAACAATTTTCTTGTATATTTGGTATAATACATTAATCAACCATTTAGAATTTGATGAATTTGCATTCCAATAATGAATATTAGTTCTCCCATCATGCTCATCTCAAATTAATTCTTCATTAACTTAGAAAATTCTTGACAGTGCTTGCCATTAGTAGAACCAAAAATTATATCATCAACATATATTTGGACAATGAGAAAGTCGTTCATAGATGATTTGCTAAATAAAGTAGCCACTTTCAAAATCTATTTTTTAATAATAAACTGCTTAGTTAGTCATACCAAGCTCGTAGAGCCTGTTTCAAACCATACAAAGATTTCTTCAATATGAAAACAAAGTCAAGAAACTGGTTATCTTCAAAGCCTTGAGGTTGTTTGGCATACACTTCTTCATTTATATAACCACAAGGATGAGTCACATAGAGTTTTTGTATTCCAACAATATGTAGTGATCATGGGGGTGAATTTGAAAATAAGCCTTTTGAAAACTTCCATGAAGAGAATGAAATTTTACATAATTTTATTCTCCTAGAACACCTCAACAAAATGGTGTTATAGAAAGAAAAAATACATCTCTTTAGGAAATGGCACGTACCATGATTCATGAAATGAATGTTGCCAAACACTTTTGGGTAAAAGCAGTGAACACTACATATTATATTCAAAATAGAATCTATATTAGACCTATTCTTAATAAGACTCCTTATGAACTGTGGAAAGGAAAAAAACCCAACGGTTCATACTTTGATTAATTTGGTTGCATATGCCATATTTTGAATACCAAAGACAATCTTGGCAAGTTTGACTCACGATCTCAAAAGTGCATCTTTTTGGGATACTCTGAAGGTCTAAAGCCTATAGAGCATAAAATAAAGAGACATTGTTTGTTGAGGAATCAATTCATGACTAGTTTGATGACAAAAAACTTGACCATAAAAGTCAAAGCAAGATGTAGATTTATAGATATCAAGGACATAAAATAATGAACAATTTACAAGTCAAAGTCATCCAGAACCCAAACATGGATGGAAATACAAAACTTCATGTAAGACCCTTAATTTTAAATTCTAATTTATGCAATTTTATTATATTTTTGGTGTGGAATTCTAAAGCTTTTAGCCAATTTTAATGGTATTTTGTGTGTTAAATGCCAGAAATATTTTATGAGACCCGTTTAAAATTATTTGGCGAGAAATAATTTAATTACGTTGCGGAAAATTTATTATCGAACTATTTTGTTAAAAATATCTATAGTTGCTAAAAAATTTACCTGTCGATTGAGTTGCAATGAGAATAGATATTTTTATCAAAATAGTTTGAGATGTGAGTGAAACGATGTGTGTAAGAATATTTAGATATTTATTGATTTGGTTTAATTATAATATATATATATGTTAGTAAGTAGTATAAGTAATAATAAATATATTATATTAGTTAGATGTTAGTATATACATATATATATATATACATATATAGTATGAGTTACATATATGTATATAGTTATATTATATATAGAGAGAGAGAAAAGAAATCAGAACATATGCCTTTTCCAGCTTCTCGTGCTCGCACTGCTTCCATTTCTTTCATTTTTTTCCAGCTTTCAAACCAAAACCAAAAGAAAATCAAAACCCATCAATTTAAAACCTCCATTTTCTTCTAGATCTAAGCTTCCATTCGAGAAGTGACAGAAGGGAAAGTTGCTCCTTGCCACGCTACGGTGCTAGTGAGCTAACTTTGGAAGCGACGTGCGAACAAAATATTTTACCGGAATTTATCGCGGTACCGTAATCGGTTGTTTAAGCTATCGTTAAGGTAAGGGC
The DNA here is from genome assembly GCA_037974735.1 of Cicer chorassanicum. Lineage (NCBI taxonomy): Eukaryota > Viridiplantae > Streptophyta > Magnoliopsida > Fabales > Fabaceae > Cicer > Cicer chorassanicum. The sequence continues at coordinate 17,418,637 of JBBPBP010000003.1, forward strand.
TCCTTCCAAACTTTTATTTTGCATTTAGGACATTATATGTGATTTTATGGAAAAGAAATTTGGTGTATTTGATGTGTAAAATGGTGAAAATAAATTTAATTCGTTTATGCGTGAATTAGCGGAATTTAAAATTGACGCGGTTGAGACGTAGTTTGATATGAATTGTGTGCGATTTGCTGAGATTGAATTAATGTGATTAATGTGGTCAATTTTGTTAGTAATGGTTGACAAAAAAAAATTGATTTTGACGTGTTTGAGTTACGAAATGAGTTATTTTCAAATAAATGAGTTTGAACTTTAGTTGTGAACAAATTGTTACAAATATTTATGTTTATGTAGTTAGCTCCTTGAGTCTCGAAAAGGAATCGAGGCTGTTGGCACCGAGTTAGCGGTGGAGAGAACTCTGAGATATTAATGTTATTGTGGTGATTCATGTTTGGTGTGATTGATGTGTTCATAACTAATATTATGAATGTTGAGATGTATTTTATGTGTAGATTGGAGGAAAATGAATTTATTGTGTTTATGGGTGAAATTGTGGAAGTTGAATTTAATGTGTTTGAAATGTGGAGTTGTGAACACGGATGAGTCACGATTAAATTTGGCGTGAAATTTTGGAAGTCGAATTGATTGAATTTGTCGTGTTTGATGTGTGGTTTGCAGAAAATGAATTTAAGGTGTTTTATGTGAAATTGTTTTGATGTGTTTGAGGAGTGATTTGAGGAAATAAATTTGGTGCAAATGCATGTTTGCATTTATGGAAATTAATGGGTGTATTGTGGTTGAAATATGACGAGTTTTGAAAATGAGTAATTGGTAGTGATTTGGTGTGGATTTGTGGAATTTGGATTGTTGTATTTAATGTGGTTTGTAGATTGAATTTGATGTGGATTTGTTGGATTATGAATTAATATGTCTGAGTATGCTCTGTGAAAAGTTTTGAAAAATCATTAGTGTTAAATGAGTATTAAAAAAGGGGAATCTTTTAATAGCTGCCTTTACTTAATGGTTGTAGTGAAAAGAGTTAGAGTATGCTCATGCATTTCATAGTACATGGTGACCGCGATGGGCCATTGTGATAGTGGTAACCGTGATGAGTCACGAGATGATGCCATGTGAATAGTTGGTTCATCTTATCCTTGCGTGGATTTTCGCGTCGTGCTGATCTGTGAGAGATTGCACTCTTGTAAGTCGTGCTGATCTGTGAGCGATCGCACGCATAGAAAATTAGTACTGGTCTGTGAGAGGCTGTACGATAGTAAATTGTGCTGATCCGTGAGAGATTGCACCTTGATAATTAGTACTGGTCTGTGAGAGACTGTACAATTATGATTTACACCCTTTCGAGGAGGGTGTTGGTTTGGAATTCCGGAATCATGTGCATTGGCATATACGCATTTCATTAGGGTGCTTGGCACACGAGTCATGTTTGATATACTGTGATGGTTGTATATACATACTTGATTGTGGTTTGTAATTGTGCTGTATTTGATGAGGGTTATTGATTGACCTTATGTGGTAAACGTTGAATGATATCGAAACATTTTCAAAATTGAAAATTATGCTATTTTCACAGTTGTATTTGGATATAAGGATGCTTTATTCGAATACGACAGTGCAGTTTGTTAAAAACTTCATTTTTCAACTTTGATTATGCATGTGTGGCATATGAAAACCTTTTCTAGATGTATGCTAAGTTGAAAGGTTATTTTGTGCATTTAAAATTTAAATGCTATGTGATGTTTGTTAATTTTCGGTTGGTGACCTTTACAATTATTGTGGAAACTGGGCTTTGCCCTCATATGAGAATCAGGATCGTCCTACCAGTTAGTACTCTGGAGATGGGAACGGAGTTAGACTTGCCTGACCACTGCTGTGTCAGAAGGATTTCTTCGGGGCGCGTGGAGATCACTTGAGTTATAGTTTTTTTGTAGCTTGATCAGATTAGATGGCTGTATAGGGGCTAAATGTCTATCTGTTGTGACGTGGGGAAGTTAAAATTCTAGGGGCAGTGCTTTTGTACAGGTGTCTGCCGAGAATACCCCAGGGGTATGAGCTACGTTGGATAGGTCTCATAGCCCCGGTGTATTTTTCTGTTTTAAATATTTTGGATTTTCATTTCAAAAACTGTTTCTGCTGTTTGTAATTATTGTTGACTTTTTTTGTTGTGATACGACTTAAACATTTTATCCAAAGGTATTTATCTCTTTATTATGAATTTGAATTTGTTTTAAAAAAAAAAAAAATCGGGCTGTTACACTTCACATTTAGACTCTTTGATCATAGGAAATGTAAATGACCCTATAAAGACAAGGTCTAATGGAAGAACTAAAATTCTTTCTTGGAATCCAAATATGTCAAAGCTCAGATGGTGTATTAATTCATCAGACCAAATATACAAGAGAACTGCTTAAGACATATAAAATAGATTAATGTAAGTGTACATCTACACCTATGCATCCAACATGTTCTCTTGATAAGGATGATTTAGCTAAAAAGGTGGATTAGAAGGTATACAGAGGGATGATTGATTATCATCCTTACTTAATTGCCTCTAAACCTTATATTAAAGAATCCCAATCAATAGTTGTTAAGAGGATCTTTAGATATCTGAAAGGGACTACTAATCTTGGTATGTGTTATAAGCCATCCTCTGAGTATAGGTAAGTAGGCTTATGCGATACTGACTATGCCAAAGACAAGCTAGAAAGGGAAATCACCAGTGGAAACTGTACATTCCTTGGTGAGAATCTAATCTCATAGTCAAGCAAAAGACAAAGGACTATTGCTTTATATACAACGAAACATATTTCAGCAGCCAGTTGTAGCACTCACCTATTGTGGATGAAATATCAACTTAAAGATTTTAAAATCAATGAGAGTAACATTCCTATATTTTGTGATAATATGTCAGCTATATGTTTAACCAAAAATCCTATGTTACATTTGAGGCCAAAACCTATAGAGATTAAATATCATTTTATAAGGACTATGTCCAAAAGGGAATTTTAGACATTAAATTTGTTAACACTGATCATTGGGTTGCAGATATTTTTACAAAAACCCTTTTTTGATGACATATTTAATTTTATAAAGAAAAATCTAAACAATATGTTTATAAAGGAATGATGATGAAGTCCTTGTGTGTTTTTGCCTCTAGTAAAATAGAGTAAATGGTTATATATATATGTTCTACCTCTGTTGAAATTGAACTTGTTTTGTGGCTCTGATCAATTAAAATTCAATTAATTATAATATGCAAGTTTTCTAGTAAGATATTTATGGTCAGTGATTTTCTGACAAGTGTTGCTTATGCATGGTAACACATGCTCGACAATTATTATTTTTAGAAACTCAAACATGTTTTTTAAAACAAAAAAATCACCACCAATCACCATTCTCATATATTTCTCACGCATTTTTTCTCTCTTTCAAACCTTTGGAACTCTATGAATATCTCCTGCATTCAAATGGCTTCAGGCTCAACCTCTCACCTACTGACTCTGACTTTGATAAAAATACCTTAGAAGAAATCATTGAGGCAACCCTAGTCGAACATTTTACAGCCCTTAGATACAAATCCCATCATTACCCTCTTAACACACAATTTCCAACCCCAACAACATCCTCTACTCACACTAAGCCCCCACAAACACATATGCATTCTACCAATCCAATTACACCTACCCTTTCCACACCTGCCTCTGATCCCCCCACCTAAGCTTTTGAATCATATTTACCATGCGACTGAGATAGTAGATCACGTAGTTATCGACTTAGTCTATGAAAAAACATCTTCAAATGACTCTTTAGCTCCAATCTCACCTCAACCTAAACCTGCCACCTCTATCCCTTTGGAGCTAGCTCACTTCATTCCTTCCATTCTCTCTAGCTTTCCAAACATTGATTCATTCTTTACTTCTCTATTTGCCAAAATCACCATGATTCGCAATAAGAATACTTAGAGTTTGGATCTTAATAATGTTTTAAATCATTGGAACAAAACCCCTATATTTTTTTACCAATTGGATAAGGGACAACATGGATCATGGAATACGTTTGGCCTCTCATAACTCTATTGCTTTCAAAAACACTACTGAGATCTTCTATCGTTGGGTCTTGCAACTTCAAAAAGCTCAAAGCAATCGGTCTAGAAAGCTATTGACATCCCCATCAGACGGTCCATCAAGTTAAGATCCATCTCCTTCTAGTTTTGTTCATTTGGAACAAGCCGTGGTTGCTCACTTGGCAACATTGCAGTTTCCTATTTATTCCACAGGTTAAAATACCTTCATTAGATTTTCATCCTACTATTGCTTCAGGATCTGCAGATTTTGCCTTCGATATTTTGCTTTGATATACCTTCATTAGATCTTTTTGTCTGATGACAAAAATGTGCGTATATGTTTTTAAGAACCATTACTAATGTTTATCAATTTATCTAGTTAGAATATCATTCATCACTTTTACTTTTAAATGTGCGTATATTAAGGGGGGATACTCTGCTATGATATTTTATGTTGTTTGATTCTATTAAAATTCAAAAAATTGTTCACAAAAAATCGATGTTTGTCGTCATAAAAAATGGAGAGATTGTTAGAACCAAATTCGTTTGAAGAACTATGATCCTTACTTGTTTTGATGATTATAAAAATTATTTTGTGGGAACAATTTAAAGCACTAATGTTTTGATTTAAGTATGCAGTTCCCTGATCATGTAATCTTACATGACTTTATGTTGCATCCTCTGATATTTGGATAATTTAAAAGAACACCAAGACATTGTCTTGAAAATCGTATTTGATTATGACAAACATGCCCTCAAACATGCCTCTTGTGATTCTGATTTTGCAAGAAACGCTTTGATAATTATGCGTCTGATTATTGTGATAGGCCTTTTGATCATCTGGCTCTAATAGAAATTAAACACTCTGATACAAGTCAATGGTCTAACAGAAATTCGATGTTATAATAATAAGTCAATGCTCTAAAGAAGTCAGATTTTATCATCCTCTGCTAAACATCATCAAATTGTTATTTGTCTAATGAATTGTGTGACATACTCTAATTATGGCAACCTCTGCTCTTCTTATTTCCTTATCAAGATACGTTGAATCGGTTATGAAGATTGATTTGGACAAGTTTTAATGGTGAATCAACCTTTGAAGATTTGATGTAAAACTTTATGATACATGCTAATTTCTTGCAATCACGACATAGGCCAGAAAACCCAAATAACCCTGAGGTTTCTCTATAAAAGGATGTCCAATTTTTATTGAAAAATAACAACAAAATATATTACAAAAAACATCATATTACATTCTCTACACCTGTGTTCTTAACCCTATTATTTTTCTATGTGTTGAGAGATATCTTACTTTATGAGAGCATAACTTTATAAACACACTCTTGTGAGCGTTATTTAGAGAAACTCCGTAATCCCAATAATATTATATATATATATATATAATATTAATTTTGTAAATTTTTAAAGTTATAAAAAAAATGCGATAAAAGATATTGTAGAGTTTGTAATTAAATGAGTATTTTTTACTGCTAAAAAAAGATAAAAGAACAATATCTTGTAAAAGTTTAATCATAAAAAAAAAATTAACAATTTTACAACCGTTTCAAGTTAGATTTGAACTTTATTTACAATATCAAATTTGTACCATTTAGCTGATTTTTTATGGTCTATAGACATAAAATATTAATC
>JBBPBP010000003.1:17424665-17463977 GCA_037974735.1 Cicer chorassanicum
AAAAAAAATACAAAAGTTGTATATTGACTATTTTTAATGTCTACTTTTTATACACTCCACTGTATTATTTTATCCAAATAGTAAGATTTCATGATTTTGTCCTTAGAAAAAATGTGTTTCAGAAAATATATAAATTTTTCTCTAAGTCCACATGAGTAATGATATAATAAGAAAAAATAGAAAAACAAATTGTTGACCTAATTCAAAATTATATCTCTCTATTTGATTTAAATATTAATTTTAGTTATCTAATAAGTGACATGTGATAGATTTCGTAGATATTATAAATTTTATTAAATTTTTTTTTTCAGTAATGATACTATATAATATTCAATTTGAAAAATATTTATGGAGGAATAACCGTTATCAATAATAATGGAGGACAAATAATTGATATTTATTGTATTGAAATTGGTAACTTATGGCACATGAATTGGTAATTTATTGTATTGATTGATATTGATATTGATAATAGATACTGGATTTTGAGGCAGTCGGATTGGTCAGGAGAGAGGGGAAAAGCTACCGTTATCAATAATAATAGAGGACAAATAATTGATATTTATTGTATTGAAATTGGTAACTTATGACACATTAATTGGTAATTTATTGTATTGATTGATATTGATATTATAATAGATACCGGATTTTGGGGCAGATTCGGATTGATTAAGAGAGAGGAGAAAGGCTATTTAGAAAGTGAACGGGAACTCTCTAGGAAGATGTACACATCAGCTTTTTAGCTGAGGTGACAAATGTTCGCTGACGTGGAGGAAATAGCATGAGGTGGCAGGAGTCTCTTTTAATTATATATAATAGATTCTATTCTCTTCAATGAATTTTTCAAAAGGTTTATTTTCAAATTCACCCCCATGATCACTACAAATTGTTGCAATACAATGACCTTTTTCATTTTGCACTTGTTTGTAGAAGGTAGTAAAAACACTATGAGATTCATCTTTGCGTTAAAGGAACTTTACCAATGTCAGTCTGGAATAGTCATCAACAATAACGAGTCTATACTTACACTAATAGAGGTTGTTCTTATAGGACCACATAAGCCAAGATGTAAAAGTTTAAGTGGTCTATCAGTGGAAACAACATTTTTTGAACAAAAATATGATTTTGTCTGTTTCCCTTTCTCACAAAGAAGACAATGAAGCAAAGCAACACATAAATTGACATAAAGTACAAGATATACACTGCATCAAAGGTATTGTCTATCTAGAGGATACTTCTTGTTGTTCGAATAGTCATTCGACGTTACACATTTTAATGTGTAGATTTGCAGTATATATCTTGTACTTTATGTAGGACAATACCTACGATACATTATATATATTGCAAATGTACACATTAAAATATGTAACATTGAATCATTATATCGATTGCAGCACCTTTTTTGTACATCTCAAACAGCTCTTTTTTCACCAGCTATATCTTCATAAGTATTTAAATAACATCATTTGAATTGAAGAAGGTGATTGTGATCATTATGATATGGTCCTTGAAAACATCAATAAAGATAGAAGATCAAATGGAGATTGTCTCCATCAGATTGTTCCGTTGTACATCCATGGTAAGAAAGATAAAATAGAAAAGAAAAAGGCTAGTTCAAGTGTTGTTGGACAAATTTATTTTTATCATTTTTACAGAAAATTTAGTAAGTCGACAAACATAAGAGCCAAAAATCAAGGCTTGTGGACTTAGCGATTTTTTGAAGAAGTGTCATACTTCAACATAATAATTCAAATCGACAGTAGAAGAGTGTAACCCTTATCACGCATCGAAGATAAGAACTCGACATAGCTTTATGTAGTATCAAGTAGCACATTTCATATTATATTTGGCTGGTGATGTGGGTCATGTTGAAACGACTCTCCATTAGACTAATTTAAAAAAAAAAAAATAGTAGCATATGGCTTCATTTTAGTGATTGCTTATTTGTTTTCAAAAATCAAATATAACACAATGATTACCGATTCTCTGACAAAATTTCTAAGTACACCATTTACTTTTAATTCATTTTCTTTTTTGTTTTTTTAGTTTCTCATTTTTAAGTTCAAGTTATTTTACTTTTCCTTTTGTTTAATTTTGTGCACTTTAATTCCTTGCAATTTACTTTCCTACAACTATACAATTTCTTCTTGATATTATGTATTTGTTCATACTTGTCGAGCAGTCTCTTGCATTCGCACTTGAGTTTGTTCGTTTCAAGTACTTTCAAATGATTGCACAAATTTCTGCATTAAATTGTTGTTTTTATTTACAAAATTATGCATTGTACTACCGATGTTCTTCAATTTCTACCAATATATATGAAAATATGGGGCTTTTTTTTTGATGAATTGCATACCATAAAGCTTGTTTTATTCATGCCACTGTTAATCATGGCTTGTTTGTGACTTATCTCTGATCGATTACTTTTAGGTGGACTAACAAATGAGGTAATTGATTTTCATGGTTCTATCAATTCATTATACTTTTATCTCTATAAAGCTTTCCACCCACACACATTGTGCAGTTATTAAAGTGTATAATATATATTTTATGCTGGTTTGTTAGGATATGCAATTTATTAAAGTAAATATATTTTCAAACTTCAAAATAAATTGCAAAAGATCTTGATGGCCTATACTTGCTGTGTCAAACAAAAAACTTATTAGTACTTCATTTTCTTGTATCATGTATTATATAAGTTACATTAATTTACTTGTCATTTCATATTATAGGCTGGTAGCTAGTTTTTTTAAGAGAATTCTTAATAAGATATTAAGGGACATTTGTATGTTAGATACGGTTAAGTGTTTGTTATATAGTTGGAATTTGTAAATTTGGTTAGTATTAATTACAAATGAATTAAGTAGTAAATTTAATTATGATCACTATATAAAATGTTTCATATATTCATATTGTAATCAATTTTCCTTAATTCTTAAATATATAATATATTTCTTAATTATTTATTTCTTTTTTGAGCTCAATTATGCTTTTCAACGTAGTATCAAGAGTCATGTCATCCAGTTTGAAGAGATGGTATTCTTCATTCTATTTTATTTTCTTCTTTGTCATTCATTTACCTTTGGCAATTTTTCCAAAAAAAAAATCCAATTTTTGACCTTAAGTAATTGATTTCTTTTGTATTCCCTATTCGAGTTCCTGGCTCTATTTTACTATATGTCTCGTATTATTTCATTTCTCTAAAACCTTTTTTTTTTTGTTTTGAAAATCTTGTGTCCTTGTTGACTATGTTTTCTCCATTCTTTATTTCACTAGTTTTCTTGCCACATTCGTTTTTCTATTCTCTTAATGAAGGGCTTTGTTGACTTTTTATTAACTTTTCAAAACAAATTTCTTTACACAATCTTTGATTAAACAACATACTATAAACAAAAAAAAAAATTGAAGTGATTTCTTTCCCTTTGCTTCATTTTATTGATGTACTTCATTTTCGCAGTTTTGTCCAATCAAATCTCGTGTCAAATAGTTTTTGTACCATTTAGCAGCGTCGGTTGGTATACGCTTGAGACTATCATTAAAAGCGACATGATAAAGTCCCCAAGTTCCTGAATAACCCCCTTGAAACTCAAATGTATCAAATGCTGCCCACGCAAAGTAACCACGAACGTTTACACCATCACTATCAAAGTAAACATATAAACACATCAATCATCATATTCATGGGGAAGGAAGTTATACAAGCACACCACACTTGTCTACCTTTCACACTAATCGTTAATTATTTCATTACTTTCAATTTGGTAGTCTTTTGATATTAGATATATTTAAATACATTTATAAATATTTAAAAGATTCTACTCCTTCAAAGGGAAAAATATACTTTTAAGTAAGAATAAATATTTATTAGAAAGAATTTATAAATTATACTCTAATAATTTAAAAAGTTTTACACAATATTTCAATTATATATCATCATGTTGTTAATTTTTTATATCACTTTCTAACCTATTTTAACACACATATATAGTAATATAATTTAATGATTGCATAAAATGATTTTATACAAAATGTGTGTTTTCATTAAACTCTATTTTAATCCAGCTTGTTATAATTTTATTATGTTCTTTTCAAAGTGTCCTTGAATAAATTCATATTTATGGTGAAAAAAATAAAGTTAAGAATTTTTTATTTTGTATTTTACAAAACAATACAAAATAAATAGACCTTAGAAAAGCCACATTAGATCGTACATAAATACAATCTACAAACATATTTAATAAATGAAACGAATAGCTTCAATTCAAATAATTATTAATTGTATCATTATATATCCAATGCCCATTGAGTTCTAAGGATGATGAGAAATGACTTACTTAATGGCTGCTTTAGTAGCATTTATATGTGCGGCAATGTAAATGGTTCGGTGTTCGTTCTTCAAAGGATTTGGAATTTTTGTAGATCCACAACCTACGTAAAGAGGATTTCACAAATCAAATATATTAATCAATCTCTTTTTTTGGCATACAATATAAACATTAGTTATAATGTTGTAAATGTGATCAAAATGCAACACCAACCATTTTCAGTTATGTAGATTTTAGGATTTTTGTATTTGTTCTTAATGTAGAGTAAGAAATTATATAATCCTTCGGGATAGACATAGAATCCAGCATATTGATCCTACAAATTATCAACATTGAACAAAAATTATAAAGTTATTCCTCTAAAAAATATGATTATCCTAAATTCTTATCAGTAGTTTCTCACCTTATAGCCAAGGGTTTTTCCTTCAACATTAAAAACTGCAAATATAAAAAAAATGATTATAATTTCTTGTAATAAACTGTGATGACAAATTCACTTACGATTTTATATAGTGAAGATGTCTTTCCATATCAATTATTATTATTTAAAAAAAATAGATGTTAATTTGAGCAAAAACATACCTTCAGACCGAGCTAATGCATCAAAATTGTCACCAACAACTTTGGTTCTATTAGGTTCATGTATAGCGAAGTGAGAAGTATAATAATTTATCCCAATAAAGTTTGTGCTTCCTTTTAACATTTTTTTCTCCTCTTTAGTGAACTTGGGTAGCCTATTCCCCACCAGCTTTTTCATTATTTTGGGATAATCCCCATTGAACACTGGCTCTAGAAGCCTGAATGTTGAAATTAAATGTAGCAAAATGAATGTCAAAATTAAATGTAGCAAAACAAAAAATCGATATCACCATCTATTAACCATTAAAAAAGAATTTAAAAGGTTAAATAATCAAGACGTCGAACTAGTGATAAAAGACAAAAGGTGAGTGGACTACATGTTAAGTAAACACTTACCATCCCCAATAGAAATCTATTAGTCTTTGAGCAGCAGCCACATCCTCTGCTTTTGAACTGTACGGAACATAACCTCCTGACGAAATAGCAAGTCCAATTTCTCCCCCTTGTATTGCCTAAATTAAATATTCAATGGAAATTAACATTTTTTCTGTTATTTAAATTTCTCCTTGTTTTTTAAATATGTCACATCGTTATCAATCTTGACTGTTAATCTACATATCTTTCGAGCTGTTGTTGATGCTATATAAGTAACATGCATTATCCAAAATATATCTTACCTGGAATTTTGTTCTGTATAACTTTGATGTTGTAGCATGGGCAATGAGGAAGTTGTGAAGTAAAGTATATGCTTGTTTACATATTCTAGTAGTTTGGCATGCCTCAGTTGAAATATTATCAATGTTGTACATATACTGATATATAGCTGTGACTTCTGCCTCATTGATTGTAGTCCAATGTTTAACTCGATCTCCATATGTTTTGAATAGGAGTTCACTAAAATCCTTGTAATGTTTCCTGAAATTTGATTTTACCGTAAACATTATAAGAACGCTTGATGAAATTTCATAATTTTGTGTTGACTGGCTTTAAGAGTAAATGACGTCACTTCAATGAAAATAAAATATTTAGATGAGATGATATTAAGGTATGTTTACACAATTGAGCGATTTAAGAAGCCACCGAGTTTTTGTTGAAGAGCTAAGGGATAGTCAAAGTGAAGGATGGTCACAAAAGGTTCAATATCTGCACATTTAAATTGATCATGAAAAGCAAAAAAATAAAATTTATCACTTGTATTTTAAACATTTCTACTTGAATCTAATGAATGTAATGAATGTTGGATTCTTAAACTCATACCATTTTCGAGTAACTCGTTGATCAAATTGTTGTAGAAGTTGATACCTTCTTTATTTATACCTCCTTTCAAGGTTCCATCTAAATAATTGGTTGTTAATAATGTAAAAAAAAATTAAATGTATTATTTTAATGAATATTTGCCAAATAATTAGAGGAAGATGAATAAAAATCCTAGGTCTATAAACGTAGGACAAATCAGGATAACATAGGACACATAACACAAATTTGACAAAGTCAATCAAAATTATGAAATTATAGCTAAAATGTTTAACCTTTACGAATTAATGGAGAAAAACAAAAACGAAAAAACTATAGGCACCTAGTAAAACTGAAAAATAACATTTAAATTTTAGCTGTTTAATATTTGTTTATATTCTAGTAATATTTAAAGTTGCATTCAGAAAGTTAACGTTATTTTCATGTTACACTTGGACCCTAAACAAAATATTTCAAATATGTTCAGAATTTCAATGATTGAAAATCTTTTTAATATTCTTTGTATATTAAGAAAAATACTTCAAATATGATTAGTTTAATATTCATTTACATTCTAGGAGTATGTTAGGAAGTTATTTACTAATTAAGCAAAATACTTTTTTTAATAAGCAAAATACTTATTAAATATTTAGAATTTGTTAATATACACCTACCTATATTCTAAAATGAGCATGTTAACAAGTTTTAACAAAATATTAAATAAATACATTTAAATGTGTAGCTTCCTAACATACTTCTTCTAAAAGACATGTAAGTGGACGTTAACTAACAACTCCAATGTTAGAGAGACAATGTTACCAAATTATAATTAAAATAATAATGTCACTAAAATTTTCTTTTATAAAAGCTATTGAATATCCAACATTCCCTTAAATATTTAATTGTTTTGGTTACAATAGTTCCTCTTTGGGTACTATTATTTGATATTATGTTATTGTAAATATTAGATAGTAAAAGTTTAAAAATATTACCTGGCATTATCCTACTCCAAGAGATGGACATTCTATAAGAATTTACTCCAAGCTTCTTCAAATGTTGCACATCCTCCTACAAGACAATGCAAATTAAAACAAATAAAATAAATTCAAAAAATTAAACACAATATTTTAGGTGTATATTTTTCATTATTATTTCTACACTACATTGTCAATTTATCAGATGGAATATCCAACTAGTAAATAAGGTCTCTCTCTAGAATACAATATAAGCAAAAATGGTAGTAGAAAAGTAGATGCATATATCAAGACTAAATTTTTAACTACATACATCAACATTTGAACTACTATTTTTGTTAATATTTCATTCCAAAGTAGCATGTGACTTTGTGTGTTTTCAATCTTTAATATCTAAATAGAGTATTAATGTTACGCTTGATGGTTTTTGAAAGACCATCAAGCATTCATGGTTGAGCTATTGAGATTTAGGGACGAAATTGGATGGGCCACCATTATATTCTCATAAAAATACTAACTGTAATAATATTTATCAATCAAATAAATCTTTAATTGGTGAACTCACCTTATATCGTTTGTAATGTTCAATTTTTGTGGGAAACTTATCAACATCTAGATACACATCTGTTTATGAATAAAGCAAAAAATATATTACTGGTTACATAAAAACTAATGATAACTAAAAGATAATATAGCTATTAAAAAAAAAGAAGGTATCAACTTAATTTCTTCAATAATATAATTTTTTCAAGTGTAAGTATATATTTCGAACCTTTGTGATGTTTAACTATATCATCCCATAGACCAAGTCCTCTTCCTCCTTCATGACCTGCTCCTTCAATCTAAAGTCATCAAAAACATGTTAGTAATAAATTAACGTATAGTATAATTTTATGCTAATATATATGGGACATGGTCAATTGACACCACGAAGTCAAACTTAATATATGACTCCTCTTTTAATTATTTATCTCATATGTATTACAAAATCCATTGTTTGATTGAAAGCTATTATAACATAGATCATGTCTATAAAATTTGACATTCATCTGAATCTAGTTGATATGTGAACAAAATACATCATGATTAACATCTTACGAACTTTTAACCAACGAGTTAATTTTGATATATCTCATTGACATATCAAATTATTTCAAATTAATGTCATTCTATAGAAATGATCTTTGGTAATATAATTTTCAATCCAACGATGGATTTTGTAAAATGGATATGCGATAAAAAATTATCACAGGTTCTATAATATTAAGTTTGACACCATTGTGTCAAATATCACTTATGACACGTTAAATAATTATTTAACGCATACCCATATTACAAAATCTACTGTTAATAATTTTTTTATATAATTCAAAATTAACGTCTTATATATGGTTTTGTATTAACCAAAATAATTTGGATATATCTCATTGACATAACAAATGATTTTAGATTAATGTCAAATTTTATTGATATGATCTATGTGCTAGTAGCTTTTAATGTCACGGTGGATTCTGTAATATGAATATGCATTCAAAAATTATCGGAGGTATCATAATATGAAATATGACACCGTGATCCTAACCCTATGTGTGTGTGTGTCTATATATATATATATATATATATATATACAAAATTGATTATTTATATATCATTTTTTTCACAATGTACCTGAAGGGCAGAAGATCCGGCACCAAACAAAAAGCCAGGCGGAAATGATGATCGGTTTGGAAAGCTTGTAGATTTTATAAATTTCAATATAGAGTCATATGGTTTTGTCGTAGCTACATCACGAATCTATATATTAACAAATTTATGTTGATTAATATATATAATATGTAATCAAGTAATTATGAATGATTCCATATAATTGTGTCTACATGGTTAAAACTTAATTAGATGTACCTTTGAATCTAATAAGTCTTGTTGAGTTAGTTCCAAATTCGGGAGAAGAACTGCAATAGTAACATTAGATCAAAATACAACAAGTGGAAATGAGAAACGTTAATTAATGCATATTTTTAGAATCTAGAATAACATTTATTTAGAACTATAGATGAAGTAAATATTAAAATGTCCTTTAGAACCAAATGAAGTAGATTTGAAGGATTGCAAGAGAGGGAGCTAACCATGCCAAAAGTAGGAATGAGGTAAATATTTATTGAATGGAAAGTGAAAGACAATGATGGAGGTGTTGATGGTGTAGTAGTTAATGTGTTTGGTAGCATATAAAAATTATATTGATGCTGAAAAATATAGAACTTTGTAGATAATGGAGATATAAAATTTGTAGCCAAAACTTAGTTTCTATCTGGTTTTTGCATCTCTCTAATTAGCATATCTTATGCTTGGAGTATCATTCATATTAATTCATTTTGTCTTCTAAAAAACCTTGATACAAATGGAACCAACGTTCATCAACGAATAACTGTCAAACTAATTGTATGACTTAATTTTTAATTTAACAATACCTGTTAATTATAAATACAAGTCTATATGATTGTACTAATGTATAATTTTGGTTTTTATAGTTTTAATTGCTTAAATTTTTATAAGTTAAAAAATAGCATAATTTTATATAAAAAATAATAATCTTAAAGTTTTAGTTACGTAAGTAAAAAATAAACCACTTAAATTAAGCAAAAATATAAAAGAATATGCTCAAACCTTGTGCCTGAGTTAGAATGTTGGAAAGCAAAACAAGGGACAATATTGCAAGAATAGTTTTAGAAGTTCTCAACGACAAAATCTCCATTTTCTGCGTCAAAGGAGAACTTTGGAATTCGATATATATAACAGACACAATTATTATAATAATATATATAGTAGAAAAATTGTAAAACCAGCCTATCTTTCTATGATTTTGACAACCTATAAGATGACACTCTATTCTATATTTCGAAATCAAAGGAAATTATTCCAACGCAAATCTATGATTGTATTGCTTAGATTTCATTGACTTTTGATGAATACAAATCTTGCTATACATAGACTTTCCAATTAAATAATGTTGTTAATGTCATCGTCAAATTTAAGAATACAGTTATATAACTTTGGCTAAATATCACCCGTAGTCTCTTAACTTAATTTCAGTTAACGATTTAGTCCTTTATCTTTTTTTTCCCGATTTGGTCTTTTATGTTTTTAAATAATTTTAACATTACCCTTTAAGTGGGGTTTCGTTAAGAAAAATGTAAAAAAATTTCTCATCCATGTTCAGAAAAATTTATCCTTTATGTTTTGGAAATATTTTAGAAAAATATTTAAAGTTTGTTCTAAGTTTGATAGTAGAATTGATTCGTTAAAACTGAAGCTATTGGTATTTATACTCCATAATAATTACTTCAAATCAGTGGCAACCATTCCTAGAGGTTTGATGAACATATGCAATTATCTAGATGAGAGATTTTTTAACTTTTTCTTAACGGAATCTCACTTAAAGGGTAACGCTGAAATTATTTAAAAACATAAAGGACCAAATCGGGAAAAAAAAAAAAAAGATAAATGACCAAATCGTTAACCGAAATTAAGTTAAGGGACCACGAGTGGTATTTAGCCTATAACTTTTTATCGTTCTCTTCAAAATAAACATTTTATCATTTATTATAAATAATCATCTTTGAATTAAAACTTAATAATCAAGGAAAACTATGAGACCCAACTTGATCCGTGATAAAAAAAAACAAAAAAAACTTAGTCCTTCAAAAAAAATCAAGAGAACTTAGTCTTTGTCTAAACCATCATTAAAAAAGTGACAACTATATCTCTAACAATAATTATAATAGGACAATTTGGTCACACTACATGAAAATTGCCATATACCTACGGTCACTTTTAACTATGATAGTTAATGTCGTAGGTATAGGTATCATTTACCGACAAATGTGTGAAAAACAACCGTAGGTAAATGACATAAGAAAAAATTCACTTAATCCAAATTTGAGTACGCTAAAACATTCCCTCCTCATTTCTTTTTCATTTGACTTCTCATTTCCACTCAAATCAAAATCTCCTTGCTTTTCATTTTTACCCAAATCAAAAGTTACATTTGTTTTTCATTTCTTTTCAAACCCTAACATCATCAAAATCACTTCTCCTTCTACCATTGTTTCACCCCTATGATAAAACCCCAAGATAATAAACACAAATGCATCAATAGACACAATAAGCATGTTCTTTGAAAGTGCGAACAAAAGTGGCACGATCGAGAGTCCATAATTTGACGGTGTCATCTCATGAAGCGGAGAGAAAAGAGTCACGGCGGATGGGAATGTAATCAGGGGAGTGAACTTCGCGAGTGTGTTCATGAAAAGAGCGGATAGGGTTTGAAGTGGGTGGAAGAGCGAGGTCATAGAGTTTCATGCTTATTTGCATAGTGATTTGTGTTTCAACATATGATTTGTGTATTGATTGATGAAATGAAACTTAATCCCTACAGTATTATGCCGCTCACCATCACCAATAGTGACGTAATCCGTATTGGCGATTGTCTTTCGTGATTTCTTCAACGACGTCGAGCTGGGCAGAGCACTCTGTTAGTTGTGACCAAACTGAAATCGGTTCCCTTCATGATTCATTTTTTTTTGTTAATCTTGTTTCCTTTTTTTTCTTTTGTTGTTGCCAGAGGTACTTTCCCCTGATTTTGCA
This sequence comes from Cicer chorassanicum, assembly GCA_037974735.1. Lineage (NCBI taxonomy): Eukaryota > Viridiplantae > Streptophyta > Magnoliopsida > Fabales > Fabaceae > Cicer > Cicer chorassanicum. The sequence goes on from JBBPBP010000003.1 coordinate 17,436,421, forward strand.
AATGTTAGGTCTGAAAATGCTTGTTTCAATTTATTTTTAATGCTCTTAGTTTTTTTTATTTACACTCTTCTTGCTAGATTTGATTCAAAAACCTACCCAACTTGAGTTCTTTTATTTCCTTTTGATCTGATTGTATTAAAAGATTTGATACTCATCAACTAAAATGCATCAAAATAAGCTAGAAAAATGGCTGTTGTCTAACAGTTACTGCTTTGGAATGGGATATCAATTTCTATAGCCTTGATATTGTAGTTTTATACATAGGTTGTTGGTGCTATTTGTTTCATTGAGATTGAATTATTTGTAGGCTCATTTAGTGTCAGTACTGTATTTAATTAGTGTCAATTATTTCTAGGCTCATTCAGTGTCAATACTCAATTTTCTTTTGTGTATTATATGAATGAATTACTTGTACAAGAGTGGAGCCTTTTGTTGAACAAGGTCCTTCCTAGTAGGCCTGGTAAGTTTTCTGCATGTTGTAGTTCTAATATTCCAACTCAATGGAACACAATTTTCAAGGAACATTAAGTATCTATTCAATGTATTATAAGTGTTAAAAGTGGTACTCAATTAAGAAGGCAAATTATTTTGGGCAGTTAGTTAGTTGTAACTAACTTTAGTTAGTTAGTTTGTTACTCTAAATTGTAAACAAATTGTATATAAGCCAAAGCAAGGCTGAAAAACAGAGTGATCAAAATGATAGATAGCAAGCTGCAGTTTTTACTAAGTGCATGAAAAACTGGCAGCATAAGTGCATATCAATTGTAATCATTTTCATCTCCAAATAGTGATAATTCAAGTCGGTTTCAGTCCCCTAGACGTATGAGTTAATCTCTGAACTGGGTTAACAATTGTGTGTGTTCATTTTAGCATAACTTCAAATTCTATTTAGAAAGATCAATCATCGTTTTAGTCAGAAACGAAGATCGCTCTTGGATTTTCTGCGGATCAATCTTCGATTCAGTTTCAATCAATCTTCGTTCTTCTGAATAAAACTAAGAACAGTCTGAGTTTAATTACTCATTGATCTCCGTTTTCACAACAACTAGTATCAAGAGCACGGGAGTATTTGATTCAAAGGAAGGATGGCATCAAAAAGTATGCAATTGAAAAATTCGATGGGAAGAATAATTTTGGGTTATGGCGTCTCAAGATGAAAGCGTTGCTGGTTCATCAAGGTTTGGCAGGAGCACTAGGAGTAGAGAAAGACATGGCATCCACACTACCAGAAAAGGAGAAGAGGGATATCATGGACAAGGCTCATAGTGCTTTGATTTTAGTATTTTATAGAATAATATTTTAAGTGATTTTATGTGTATATGCACGTTAGTAACTAATGTAATATTTTCTGTGCATTTGACTAATATTAAGTGCGCAGATAGTAATATTTACTTACTCTCTAACTATTTTTTATTTTAATTATTTTATAAATAATTATCTTGAATATTTGTGAATATATAGAGTCTTTATTTTCATTATAGACATGTTAAAATATGATCTTGGTGTTAAAATGCTTTAAAAATGCATATATTGGTAAGTATAGTAATAATTTTGAATATGAGTGTTTTTGTTATTATTGATATACTTTCACAAAAAAAAAATTAATTACTTTAATTAATCTATTTTGTGAAATATTAGTAATACTGTGCTTAATTTTATTTATGTGTATTTGTCATGGTGTGCATATTTTATACATATTTATTTAATTTAGTAGCTAATATAAAGTATTTATGTTATTTTTAAGTTTAAATATTTGATTCGTCCTTGTAAGTTCGCGTCTTTCTCATTTATGTCCTTGTAAGTTTTTTTCTTTCAATTTAAATTTGTATGTTCAATTTAGTTTTAAAATCATCTTTGCCGTTAGTTGCTGTTAAAAAAACTTATGTGGCAAACGGAGTGACGCGACAGAGGAATAAATTAAATAATTAAAGAAAATGAAATTAAGTAATTAAATTGATTAAAAAAGAAATGAAAAAAAAAATGAAGCAAAGTTGAAGGTGTTATGTTTTAGGATATCCATCCATCATTTCTCTCCTCATTTCGGGATTAGGGTTCTCTCCTCATTTCTCTCTCATCGCATCACCATTACTACTAGATCACTTATCTCGCATCACCATCACGATCACCATCTTCAAATCACTATCATCCCATCACCATCTTAAAAGAAGAAATAGAAACTCCACCCTTATCCACAAACAAAAATAGAAAACAAGAGACAAAAAATTATCAAAATCACACCTTCGACCTCTCATTCGCAACCTTTTTTCCTTTAGTCGTGTTTCGAAGATGATAATGTAATTATGGTGATTTGATGTTAGTGATTTGGTACTGATGATGCGATGATAGAGAAAAAATGAGAGAAGCCTAACTTCAAAACTTATTAATTATGATTTTGGATGGAGGGACTAAAACATAACACCTTCAACTTTCCTTGATTTCTTTTTTCCATTTTTTTTTAATCAATTTAATTACTTAATTTTATTTTTTAATTATTTAATTTATTCATCTGCCAAATTAAACAGCCACATCACTCATCCGTTTGCCACATAAGCTTTTTTTAAAAGTAACTAACGGCATAGATGATTTTAAAACTAAATTGAATTTACATAATTTAAATTGAAAAAAAAAATTACAGGGACGAAAATGAGAAAAACGCAAACTTATAGCGATGAATCAAATATTTAAGCCTTATTTTTATTTATTTTATCATTTTAACTATTCTCAATATATGGTAAAAGATTTTAATTTTAGCATTTAAAAAATGATATTTTAATGGAGAGTAAATAAATTAAAATAAGTGAGTATATAATTAGTTGGAATTGCGTTGTGATTGTTTTGCTGTGATTAATGTGTATTGAAGTTGATAATAATTTCACTTAGATAATTTGATATTATAATGGAATATTGATTTTCCTTGAATGATTTTGACGTTATAATGTCATATCATTTTCTTATATGTTTTGCATACTATGATGTGTTACGATACGGTTCTATTATGATTATTTGCGTGTTCTTCTTACTTATATTATACCATCAAAATAATTTTAAAACTCACCCATTTGTTGTTTGTGTTTGACTGAGTTGGTCATGCGTTTGCAAAATCACATATATTACAGGTTAATAAGTCTTGAAGTTTAAGTTTGAGAGAAGACTTGTTCTTATATGTGATGTCAAGAATAAGATTTATAAGTCGTATTTTACTTATTTAATTATAAACTACTTTTTGTAACAAAAAATTTGTTAGTACTAGTGAATTTTTGTAATTAAATTAAAAAATTATAGTTAAATCATGTTTATTGAAATTCCTCTGTTTTATTTGAGGAATAAAGTTATAAAATGTTTTATGTGTAATTTGAAAGATGTAATATCCTAAATCACTTATAAAAATTTCTCGTTCTTTTGTAAAAAAAAATCATTTATTTGCAAATTTTTACGAAAATATAATATAATTTATTATATATACATCAAAGAAAACCTGATTTTCACAAAAGAAAACTTTAAGCAAATAACTTGTTATAAGTGTGACCAAATATATATATATATATATATATATATATATATATATATATATATATATTATTTTGGGGTTTAGGGTGTTACACACAACACACAAAACACTTTATCTCTTATTTTATCAAAATTGTCTTAAACCTTAGGACGTCTCGTTTCTCAACTTTTATTTTGTTTAAGTGTTTTGACTTTATAAATCTTTTCAATTAATATGAATATTTTATTTTGTCCTTTCGTTATTTTTCCTACTCATTTCCACTATGATGTGTTTTATTTTGCACCTTTTTATTTGACGACAAAGGGGGAGAAACACTATTGAGATAAAGCAAATGTCAAGACTTGTAACAGAATGCCAACACATAATTGTTCAATGCATTCATACTCATATCATTTAAACTCCCTAAACAACATATATGCTTTAATTCAGGAAGAGCCTATGAAATTATTGTAATATTTTGTGTGAAAAATTGTTCCTCATCATCAAAATTGGGAAGATTTTGTAAGAACCAAGTTGGTTTGTGGAATAATGATCATTAATTATATTTTGATAATAACAAAGTATATAAGAAAACAATTTAATTCTTAATATATTTATTTAATTGTGTAGATCATCTGACGACCCTCTAGTGATCCTTTGGTCATTAGTGTTAACTTGTTCCTATTGAAATTAATGTTTTAACTAGATCCTCTGGTATCAAACAACACAACTTTTGTTTACGTGGCTCTGGTGAACAATCTTTAGATCATATGGTATGATGTTTACTTTGATGTAATGTTTTCTTTGGTGCAACTTGAAGATAATTTTGGCCACCCAGAAGAATGAACAAGATAAAGCATTCACCAAGGATTCTCACAATCATTCATGAATAAATTAGAAGAAGTTGTAAGCACTCAAAAAGAATAACATCTACGAATTAATTTTGGATTTCACTACAACCATCCATTTCAGTATAAGATCATATAAGTTATGGGCAACATTCTCCGATTTTGTACGAACAACGATCAAAATTTGCTGAAAAACCTGCAATAAATTTATTCCAAGAGTACTATAAATATTACACAACCCCATTGCAAGTTTGTTAAGAAAAAGAAATTTGCAATAGAGATTAAAGAAGAAATTGAAAAAAAGATATTACTTAAGAGATGCAAAAACAATTTACACCGTAAGAATCAAGAGCAGCATTTTAAAAATCTAGTGAACACTTGAAATTCAAATCATTTTTTAAAAGCTTTTTCAATTGTATTTTTTGCTTAAATTTCTTATCATCTTTAAAGAAGATTTATAGCCTCGTAATTTGACAAAACCTTCTTTCTCTATTACTTGGCCAAGTAGTGGTTATTTCCTCAAAAGCTTGACTATACTAAATTAGAAGTTTGAGAAGACTATAGTGTATTCAGTTAGACAAAAGTATACTCTAGTGGAAAAGTAAAAAGAAATTGATTTTGTGGAACATCCTCTAAGTTAAAGGTGAAGGTGCTAGAAAACACAAGAAATTGAGGGTTTGAATTGTGTTTTATCATTTCTGAAAATTACTTGAGTTGCTTAGCCAAAAGATATATTCTTTATCAAATAATTCAACTTATGATTATAAAACAGGTTTAGTAAAATAAAGTTAAATCATAAAGAACTTAGATTAGAGTACAGAGAGAGATGAGACACATATTTTTATACAAGTTCACAACAGACTGTTGCAACATCTAGTCCTCCCCTTACAAAGAGATTTTGCCTCAGTATAGTCGATGTCTTAATCCACTTTTTAAACAATAGCATACAAGTATTATTTAATCTGTCTTTTCAGGCTTTGAGTATTCTTCTTTAGCCTCTTCAGGTTGTCACCATCATAACTTTTGTCAACTTTCTAGCAGACTACTATCGAGGTTCATGAGTATTATTATACCTCTTAAGGTAACTCCTATGGATGAAAGAGTTTTATTCTACTCTCTGATTGATTTACATCAGTTTCAATTTGTGCCTAAATTGACACAGTTTATTTCTAGGAATCTAACTCTCATTGAGAGAATATGACATTTCAAATCCTACATCAATTCAAGTGTATCAAACACTTTGATTGATTTACATCAATTCTAATAACTCTCTACTAAGATGATTTTTCATTCATTATTTTCTTTTGATGTGCTCTAGGCTTTTACATAAATTCTTCTTAAGAAATTCCCTTTTTCATTCTCTAAGCTATCCTTTCATATTGATCGGTTTTTACTTAAATACTAAGAAATGCATCCTTTGAGAATGTTACCGCTGGAGATTTTGAATAAGCATTTAAGGAAAATCAGCCTTTAAGACATCCATATATATCTTCATAACTAATTCAGTGTATCTTCAATGAAGAAGAAATATCTCAGAGGATATCACCATTAGCGGATGTCATGCGCTTCTTCAGTCAGAGGATAAGTCCATCCTTAACGAGTAGAGGATTTTGGTATGTTAACTTCTTATCAGAGTGTTGATTGCATCAGAGTGTTGACTTGAAACGTTGATCAGACAGTCAATTGGTTTACTAGAATTAGCAGACGTAGAGTCATCAGAGTGAGTTTGTATTAACAAATTCGTCGGTTAGTCAGTTACAACTCTAACAGATTCTTCAGAGTCACCTTTAACTTGTTTAGTAGATTCTATTTTTTTGTTCATCAAAGGATCTAACTTGTACCAGAACATTGAGTTTATCAGATGCTTCATTTTGGAGCTTTCTTCTTTTGATGCTTCATCTATGAGTCAAAGGATCAACATTAAGGATGACAACACAAACCGCACCCGCGGGTATCCACCCGAACACGTCCTGATTTGGGTCGGGAAAACCCATTTTGATTGGATGCAGGTGCAGGTGTAGATTTTTCTGAAAATTAAAACTTGGGGGAGAAGACTGGTTTGGGGGTGTTGAAATCCACCCCACACCCAAACCAAACCCGCCCCACTACTAATATTATTGTCATTTTTAAATTTTATATACATGTATATATTTAATATTTTTTCAATATTAAAAATTAAAATCTTCTCACTATAAAAAAAATATGATTTTAATATTTTTAAATTTTATTATTGTATATTAATAATTATTATTTTATTATATTAATTATAATAATATGACTTTTAAATTTATTATTTTATATATATGAATGAGTGCGGGTGTGAGAGGGGAAACTCGAACCCCGTCGCAGGCGGGGATGAGAACTTAAACTTCACACCGCTAAAAATGGGGGAGGATGCAGATTTTTCCCGACTAGTTGGATGCAGGGGTGGGGGAAGCAAAACCCACCCCTGTCCTGCTCCTGTTGCCATGCCTAAATTAAACATGTGTTTTTAGTCAGAGGCAGATAATCCATGCAACATTCTTTTCGTTTTTTTAGAGGGTCAATTATTTACTTGTATTTTTTTTTGTCTTTAACGTTTTGATTCATAATGCAAATTATCAGATGCTTGTTGCAATGCTTCTTATTTCTATACTATGATTTACTCTATTAGTAAATATAATTACTTGTTTATTAGGTGATAATATTCTATGTGTTAAAAACACTTAGATTATTACCTCTAATTTACTCATAATTTATGTTACCTTAAAATAGATAGTTATTAATATAATTCTGTCTTATAACTTAATTTGCACACTTAACAAATACAGTTAGGGAATAATTATTCTTATTTATTTGTTTTGTTATCATCAAAACATCAACTAAAAGATTGTAGCTAAAACGACTTTTGCACTAACAGTAGGGACTTGATGTAGCTACTAGTTGGTTTGTTAACTATTAAAAGTGTGTGTTATCTTCTTTCCCTTTCTCTGATTTTAAGATTCACAATTAATTTATTTCAAAGATTTTTAAAATGGTTTGATAAACCTTTTGTATTTTTTAAAGATTTTTTTAAATTTTTTTAACTTTGAATAGTTTTTAAAACACAATTCAAATTCCTCTTTTATTTTATTTTACACTACGTTGAAAATTGAGAACTACATGAAAAATGTCATAAAGAAATGATAGTACTAGGATGGCTAAGAATGAAAGAAACAAGTCATAAAAAGATGAAATCTTTGCTAGACATGGTCGTACGACTTAAGAGAGAGTTTGGACATCTATTCAAAATCATAATTTTGACCTAATGGAAATCTTTCTTTATAAATAGCACTATGCATGTGCCAAGAAAAATTATTGAATAAGTAAATAACAACGGTTGTAGAATTCAAAAAATGTCACTTAGTTCAAATCTCTTCAAGCACTTCGAAACTTCATAACAAGTTATCTGAAGTGTGTAGAGAAGAGAAAAATTCTATGACTCCCCGAACATGCTGAAATTCCACATTCTTCCAAATTCTAAGTTATGCATAGGGGGAGGAATTTCTCGAAAAATCACACTCTTATTATGTTGAAGGAAAAGGCTTATTTTTCGTATGTTATATTGTCGCAAAAAATAGCAATAGTCTATGTTGAAAACTCCAACTATAGTTTTATTCAACTCATCCACTAGAATAAATTGATCATCCATCCAACTATAGTTTTATTCAATTCATCCACTAGAAAATAAAAATGTTAACGATTGGATCTAATCCATCCATTTAAAAATATGGATGGATATCCAATACAACTTTTTTTCAAAGTCTAATAGATAACATATTTTTAATGCAATGTAACGGATTACATCTTTTTATTTTAAAATATATACTTTTAAGATATATTATTATATTTATTTCAAAAATATCCTTTTTAATAAAAATGTTATCTTTTTTAACAAAAAGATACTATGTATTTATTAATTAAAAGTAATTTATTTTAATTTTTTTTATTATTTTAAAATAAATATTTTAAAAATAATTTTATTTAATCATTTTATTTTTAAAAACTAGTTTGAAAAACAATTCAATTTTTTATTATTTTATTAAAGGGTGGAGTTTGGTGGTGGACGGTCTTCGGAGCTCCGCATTCGACTACTATGAGTCGCGGAAGTATCATATCATTATGCTCGCTAGAGCTTAACTAATAGTCACCAACAACCGGCCTCTATTATTTAATTAATAATAGTAAATAAATTATTTATTTATTTTAAATATAAAAAAATTGAAAAATAATATAAAAATTTATTTTTTAAAGAAACAGTATTTTATTTCCAAAATTTAAAATACGATTTAAATTTATAAAATTATTTTTAAAAATAATTTATTTTTAATATATATATATATATACACTAAAATAATATAAAAAACAATATTTTAAAAAGTATATATATATACATACATATATATATATTGTATGAAAAAAGTTTTATAATAATAAATATAAATATTTTTAAAAATAATAAAAAAAAGTTAGTTTTTTGTGCCACCACCTGAAATTACAGATTTTGCTACCACCAATCACAGCCAAGCCATCACAAATGAGCTTTTGGTGCCCACTTTTTCTCTTCTGTGGGAGCATTTGGTCAATCCTTGTATTTCTTACATCGGATGGATATACATCCATTAAAATATGTTTTATGTAATCCATTTTTTCCCTTTTGTGGGAGCCTATATGTAATGGATGAATTGAACTATATTTTATGTTTAATGAATGGATTGAATTGAATATTTTTTGACTAATTTTTAGGGAATCCAATTTTAAATCCATTTAATTCATCTATTTAGCCACCTTTTACTTTTGCTTTTGTTTGAGTAACAAAAAAATATTTTCTTTCACACAACTCTATTTTTTCACTAGAGGTAATCTTGTTCGAGACACGTCGAGCATTAAATTTGGATACCTGTATTAGCATAAATTTGAATATAGGTTTACCACGTTTTGAGATTTTAACTCCTTCCGCTAAACTCAATCCCATTAGTATTTTTCTATTATATTTTATTCTGACTTAATAGTAAATTTAGGACAAGGGAATGGTGTCCCAGTTTACGGAAGATATCCATATTCATTGATCACTTACAAAGAAATTTACATTTAGCTCAATTCAATAACACTAACTGGAATCGAATCCGCAACTTGCAGATCTAATGCTTACCTATCTACTACTAGACCAAACAACAATGGCGCATCCATAAATTTCCTTTAGTATAACACCTAAACAAACTCAAAATACATAAGAGTTTCTACAAATTATAATTGTCATCTACGAGATTTAATATTTTGAAAATATTCAAAAAAAAAAATTATTATCAACACTATCAAATAATTCATTTTATGTATATGTAATTAATAAATCATTCAATCACTCATCCCACGATGGTTTAATATAAAAATAATACTATTATCAAAAGAATTTTTTGTTATCTTGTGGAGGCTCATTGCTTATATAGTGGAGCTGACCCTCCCAAACAAAACTAGTTATAATTTTATTTGAGAAAAACTAAAAAAAAAAATATTCCCTTTAACTATATTTATAGCCAAAGTTGATTAAAAAAAAGTTGATGAATTTGATTTATATTTTTGAATCAAATACATTAATTTTTACTAACTCATTTTTATTTATAAATAAGACTAGATAAAATACAATTCTTTAGTGATAAGTAACGGCAAACCCACGTATCTTGAAATGTGGAAAATGCTCCTTTAAAGAATTTTTTAGTGTATACCCTTGATAGTATTTGTAGTGTTACATTAAAAGAATTCTTACCTACAAATGAAGTATAATAACCAATTAACACAATAATAAATATTAAATGGATTTACATGATTGATTAATTTTATACTAAATTAATTAATATAAAAAATTTACACTATTTATTCGGCGTGTGCCTTTTGTTTTCCCGAGGAGTCATGTGTGCACCTATTTCTTTCCTGTTAGTTCTCACAATAATTAGCGACTGAAATTTTGGTCGCTAAAATTCAGCCTCTAAATTTCGTTAGCGACCGATTTGGTGACGAAAATATTTTTAGTTTTGAGGTTCAAAATTACAGTCTCTATTTTGGTCGCTAGTGTGACTGAAAATATTCAGTATCTAAATTGGTCACTATTGGCGAAATTTCTAGTAGTGAATAGGTTTAGCTTGAAATCTCCAATGGATGAATCTGAACGTTTATGCTATTACTGATTGGGTATCCATTATTTACTTTTCAACAAGCTCATTAAAGGTAAGTGATTCGAACTGAATCAAGGATGATGGCCGACTTCATTGGGCTGGTCGGTATACGTTGAGGCGGTGATTTCTACAAACACTCTAATGCTCAAGTAAGTATTGATTCGAGAAAAGCAAGAGATATTGGGATAAGAAAGTGTGTAATTTTTTCAGTGCTGGATGCAATGTTTATATAGACTTCAGTCCCAACACAGAGTCGTGTTCGATTTGGTCGTGTTCTAGAGATTTATTATCAACAAAGAATTGGATCCTTTGTTTTCTTCTAATATATGTATTTGACGCGTTTTGGGGTGTCCGATAAAAGTTGTCATACCAGTCAGCTCTAGAAAGTATTCGACACTAGAAGTTTGCACGTTCCCAAGGGTTAATTTTTTATGGTTTAATTTATCAGTTGAGGGGATTTGAGAGGTTGGAGAAATAACATGATGCGATGCCCTTTGGTCTTTTTGTTAGGAGACGTGTCCCCATGGGTGTAGGCATTTGAGTGTTTGTGACTGCTCAATTAAATTTCACATTATTTCGAGAAGTAATTGTATCCGTTGATTGGTACCCTTTGAATTCTTACTATTGGATCATTTTAGGTATACAAAGAGTTGTTTCAGGTTTTTGAGGAACTTTTGGTTTTCGCCATCACCTTTCTCTTTTTCATTTTCATTTCCTTGTTGGTGGTTTTCGTTTCTTGTTTTTGGTGTGTCCGCGACTTCAAAGTTTTTGTTCTATACTCGGCAAGCCATTATGTTTACTCGCCTTAGTTTACATTTCCTATTTTTCTGGGTTTATTGTGGTTTTCGTTTTGGCCTATATATCCACCCATGGTGGTGGTTGGTGGTCCCACGGTGGTGTGTTGTGTGCCCCTGCCGTCGCGGTCATTTATTTTAGGTGGGGTAGAGGTCTTTGCCTCTGCTATGGATTAGCCTTAGGAAATGTAGTTTTTTTACTTGAAATAACCATAGCTTATAGGCTTTTTATTATTACTAATGTGGTGGTGATCAACGAAAATCCTATCACTTTGTTGTGTCGGTGGTGTATTGGCACATTGGTTCTCTTTTTGACTCTCTTTACTTCGGGAACGGCAGTTGAAGGGATGATATGGATGTCGAACTCATTCCCTCATTCTCATGCCTTTTAGGTCTACATGGTCAAGGAAATGTCTTCTCTACACGACTTCATCCTCCAACCTGATGAAGGGAGTTATGCTTGGGTAACCCGTGAACCCCTTGGGGTAGGATCTAATTTTACAACCACCGATGAGAGTGGGTTCACGGAAGTGGGCATTGATGCTGGTGATTGGGAAGTGTTAGCCCCGACTAACAACAAATGTACATATTTAGAGTACCTTATGGTCTTTATCCTTGTATACAAGGTCATATTCAAAGATATGGGATTCCGGTTACCTTTCACTAACTTTGATCGAAGGTGCCCCTATTATTGGCGAGGCGGGGGATATTGTGGAAATAGTCATCCTCTTATTTCCTTTCTTCTGATCAAATAGCCATTTCCACCGAAATAAGATGGACATGGTCACCAAGCTGAAGGACTTGAGCATTCCTGAAGCCTTAGACCCAATGCCCTTTGTCGTTTCATTCACTCTTTGAAGATGGAACGCGTCGGCCCTGATGGCAATGTTTCACTTGAGCAAATATTTATTGAAACCTGATAACTATTGGCTTTTCATTCCCAAAAGGAGGATGACATTTGTCTTCGTATGTGTTTTCTCATACATGCTTGTTTTTCTTATTGACTTAATGATATACTCATTCATGATATTTTCTGTTTGATGGAAAAACGACGACTTTGCAGAGGGGGATTGCGTTGGGGGAGAAGAGGAGAAAAAAGAAAAGGTCTTCTTCGGCCCACTACGTCGGCTAACCCAGTCCAAGTGAGTCATCCTAAACATTAACACGTAATAGTTGTCAGTCATCCATAGACAGTTGTGACCCTTGAAGTTAATGAGTTGGAAAAGCCTTTCGCGAAGGGTATTAATACCCGACGTAAGTGTACAAGGTTCGTTGTCGGCAATTAGGATCCGAGGGTTGCTGAATCGATACTTGCTTTCTTGTCGGATGTTTGGTCAAATTCTAACTCGTCAAATCTTGTTGTTCCACCGTCGGATTTGACAGTTATGAGATACTTGGGCTCTGTTAACCAAAAGAAGACGTTCATGGCTAACCTGATCGTAACTCTTTGGGTGTTATCGTCGACTCACACTATGGTGAACAATGAGGTAGGTCATACTAAGTAGATTGAAGACCTTCATGAACAAGCAAGAAAAGATGAGGCGAGGAGGATTAGTACGAGACTAAGATCACTAACTTGTTGGAGAAATTCAAGGTCTTCGTGGGGGTGACCTCGGAAAACGACTGGCTCAAAAGAGAGGTAGATAGGTTGACCCGAGACAAGGAAATTCTTTCCCTGATCCAAGAATTCTAGATGTAGAAGAATGATAACCTTAACATTGAATTACAAGAGAAAAGCCAAGAGATCTCGTTACTGAAAGAAGAGTTGGATAGGTTGGATTAGACGAAGTTCGTTGCAATTTGACTCTTCTTACCGTCGAGGGCAATTAAAATTTCTTGTGTAATTTGTTGACTTGTTTTGTTGAAGTATGGGACCCATTGGGGTCGGGCAAGTACAATGTTTAACATTATGTAGGTATTTTAATTTTTATGAATGCGCATGATTGCTCTATCTTCTTGAATGTTTTACTTGATTGTTGTGGTCTCGAACAATACGAGTTGAGTGTCGAGTGTTTGAAAGTATGCTCGACGGTGTGGGTGTTTACATCTATATCTTAGAACTAGTTATACGCCGTTATACTCGACTGCGCGAGTCCGTGTTAACATATCTGTATACATTAGATTAAATTTTTTAACAATTTATACTCGACTATGCAAAATTGTATTAACGATTTGTGTACATTAACTTAAAATTGGTTTAAGGGTTTATACTCGATTATGCAATTTGTGTTAAAGCATCTGTGTACATTAACGTAAAATTTGTTTAAGAGCTTATTCTCGACTATGCAAGTTTGTATTAACGCATCAGTGCTGGATATCTATGCTCTAATTGTAGTATTGTTTTAACTTGGATGCATTCTAGGTTCGAGGAAGAAATTCGTCAGAAAGGGTTTCTAGAATGTAGAATCATTTTTCGGTTTTGGAAACAATTCGATATGCACCCTCCCAGTTAAGAGATAGATTTCCTTTGTCGTTAGTTTTAAGATTGTCACGTACGATAAGATCATTTTCTTCAAAGTCGCATCCAATAACTCTTTTGTTGTATTTGATGGCCACTTGTTGTTTGATGACGAGTTATTTCAAGGCAGTTGTGTGTTTGACTTCACCAATAAAGTCAAGTTTATTGTTTTTTTGGTCCTTATTTGTTTGGGGATCTATTGGGTATGTGGTCCTCTAACTTAATTCTCCGATTTCAATGAGAATGACGACATCGACTCCATACGTTAGCCAAAAAGAGGTTTCTTACATTATGGAATGGGGTGTTGTTCAGTAGGACCATCAAATGTTGGGGAGATCCTCACACCATCTTCCCTTAATGTTGTCTAATATTTGTTTTAGTCCTCGTAGGATGACGTGGTTGGCGGTTTCGGCTTGCCCATTCGTTTGTGGATGTTCGACGAATGTGAAGTGTTACTTTATTCCTTGCTCCGCATGGAGTTCCTGAAATTTTATGTTGGTGAATTGTGTGTCATGAACTGTGTGTCGTTATTTGTTACATTTGCTGCTAAAATTTTTGTTAGCGGTTCAACTTCCATCCATTTGGTGAAGTAATCAATTACTACTAATAGGAATTTTAGCTATCCCAGTGCTAGCAGTAAAGGCCCTAGTATATCCATTTCGCACCTCACGAAGAGTCACAGTGAGGTGAGTGTGGTGAGCTTTGACCGGTGGCGCTAAGTGGTGATCCTCATGGAGCTAACATTTGTTGCATCTCTGGATGTATGTTTTGGCAACTTCTTGGATGGTTGGCTAGTAGTATCTAATATGCAAGACCATTTTGGCGAGGTTTTTGCGTGCTAGTTGGTGTCTGCATATGCCTTCGTGCATTTCTTTGAGCCCATAGTTAACATCTTCGCCGATGAGACATTTTAACAAGGGGGATGGTTGTCCCCTTCTGTACAGAGTTCCTGCGATGAGTGAGTAAGAGCAGGATCGACATTTCACCATAGTTGTATCGATCATGTCAAATGGCAGTATCCCGTTAAGCATATACTTGATGATCGACGTCATCCAGTTATGCTCAGGAAAGGGTTCCCTACATTCGGCTGTCATCATAGATTCTCTTATACTGGGGGAATATATGAACTCTTGAATGATGGATTTGATGACTCCCTTGTCCTTTGTGCTAGCTAGCTTTGACAAGACGTCGACTCTTGTGTTTTGTTCGTAATTAATATACTCGACTATAATTTTCTGAATTTAGCCATTTTTTCTTTTGCTTTTGTGAGATATCTTTGTAGTGTTTGGTTGTTCGTTTGGTAATCTATGTTGATTTGATTGATGACGAGTTATGAGTCTGTGTTCAAAGTGACCTCGTCAACACCATATTCATACGCCAATCGCAATCCGATTATACATGCCTCGTACTTCACTTGATTGTTAGATGATGGAAACTAAAAGGTAAATGAGGCTTCCACAACTGGACCTTCGTTGACTTCAAGTTGTACATTGGCTTCATTTCCTTTAGTTTCAGAGGATCCATTGACAAAGATGGTCCACTTGACCCTTTGCTCGGGTGACGTTGGGGTCATTTATGCGATGAAGTTGGCAAGGGCCTGAGCTTTTATAACTTTCCTTGATTCAAAGATGATATTGAACTTCGAGAGTTCCATTGACCATTTCGTAATTTTTCCCGCAATTTCGGGTCTATAAAGGATCTGTCAAATTGGTTGGTTTGCCCTGATCACGACTGTATGAGCTAATAAATATTGTCTCAGTCTTCTGATTACGACTAGTAATGCTAAAGCAACTTTCTCCAATCGTTGATATTTGAGCTTGGGACCCTAAAGTGCCTTACTACGAAGTAGACATGCTTTTTTCCTTTGATCGTTACTTAGATTAAGGTTGCACTAACAATTTCCAATGAGACAGCTATATATAAGTGAAATGTTTCTCCTGCGACCAATCGAGACATAACTGGTGGCTGAGAGAGGATTTCTTTTAGTCAGATTAGTGCGACTTCACAATCGTTGGTCCATTAGAATGGTGCCTTTTTCCTTAACAAGATGTAAAAGGGATAACATGTTGAGCGAATTTAGCTATGAATCTTGAATTTTTCTTTTGGAGTATGTATTGGCATTGTCGTGAATGCTTTACATTTATCCGGGTTTGCCTAGATCTATCGTTCAGTTAGGTAAAATCCAAAGAATTTTCCTATTGGCACCCTGAAAGCACATTTCCCGGGATTCAGTCTCATGTTTTGTTTTTGAACTTCTTTGAAGACTTCACGGAGATGGGACGCATAGCCAACCTCATCTTCAGACTTTACTATCACGTCATCCATATATGCTTCTAGCATTTTTCCTATTCGATTTTTGAACACTTTGTTGATGATGCGCTGATAGGTAGCACTGACGTTTTTGAGTTTGAAAGGCATTACTTTGTAGCAATAGATCCCCTACTCAGTCATGAATGTCATTTTTTCGTGATCTTCTGGTTTCTTGGGAATTTAGTTGTATCCCGAATAAGCTTCTATAAACAAAATTAATTTGAACACTGATTAATTGCCGACTAAGGTATCAATATTGGGAAAGAGGTACACGTCTTTGGGACACACTTTATTGAGATCGGTATAGTCAATACAGAGACACCATTTATTATTAGATTTTTTTACAAGTACAATGTTGAAGAGCCAAGTGGTGTACTTAGCCTAAAAAAAATGCAGCAAGTAAATCAGAAACAACCTTTTCAATGGCTTCTGCCTTATCTGGATATTGTTTGCAACAGTGCTAGAAACTTGGTCAAGTATCTGAGTGCACAGTTAGCTTGTAGCATGCGACTTCAGGATCTATGTTGGGCATTTCGTTAGCAGTCCATGCATAGATGTCGACATACTCTTTCAGGCAAGCGACCAACTGGTCCTTGGCTTCATCATGTACATCTACCCCGATTCTTATGGTTCTTCCCGAAATGTCTCCAATTGATATCAAGGTAATATCTCCAGCCGATGTAGGCCCTTTCATGGGCTTGCCAATAACAACAAGGTCATCTTCTATTTGCAACTCGTCAAATTTTGCATAAAGTTTAGTGGTTATCAGATTGGTGACGGTGCAGACTTGGCTCCCCTTTTTGTTTCATTGTGCTAACTTTGTGCATATTTCCCGGATTTTGAGGGAGGGCATGATGCACATTTTCGTTGCTTCGATGTCGGTGTATACAATATATACCTCTTAAGATTTCAGGTGGTATTTGAGCTTCAAATGGACAGTTGAGGAGATTGCACCTAGCTCGACCATGAACGGAAGATCGATAAAGTAGTTGTAGATCGACTATTTTCCCAGTTGAGGAGATTTCAGGTGGTACTTGAGCTTCAAATGAGCTACCATTTTGGTGCTTTAATGTATCAGTTGAGGAGATTGCACCTAGCTTGACTATTTTCCTAGATTATTCTTCTCCAAAATTTACAAGTAGCTTGACTTAGACCCAAGAAGTGTTGGTTGATCTGTGTAAACCTTGTAAAGCATGCTTACGTAAGGTAGAGTATTGTCTTTGGTGAGGAAAAGTGTGTTGAACAAGCCAGAGTAAATTATTTCGCATGAATTCCTTTGGTTGATTAGGACCCCCCAAACTTCAAAGTTGACCATGTACGCCAATACTAGTAGTGGGAGTTGGGTGTTTGGTATCTCACCAATGATTTCTTTATCGTAAAAAGATAAAAAGGACAGGATCCCTCCTTGCTAATTGTAAAAAGATAAAGGGTTCAACTTCCTTCGAGGAGACCTTCCTTTATTAGGTACACAATCATGTTGTCGTTCACCTCTTTTACTTCTTCATTAAAGCGTTCGATGTAGTTCCAGAAGGGTTTATCTCTTCTCTAGACAATCGCCGATAAGGTATCGATCATCTTGGGTTGTTTTCGGGACGATGTGTATTGAGTGGAGAATATCCTGCAAAGTTCCTCCCAAGAATCGATGGAGTTAAGAGGCAAACCCATATTTTAGGGAAAATAGATGACACTTGATGGGTCCTTCCACTCCACGGTAATCAAGGATGGCTTCCACATTTTTTATGTGTTCATCGGGGTCAGTGGTCTCGTCGTATGAGTCCATGTATCTGGGTTTCTCCAATGCCCTTAATGGGTTCTTAATATGAAGGGTCCTCGAGATTCGTGAGATCCGTGTGGTTCCTGACGAGCCACACATGTAGGGGATGAAATGGAATGTGATCTAGATCATTAGTAATGCTGACATTTTCGTGTCTCCCTGGGCGGGGAGTCTTCATATGACCTTCTGTGGTGCCCTCGATCTGGTAAATCCTACGGAGAACGTTTCATGCGCTCTAGAGTCGGTTGGTGAACGGTGGTGTCGGCATTCTTTATAGGGATGTTACGTTTATTGTCAGCCATCGGAAAGTCACATAATAGGTTTTTAGCAAAGCAAGGAAACCTTAATCCCCACAGGCGGTGCCAATGTCCTGGATGTTCGGACCTCAAGTCCGCAGTACCACGTCTTTGAGGTATTGTTTGATTTCGGTTTGTCGTAAACCCTCACGGCTTTGTCCTTTTGTGAAAAAGGCGCCCAGTGGTTTGAGGAGTGTGAGAGTAGTTTATAAGCTATTATTAGCCTTGATTATTAAGCGATGTAGTATTTTTTGGTGTAACTGGAACATTAGCACCCTAGTCGAGGCTAAAGGGATAAAGGGTATGTTAGTTGTGTAGCAGAGGCCCGCGTGGGTTCATTCCCGTAAATGGTGCTAATGATCCAATGTGGACCTAGGATGATGGTCGGCTTTGTTGGGCTAGTCGAAATCCGTTGAGGGGGTGATATCTGCAAACACTCTAATGCTTAAGTAAATATTGATTCGAGGAGAGCAAGAGGTATTAGGATAAGAAAGTGTGTGTACCTTTTTTTAGCATCGGAGGCACTATTTATATAGACTTGAGTCCCAACACGGAGGGGGCCAATGACATTGAGTAATCATTGATATGGGCGGACTAGACGGGATAAAGACATTTTGTAGTTTTTTTTTTTTACATTAAAAATGAATTATATCAACTAAAACGAAAGCTGTGAATGATTACTTCCAGCATCATACATAAAAAATAAATCCAATAAAGAAAAAAGTAGGTAGATTGTTTGAACAAAAAAAGGAATATTGTGACCAAACAGAGTTAAGAATGAGCATATCTATTTGCTTCTTTGAGAGAATAACTAAGGGAGTAGGTTCAGTTCGTCTTATGCAATATAGAGATAATCTCTTGGAGGAGGATAAGCAAGGGAGTAAAATGAGTATAGCTTTTCTTGATCATGGAGAGCAGAGCCAGGAAGTCAGTTTCAAAAATAACATTACAGATAACTTTATCGCGAGCCAATAAAACACAACTATGAAAAGCCCAATTTCAGAAAATAAGGAGCTATTTGATGTCACTTTTTAGTAGAAACCATAGATGAACTCGCCATTATGGTTGCAAAGGATTCCCCACAAGCCGATGAGCCATCAATATGGTTGTAAGCACCATCAACGTTCATCTTCATAACCCCACATGGGGTTGAATCCATGCATTCTGATTTAGGGTTAATCAAGTTCGCTTTAGAACCTTACTCTTGATCAAAGAGTTATGAATAAAGTCAACTTGATTAGAAATGTAATGCCACAATCACTCCTCATCTATGTACTTTGGGAGATTTGTTCAATCCAAGTTGCAAGCGAGCAAGTAATATGTTGGGAGATTGGCACCCTTTCATAAAAGGTGAGCAACTCTTTCCGACATGATGTTGAGTTTGGACTCACATTTTGATGTAAAGGTTGAATACCCACCCCTTTGGTCTATTTAATAAATTTTGCTTAGAAAAAATATTTATGAGGTCTAAAAAATTAATATTAAAAACATTAACACTATTAATTATATAAATTTATTTGTAAAAATTATTTATTTTAAAAATATTAAAAACAATTTGCTTTAGATATTTTTAAAAGTCTGTATTTTTTTATAAATTTATAAATATATATATATATATAATAAAATATATTTTTGAAAGAATAATAATAAAAATACTATTATTGTAGATGTATAATTTATTCAAATGTTAAAAAATATTAATAGGTAGATTTGATGGATATTCATCTAATAAAATATGTTAATGGATGAATTGGATTGTCCTTTATGTTTAATAGATGAATTAGATTGAATATTTTTTAACTAATTTTGAGTGGATCTTAATAAATTACTTCAATTCATTCATTACCATCTAAATTCAAATCAACCCAATCCATCTATTTTGTCACTTTTGCTTAGTAAAAAAAAAAAACTTTTTGCTTTCGCATAACTATATTTTTCCACTTTAATCGTTTTTATTTTATTTTATTTTGACTTTATAGTAAAATTTACTATAGTTTCTTTATATGAAAATTAAATTTAGGATGAGAGGAGATAATGCTCTAGTTTAAGGTAGGGAAAACTTTTGAGTTTACTAACTACTTACAAAGATATTTACATTTATCTTCCTCTAATAACACTAATTGAAATCGAACCCAGAATCTACGTATCTAATGTCTATATTTTTATCACTAAACCAAACAAAACTTGTTATTATAGTGTTATTTGAGAAAAAATATATTAAAAACTATCCTTTTCTTCTTGTATTTTTTTCACCTTTAGTGATAAGCAAGCGAACCCCCATATTTTGGAATGCGGAAAATGCCCCTATAAAGAAGTTTTTAGTTAACACACTTGATAGTATTTGTATTGGGGTTTAATGGTTATCCATTGTCAGTGTAACAGTTTCACAATGACAGTTAACATAAATCTTTAATTATTTATTGATAAAAGTTACAATTATGTCGTGTAATCATATGATCAATTACGCATATATATTACTTGACAATGTAAAATTGGTTTGCACTATCAGTGCGTAGTCTTTTTTCTATTTGTATTGTTCCTTTAAAAAACTTCTTACCTGCAATGAAATATAATAACCAATTACATTTGAATAAATGACCAAATTGCCCCTTGATATTTGAGAGGTCGGGCATTTACCCCTCATGAATTTTTTAAATGGAAAAATAATATCGTTAAATTGAAAGACATCTAGCAACATAGTCCATTCGTTAGTTTGTTTCGTTAATGAGGTTGATGTGGACGTTAACTGCTTACGTGGAGAGTCCAACTATTAGTCAACTCATTGCCTCATAAGAGAGTGGCTAATTTGTATGATTTTGAAAACACGAGGGGCTAATTTGCCCTATTTTGAAAACAAAATTGAAACTCAATTTTTTAAAAAAACTGAAACTTTGTCATCATTGCAACGTTAACATCTTCATCTATATAATCCATTCTTGTTCTTCTTCCATGGATTTATATATTTTTTTCTTCCGTGAACCTTCATTTATATAATTTAGTCTTCTTCCTCTTCTATGGTGTTCAAACCGTAGAAAATATAAGAATCAAGAACCACTTATTCTTCTTCCTCCATGAGTGAAAGCTTGAACCTTGTGATTCTCAAATGTCATTGTGAAATAAAGGTTGTTGTTAGAGTTGTTGCAACTAAGAAACTTTGGAAAATAATTATTTTCATGTCCCTTGTCAAAAGTAATTTCTCCAATTTCTTTTTCCCTTTTCTCCCATTTTCGTTTCCCTTTTTTACTCAATTTTCTCCCCCATTTTTTCTAATGTTATCTCAAAGCTTTCTGATTGCTTTCTCCAATTTCTCTAATTTTCTCACCAAACGGAGACACAAGAGGGACAAAACCAAACTGAAATATCACTGTCACAATTTGAAATCACTCATGAAGATCAAGTGTTGTCCCATTACAAGAAAATAGACATATACCTACGGAAGTTTATAGTGACAATATGAAAAATCGTAGGTATAGATAACTTATACCCACTGACAAATCAGCCACGGTTGTTATAGATGTCCTATACCTTGAGACTCCAAAATTTGTAGCTAATTGTTACAGTGACATACCTATAATTGTGGGTATAGACATCAATTTTTGAAAGATTCTTTATAGAAGACAATTTTTCAATTGTGTCTAAAACTTTGGATTACCCGTCCTTTGAAAATTTTTCAGTAGAGTCAAATTCTAAATTCAGTAGAGTTTAAGCGTCTAGATCCCTAATTCATATTCCTTGGCTACGAGAACATCTTTCATAGAGTAAACTTCTCCATGAGGTATCTGTCCAAAGAGATGCATCAGGAACTAGAAAAAATGTATGATAACTCAAGGACTATATTGCAATTTTTTATATGACTGTAGGGACCAATTTTCTAATAAGTAAGCAATTTAAAGTACTGATTTGTGTATATTGAATATGATTTTTGCAGGTTAAAACATATGAATTTATAGGACCAGTTATATACTTTGATAGGTTTGGTATTAGGCCACCACCTATCAAGGACCTATACCACCACTCATGAATGCACCATCATCAGGAGACCTACACTACCACTTATGAACGGGGGAAAATAAGAAATGAAATTGGAAAAATTACCTTTGGCAAAAGATATGAAAAGAATTATCTATCAAAGTTCTCCTTAGTTGCAACTACTCTAACAACACACTTTTTTCACAATGACATTTGAGTATCATCAAGTTCAAACTTTCATTGTTGGCCCAATACATGCAGAGCCAACAGTGACACACACCACATAAAATACTAAGTTCTTCTTATACTCTACTTTCCCAAAGACCTCATGTTTTCAATTCTCAACTATCGCGTCTGGTTTGTTTGCGAAAAAGGGGTCGCCGCCAATTTTATTTTGTTTTAAAAAGGGAAAATTAGATAAAAAAAAAACCTAAAATAAAGTTCTTGAACCAAAAAATTGAATTCGGGAGTTAATTACGAGTAGGAAAAGTAAAATTATCCTACATTGTCCATTAAAACGGTTACCCTATAATTAATTGTATATAAATTATTTATTCATTTAAGTTACCCCCTAAAAGAATAATAAAAAAGAAAATAAATTATTTACATTAATAAAAGAAGGAAAAATATATTTTTATTAATTTGGTTTGACAAGGGGAAAACCTTGTTCCTATGTATCTCCAGGTGCAATAGAAAAATCAAAATCCACGTAATTCTTGGGTAGAAAATATCTATGCGTTGTCCGATTTTATTATTATTCAATTTTAGTTATTTTATTATTATTATTATTATTATTATTATTATTATTATTATTATTATTATTATTATTATTATTATTATTATTATTATTATTATTATTATTATTATTATTATTATTATTATTATTATTATTATTATATATACGTATCCAAAAAAAAAAGGTAATAATGATAACGAAAAAGAGGTGAGATGTCTGTTCACCGGTTGTATCTTTTTATTTTGTATTTGGTTTTAAAGTTGAGAAAAATTAGTTCTTGTTAGAAAACAAAGGTAACGCGATGGTATATAAACGAAATAGATGGAAGCAACGACGAAACAAAATATGCAGCATGTTAAAGAATTTGCTCGTGTGTTGTCGGATCTGTTGCGGCACAAAGGCCACTGACGGCCAGAGGTGAGTGATGCGGTGCGACAAGCGAGGAAGAATTTCATCTGGCGGCAGCGACTATTAATTCTAATCATAAGAAGAAAAAAAAACTATTTATTGATCTAGTTCGTTGCTATGGTTTTCTAAATTATTTAATAAACCATGATATGAGTTTTATGTTATGTTACAATGGGGTTAAGTTTGTTTTACTTGGTGATTAGTTTATAAGCATCAAGTTTTTTTTTAGTATGTATGATGCAAAAACAATTTTAAGAGCAGACAACTTAAGACAAATGAAAGCTTAACATATGAGTTTAACTTTTTAGAAACAAAAAAAAACTAAACTACATTTTCTTTTAAATGATGCAATACAAAGAAGTTAATAAGAAGAAAATTAGATAATGATAAGAAAATCGATACCTTACTGATGAAGTGGTTTTGCTGGGCTGGTTTTATCAAGTTCAGATTCTCGGCTCCTCCTTATTTTTACCTATTATTCTATCTCTTTATTTTTACTCAATAGTGCTCTCACTCTGTTCTCCTCCTAGCGTGAATTGTTTATAGACTTTTTGGGTGTAGATTACAAAAGACAAATGAATAATTACGAATTGTTCACCATTTTTATTACTAATTAATCTATTTATTTTCGATTTCTTTTCACTCAATTGATCACCATTATACTTATTTTTATTACCATCAATCTATTTTTTTTTTGGGTTTTTTTCATTCAATTAGTCACTATTATAATAATTTTTATTACCATCAATCTATTTATTTTTTGTTTCTTTTCATTCTATTATACACGTTTTCTGGTTTTTTAAGTTTTAGAAAAGAGTGAAATGTCTGCTAACTAACATATGCTGTAAAAAGAAAATGCCATGACATCATAAAAACTATGTGGCACTTGCTATATTTAACCATTTTTATAATTCTCTTTAAATTTATTTTCTCTTCTAACAAAAAAAAAATCTATTTCAATTATACTATAAAATGGGTTTTCTTTTTTGTATTTATCTTGCATTTGTCTTCAACAAACATGAAATTTCTTGTTTGATGAATTTCCTAGATAAAGAACTTGTTTTCACTTGAGGAACCCAAATTAGCTAAGAAGTCTGCACTAAAGTTGTTTTCCCTTAACATTTTTGTATATATTATAAATTTTAATTTCCTCTCTATAAAAAAATATAATTTTAGTATTTTATTATTGTATATTAATAATTATTTTATTTTATTAATTATAATAAATATAAATTTTAAATTAATTATTTTATATTTATGTGACAAGAAAAGGGGCAGGTGTGGGTTTGCCATATTTAATAATATTAGATCCAAAAAATATTCTTCCATTAGTTCATTAATTATCTTCAATGAATTTTGTAAATATAAAATGCATAATCATATGAGATAGAAATAGTTGAATAATTGTTTTTTAGTGTAAACCTCCGATTTTTAAGAGAAATAATTCTTAGTAATCTAGAGTTCCGTCTTAAAATTAGTAAAATTTGATAAATTATTATTTTATTCAAAAATCAAAATTAAATACTCTTGATCAATTTGACTTCATCGAAACTCATTATCAACACGACGTAAATCCAACCACTTAGTTGAATGATGGTTTATCACGTACATACAATTTTTTTTATAGCATCACAAAATGACAAAATCATAAAACATTTATAGAATAAAAAAATACAGAGTAGAGTAGAAGTTTAGTCACAAAGATTGCAATAAAGATCAAGAACTAATTAAAATAGTATACTTCAATCCTCCTGACATTCATATAATAATTTGCTACATCAACCTTATTATTAATAAACTTCATAAAATCACCTTAAAACAAACACCATAAACATATTAATCAATTAGTACAAGCATATATCTTCCTCTCACAATCACAATCCAAAGTATCATATCATATTAATTCAATCTTAAAGGCTTCGGAGGAGAATGCCTTCAAAAGTAATCCCTGGTCCAAATGCCAATCCTAACCCCCATTCTTCTCTTCCATCTTCCTTCAAATACTCCCTCATATACTCCATCACATAAAATATAGTATTGCTACTAACATTACCATAGTCCATTAATGCCTTCCTACTACACTCCAATTTATCACCACTCAATTTAAGTATAGTCTCTAACTTATTAAGTATTGCTGGCCCACCAGGATGAACAGCCCAAAACAATTCATTAAAATCCTTAACATCACATTTAGCCATCAATTTTTTGCAAAATTCTTCAATGTTGTCTTCAATTTTTTGAGGTAAGTCTCTCCCTAGCTTAAAATTAATACCCTCTTCAGAAATTCTACCATCAATCACATTTTGTGTGTCTGGTAAGAATTTTTGGACAGCATAGTTTAATTCAATGAAAGGTGATTCTTGATTCAATAAAGGGTTGGTTCCAATAATAGCTGCAGCAGCACCATCACCGAAAAGCGCGGCGCCAACAAGATCATAAGGTCTAGATATATTTGGTGGCCTAAAACCAAGAATTGTTGTCTCAGAAGTTGTGAGCAATACTCTGCTACCAGGATTGTTTTCAGCTATATCTTTTGCGACACGTAAACCGGTGACACCACCGTAGCAACCGAGGAAATAGAGCATTACACGATTGACATCGCTTTTTAGGCCGAGTTCGTTTGCCAGGTAAAGATCTCCACCTGGCAGACGAATTTCGCTGGACGAAACGTAGACGATGTGTGTGATTTCTTCGACTGGTCTTCCCCATTCTTTGATGCAAGCTTTGCTTGCTCTTGTTGCCATTTCAACTACTGCTGGATTTGCTATTTCTAGCTTTTGTCTTATGGTTGGTGTTCCTTCTATGGCTAGCTCTGGATATTTGTCAAGGATCTCCTTTGACATTACTGTGTACCTTGTTTTCACAGTTGTGTTTTTGCCTGGGAATGGTCAAAAGAAGAAATTTATTAAGTATTGCAATTTAGATTAGTACTTTTTAATCAATGAATAAATTGTTGCTCAACATTTAGGTATTCCATAGTTTTGTTGAATAAGGTTGGTTGAAAGTGTTCATAATGCTTTTGAATTCAGTGTGAATTGTGATCTTTGATATTATGGAGAGCGACGGTGAAATGTTGTCTTATATTATTCAAATAATTGTTCGGGGAAGGTGTATTTTTCGGATGTTATTGATTTTGTAATTTTATTGTATGGGGTTGAATACATTTTGTATTTTGTTAATTTTAATATTTTACTCAAAAGAACTAGATGCAAAGACATTAAAAGTTTAGATGATATGACTTGAATTGTGGTTTGAAACTATTTTTAAATGTTCAAATTCTCTGCAATAGTTGTGGGGACCGTTTGATAAAGAGAAATAAAACTTCTCTTTTAAAATCTAACGGTTCCCACAACTGTTGTAAAGGATCTAAATCAATTTTCAAACAACTAACTTTGTTATTTTAGACAAAATACTTTAAATAAGAAAGTAAACAAATAATTTGACTTACATAAACGCTCCAATTTCTCCTTAATATAAGAATCTTCACACTTAGTATCACGAATATACCCTTCCACCAAGCACTCTTGAGGGAGAACTTGGCTAGGGAAAGCCTTCCCTAAAGCAAGTATTGTAGCCTTCCCCGGAACAGGGGCACGCCTAGCACGTGCACCATTTTGTGTAGAATTTCCATTCAAATCACCTTGAGGCATGTTTTTCAGATATAAGCAAACACTATTTGTTGTGTTGATTGATCAAGATTTAGTGATGATAGAATTGAGAATTTTTCGGGTTATAAATGAAGGGATTGGCAAGGTATTGAAAAGAAGTTGGTGTTAAGCAAGGCTAGCATGTTGTGTAAGAAATTGTTATATTATTGGAGTTTGGTTACTTTTAAATGTTCATGGTTTAGATGTGTGAAAGTTTCGTAGATCAACAATCTTTTACTTGATTATTTGTTTTTAGCACCAAATCCATTTCTAATTTGCAACACATTTTCAGCCTTCTCTATGTGTAAGCGTGAATTAGATAAAACATAAACAATAAATATATATATATATATATATATATATATATATATATATATATATATATATATATACCATAAAGTTGGCGAGCGACTATACTATGAAGAAAGGTTAAATAAACTTTTTTTTATTACTTTAGTTCTTAAAAATAAGTTAATTCAATAAAAATGATTATTTTAAATATATTGCTTTACATCACGATCTCGTAAGTACAACTTACGTGGTACTCCTAGAAACATTTAATATAATACATTTAATATGATGGGACATGATTTTGAATCTTGGATATCCTTTTTTTTTTAATATTTAATATGTATGAATTTT
>JBBPBP010000003.1:17464454-17480292 GCA_037974735.1 Cicer chorassanicum
TAGTTATTTTACTCTTTTTTTCTAAAATAATTGTCACATTTTCAAAAATAAATTATTTCTAAAAGACTATTACATTTAATTTTCAATGCAATTTCAATTGTCTTTCCAATTTTTATCTCTCTAATTAATATTATTTAATAAATTATTATTTTCCACTTTGTATTTATGATTAATAAAAATAAAATAGTAAATTCACCATTCCTTTTTATATTTATCATTTTTTTAATCTGTATAATGGTCCAATGTTATAATTGTTTTGAGAATGGAGGGAGTAGCACATTTTTTTTATATGGAGTTGTTCTCGTTGTTGGAGTTCAATAAAATTAGGTATATTTTTTTTAATAAAATGAGGTTTTAAAATGAGTAGAAAATGCATGTTGTGTAGGAAACTTGAAACTCATAGAATTGAAACTCATTTTTTCTGACACATGCCTTCCACTTGTAAAAGAATTTATAAGTGCAAAATAAGTTTGGGGGCAAGAAGATGCTGCTGAAAGGTGCACATAGCATAAAAAATAACAATAAGTTGTTTTTGCTGAGTAACCGGATAACTTCATAATAAATGCTATAATTATTTGCATAAAAATACAGAGTGATGGATATAAAAAAAAAATGCAAATAAAAAGTAACTTGGATTAAAGATTGTTTTATAAATAAGAAAATCACCCAAATAGAAAGAAGGGTAGAGATACTTGTAGGCCATATGCAGAGTTATACCTTACAATCCTTGCTATTAATGTTGCGTGGGGTCGCTTCTATAAAATGGAGATGGGTCAATCGTGTGTCCTTAAATATTTGCAGCAATATTTTTGTTTCCTTTTCCTACCTATGCAGAATCACTTGTGAATTTAACCTCCTTAATTTGATTAAATTTATTTTAAGCATTGAGTTATAAGTGACATTGTTTTAAATTGCGTTCTCTAGCAGTTGGATTTTAAAGTCATTGCAACGGGATCGTAATCACAATTTCGCCATATTTACCAGCAATTTTTTTATAATATAAAAATTCATTACGTAATCACACCATAAGTGTAATTTAAAACCATGTCTATTATGGACTATGGTGTAATTTAAAACCATGTGTATTGTGGACTAATAGAATGAATGAGATCATATTGATCAATTTTATTTCTTCCAATATTAGTTGAAACTATATTTCTAATAATTTTCTATTGAAAGATTGGATTTTTTTAATAAATCCTAGACTTTAAGACCAAACTCTCTAGTTGCATCACATTAACTAAGATGATATGATAGTTGATTTTCCTTTAACATTCTTAGGTTAATAAAGATACATTGAATACAGATTTTGTAGGACTCATATTGTGTGATTATCTGGCGAAAGGCAAGTTGCAAACGCAATTGCCCAAGTTTTCTCCGGTGCATTCCGTTGTCTGAGAGTTGTGATAGTGGTAGCTCATATGAATTGTGATAGTGGTATGGATTGACGAGGAACATGTTGTTAATTGCTTTGGTGATGTAGAAAAAATGAACTTCAAAGAAAATGGTTCTGATGAAATAATGAGGTATCATTTTCTCAATTGTTTTAGAACTGATATGGTTGTTTAAATGGATTTGCTGCTAGAAAGAGTAAAGTTGTTAGGAGTTGTAACGGTGAAATGGTTCAAAAAACATTTCTTTGTCATAGGGCAAGTATACGAGATGAAAAATATAACAATTAGTAGGTGTGGTTGTGAGGCTAGAATACAAGTACATGTTAAATTTAACAATTGGCGTTGGTACATTAAATTGTTCAATGGTGTACATAATCACTCATTCCTAAATGACAAATATAAAGGTATGCTTCCAGCACATAGAAAGATGACTGAATATGACAAATACCAATTGAAGACCATGAGAAAATCTGACATCCCAACCTCACGTATATATGGTTATTTTGCTTCACAGGCTGGTGGTTATGAAAACTTGGGTTATTCAAGAAGAGACATGTATAATGAACAATTCAAGAAAAAAGAAAACAATTATTGTGATGTTGATGGTGCACTTGAGTTTCTTAAGGGTATGACATCAAGGGACGACATGATGTATTGGAGGTACACTACTAATGATGATGGAATGCTTCAACATTTGTTCTAGTGTGATGGTGTAGGACGCATGGACTACTTGTTGTTTGGTGATGTTTTGGTATTTGATGCAACGTATAGGAAAATTAAATATAATACTCCATTAGTCATATTCTCTAGTGTAAACCATCACAATCAAAGCATTGTATTTGCAAGTCTAATGGTGACAAAACAGAATAGAGTTATGTATGGCTGTTGGAAAATTTGTTGAAAGAAATGGAAGGTAAGTGTCTAATTTTTGTTATAATTAATTGAGACTTGGCAATGAGGAATGAAATTAGAAGGGTGTTTCCAAATGCTCATCACCATCTTTTTGTGTGACATTTGATTAGAAATGCAACAAGTAACATTAAAAATCCTAAATTTGTATAAAGGTTTAAGCATTGTATGTTAGATGATTTTGATGTTAATGTGTTTGAACGTAAATGGGAAACGCTTGTTAGTGAATTGGGTTGGAAGAAAATATTTGAATTTTGGATTTGTATCAAAGGAGTAATTGAAGTAGAAGTGTCAATTTACAAGGAAGGGGGTTCGAATTGTAAATTCACCTATATAAAATTTCCTGTTAAAATCTTAAGAAAATAACTCAAGATTAATTTATGTTGTGAAAACGGAGAACGTTCTTGGTTAGTTAAAATCACAGTTTTAGCTTGTCTATTTAACTTGATAATCAAAATGACTGAAAGTAAATATAGATAAGGGAAGAGATACCACACAATGATATATCCTGGTTCAACCAACTCGTCTACGTCTAGTCCTCACAACTGTGAGATTTTCCACTAAGTGTTCAAAACGGAGAAAGTTCTTGGTATTACACAGTTTTTGTTAAGATCTAACTTGATCTGTAACAGCAATTCCTTTTCACACAGAAAGGATTCAATCAGGTCACCTATCAATCATGAGAAGATTTTACAATTCACATTTTAACCATAAAAGGATTTTTTTTCAAAACTACTCAAAACTATAAACAACCTTTATAGTTTTGAGTTTACACAATAATGATTTAAAGAGATTGGTAGAATCTGAGTATGCTCAACTTGTGGTTGAGAATAGATTCTTGATAAAAGAAATCAGTAGTATGATTTTGATATATGAAGAGGAAATCAGAATTGATTCTTTTGAGATTGAGAAGCTTTCAAGTATGTAAGTGTATGTGATTGATGGATTTTCTTAGCACTTGAAGATCTGATTCTTCCTTGAGCTTGGGGTTTCTTTTATAGGCTTCAAGGATGTTGATGACAACTATTATGACCGTTGAAAAAGGTGCCTAACTATCATGTGTCAGACTTGACCAAAAACCAGACTTTTTAAACCATGAATGTTCTTGACTTGAACATTCTAAGTTTTTGCTTTTGTGATAATAATGTCTGATCTGTAGCTTCTCATTCTTGATTGTATTGACCCTTTGTTTATGCACACAAACGTCTCAGAGATGTGCTTAATGTGTTCAAATTAAGACTTCCTTTTGATTCGTGCATAATAGGCTGGAGAATGATGTACTTATGATGAAGAATGATTGTCAATATGCTGGAGAATGGTGTTATCATTCTGAAGACAGTTGTTAACATGCTGGAGAATGATGTTTGCATGCTGGAGATAAGTTGTAACATGCTGGAAAATGTTTATCATTTTGGAGACTGATGTTACCATGCTGGAGAAAGATCATTTGTCACTTTTGCTTTGAGTCGTGCCTTTTAATCTTTGATCTTTTGGAGTGTTTCTTTTGCTCATATGAGAGTTGTATATTCCTTGTAGATGAACTGGAAATGCATTCATAATTTGCAAGAGTGTTCCTTGCATTAAAAACTAATCTGATCTTCCTTGATGAAAATGAAAGAAACGTGGAGAACGTTTTTGGTTTTCCAGATTATGTCAAGAACGATCTTGGTTCAGTTTTGTTCATTTTAATTACTTCTTTAAACTGGTTTCTCTTGCATTTGCTTTGTACCTATCTTGGATTATTACACTCAAAAGCACAAATTAAACTAACACATAATTTAGAATCATAATTAGAGTCTTTAATTAACCTTTATTTGTTTACATCAAAACATTAATTTAAGATTTTGCCTTAACATAAGTATGTGGGCTACTGTTCACATTAGAGGTAAGTTGTTTGCTGGCTTTAGGACAACTTCGAGGTGTGAAGTTTTGCATTCAGAATTTGGAATATATGTTTCTGTTCTATCCAATTTTCATGATTTTTTACAACAATTTTTCAAGTGGCTGAATTAAATGAGATTTAGAGAAATTGAGGTTGATTATGCATCATCTTATGGGAAAACTGTTTTGCAAACTCAATACAAGTTTTTAGAAAGGTCGGCAGAAAATTTGAATACAAGGGAAATATTTAAGCTTTTCTGACCTATTTTGGAAAAGGCATGTAAGTGAAAGGTGGAAATTGTAACACCAAATATATTCAAATTTTGTTATACTGCTTTCAAGTACCCAAGAGAAGACCTGGAATGGGTTGTTACATTTGACCCAGATAAATTGCACTTTGGATGTTCACGTAACAGATTTGAGACATTGGATATTTGTTGTGAACATTTAATAAGTGCTTTGATATATCTGAATATTTTTGAAATGCCTGAATGTATTGTCATGTAGAGGTGGACAAAAGGTGTTAAGGATTTAGTAAATGCCAAAAATGCAAACGGTTCGTGTCAACGTAATCCAACATTTATAACGACTTATGTTACATTTGTAGAGTGTTGTAAAATGATGGTTAATGCCGCACTTGAGTGTGGTAAAGCTGATTTTTTGCATAACACTATTGAAATGGTGGAGAAACATACTCATGTGTTAGAAGTTGTGGGTAGGGGTGAGGATATTACATCACCAAGATTTGGAATGGGAACTGAAGGAAGAGAAGGTAATCCACCACGAGTTAGAAGAAAATGGGAGGTTGATGTTTCATCATAAATTAATTGCATCACAAAAATAATAAGGAAAGTGTTGTTTATGTGGAAAAATTGGTCACACCCGAAAGTCATGTCATGTTGGGAGGGAGTCACAAAACAATACGTTAGATTCATATGTTAACATTGAGGATGAATTTCAAGAAGATAATGACAGCTGCAATATTGATATGGTATGTATGAAGTTTTTGTACTTTACAATGTAGAATATTGTTATAGTAATATAAAATTTGATTGAAAATGATGGATGGTTGAATTTTAAATTGTAGAATGTTGGTTGAGGTGAAAAGAATAGTCCAACAAATACAAACAAAAGATATAATTGTCTTTCAATTTAAAATTTTAATGATGTGATTGCTTAATTTTGAAATGAAGTTACGAAGTTAAAAGTTTTAATGATGATTATTGCAGAAAATTAAGAATGTTTGTTGTAATCTGAAGGAGAATGATGAACGTGAACTAGTAAAAGAGGAGTTGTGTTATTTGTGTTGAATTGCACTTTGTGTACAATTATATAATGTAAACCAAGTCAGTGTTTTATTTTATAGAGATGTTGTTGTTATGTTAATGTTTAAACTTTTGTTAGTATCATAAAAAATAGTTATGTGTATGGATTTATATTTAAGTAGGCTAATTTTGAGATTGAGAATGGTATGAAATAATATTTGTATTAAACATTAAATTTCAAAGTGCAAGTTACACACGAAAAACAAAAAAAGTAAATAAAATTAATAATGAAGCATTGTATAATTTTGACAAATAAAAAAAAAAATTATTTGTTACCAATTAGTATGTTCAAATGTTGATAAGGACACTATTTTTTGTGGTTATACTATGCCATAGCCTAATATCATATTTTTGTCAACATGTCCTAAAATATTGAAAATGGGTTACAAGTATGGCCCACGATCCATTTAAACTAGGGTTTGCTCTATTCATCAAGTATAAATGACACAAAGTCAGTCAAACTCTTTATTCTCTACTTTACCACTACCAGCGTCGTAATGCCTCCCAAAACCATTTTTTTTTTTTTGTATATTTTTTTACTATTATCACTCACACGTTCTCTCTCAACTATGTCGTAAAACATTCAAGAGTTGGTCAATATTGAACACATTTGTATTTTATCGTTTTAATGTTCTCTAATGTAGTATATATTTGTTAAGGAAATCTATTATTTGTTTACTTTTTAAAATAAATAAATAAAAGTTTATCTTATTATTTTTACCATGCATGTTAATTTTGAAAATTTGTATTTACAATAAAGTAGGTATGTTAAAAAAAAGTTTTTGTCGTTACTATGTGTTTAGATTTTTGCAATGAATTTATCTTGTACTAAATTTCATTGTTATGTGGTGGTAGAAACGAAGTGTACGGAGAACTTCCAACGATGAAGAAATAGATCTTGACTTTGCAGAATATCTATCAAAGTATAAATCATTGATTGAAGATGTGTTTAGTAGTGAAGACGACGAGGGAAGTGAAAGTGACAATGATCCTAATAATATTTGAGAAAAAACTGTTACTAGTTCTTTTGCAAAGGGTAAACAATGTTTGGTAAGTGTATTCAATAATTATTATTTTAGTTTTTTTATTTACTTTAAATTTTAATTTAATTTTATTCTTCATATAGATATTTAAATGATTGAGTTGACATTTAATATTATTAATTTAAAGTAACAATAATCCATGACAACAAACCAAAGACAATCCATGACATGTCCACGTCTACATCTGTAACTTCCCACTTAGTGCCAAAACAAGGTAACCTAGGTTACAAAACGGTGCAAAAATTCTGATCAACCAAATATATACTTTATAAGGATTTGTGTTTAACAACAATTGTAGTAATTTTTTGATAAGTGAACCATTGTCCGTTGAACAAAAGTTACGCAATCGGTTTGGATCTCAACAACAATCTTACATAAACAAAAAAAAAAAAAACTTGTACGGTCACCAACTTGTTCCTCATCATTGAACTTTTTGTATTGAGCCATGAGCTAGTACTATTACTTGAATATAAATAAATATATTTATTTTTATGTTGATTGGATGTAAAGTTGTAAACATATATATATTATAAATTCTTTGAATAAAAATTCATATTATTTATTTTTACCGTTCGATTTAATCTAATCTAGTTAGTCGCACTTTGAAATTTGAAACACAAATTATACTATCTAACCGTTCAATCTAATATAATCTAATCTAATTAGTCTCACTTTAAAATATGAAACACAAATTATATGAATATACGATTCAACCGTTCAATCTAATCTAATCTAATTAGTCGCACTTTGAAATATGAAACACCATATTTATTTTAAATTAACAATACAAATTATACAATTGGAAATAGCAATAGAATTTTGTTCGCATGAAGGAACAAGGTAATTATACAATTGGAAATAAAAAGTTACATTTTGCTAGTGTAGAGAAACAACATATGAGAGTTGATAAAAACAAAAATACGACGTTGGTAGTCAATCACATTAACCCAACTCCCATGACTTGATTTTTCACATTGCTTCTCTTTTGACAAGAATGAATGCAATAAAAAACACACCAAGTCAATGAAGGGCGCAACGGTGGAGGAACATGAACTCTGTAAAATTGCTTGATGTTCGAATGAATAATATAGCCTACAAAATTCACATTTTATACTTGAAATTTTCAACTACTAGGGTTATGTTGGCGCACTGGTAGCAAGTGGAATTAAATATCCATTTAACTCAACAACCAACCAAGCAGATTACTCTATCATAAAATAAAAATGACTACTCTATCATAGTTGTGTGATCTGCATTTGAAGCTTCACATTCAATCTCCTTTTTGTAGTCAAATTAACAATAAACATCACAATCGTTTGATTCATCACAACAGTCGACAATTAAAATCAAGCTACAGTCACAACTGCAACGGTAAAGTCATCATTACCTGCAAGATCGGGTCTGCAGAGCTGCTGGTACAGTAACACGCCTACAACACGCATGTCTGCTTTCTCAATTCCTGTTAAAGTAGTCTGAGTTATCATATCAAAAACCTTACTCAAAACTAATATGTTTTTTAAATATTTTATAAATCATCTATCTTAATTAAAAATTCCCTGTATAATTATTATTAACTGGAAAATATTCTTCAAAACAAAAACGTGAAACTTATTATCATTATAATTAATATTACTAACAAATCAAACTTTTTTATTTAACACATATTTAAAACTTATTATTTCTTCATGTGCATCAACAAATAAACAAGCTCAAATCATAATTTATCTTTCTTCTACCATATAAAGTAATAAACATATATTAAAATGTCAATTCTGTTTTGAAATTCAAAAACTAAAAATCTTTAACCGCCGAACAACAATGGCATCTTCAAGCAGTAGTGTAACTAGGACTAACTATTTGAGACACATCAATGCAAGATGTAGGTGTAATCGAATTTGTAACATTAAGGTTGATATGACCACAAATAATTTCAACCGTTTGTTCTATAGATGTAAGACTTATCCTTCTAGTTTCTACAATTGGTGCAATACTATTGATGGTGATAAACAACCTTCACAAGTTCAAGACGACATTAACTTCCAAGACGATATTCGCCTACTTTCTTGCGAACAAGAGTTGGCACTGGTGAAATTGCAAATGACACATGCAGATGCCACATTCAAATTCTTCAAGAAAATGTAATTCATCTATGGAATTACTACAATGTTTTGTGTTTTCATCCTATTATTCAAGTAAATGTTGTCCCTATTTAAATTTGTTCATGTTCATGGTTAACAATTCATGTATTTAATCATAAATTTTTGTTTCTCTCTATCTAAGTTAATTTTCTTCATTAGTATAAAATGATATACGTATTTAAATTGACTTCAATGAAATGAATGATTTCAATTCTTCAAACATCAATAATTCTTTCACCATGAATGTCAATGGAGGGTCACTTTAGTGGAGTGTTGTTATTTATTTACTATATGCACAAAAACAAAATCTCCTCTATTCACTTTCACGTGACCTTTGTTGTCAATCAAACTTCATTTTAGTTTTTTTATTAATAATCACAATTGAGAATAATCACTGACCACATAACTATGCTAAACTTTTTTTTTTTACTTAAATAATCATTATTGTATATTTATATAAAACATTTCAGAAGAACTTTCACTATAAATTCAATCTATACAATACAAACACACTAACCTAACAACAAAAATATCATCATAACCAACAATAATAGCACGATATTGGAAAGTAATTCAAATGGAAGTGTTGGGAGATTTATGTCTTCAATGAGGTTTGATTTTATTTAGTTTCTATTTTTTTTCTTCAATTAATCAAAAAATTTCTTCCCATAATAATCAAATTCTAATTTTTTTTTTTTACTTTAAAAATTAATCAACTTCAAATGGTTCATAAAACGAATATTTTTATTTTTCAATTTCAATTCTAAATGGTTCATAAATATATTTCATTTAATAGTACATAAAAACACAAAATTCAATTATTTTAACTTTTGTCAAATATTTACTTATAATTTACACACCATTACATAGATACATTATTTATTTATGTTTCTATAAAGGATTATGGAGAATCTATTATAATAATTAAAATAGAACCTCAAAATTCTTTATTTATGCCACATCCCTCAATATTTGCCAATTCACCAAAATTCTGATGTGGCACATTCCAAATTCATCTTCTATTCCATGATGTTTTGTTTCTTCAATATATAATGCAAACCTTTTTAACTTGCCCAAATACAATTATTTCATATATTAAATAATTTCAGCTTTAATTTATCACTCAATGACTCATCAATACACTTAAAAAAGCTCTAATTACTCGTCAAAACTTTCATTTCAATAACTCATACAAAAAAAATACAAACCATCCAATATCTTCAAATCATCACAATGAAGAATTTTGGGCTTCTATTTAATTATTATAATAGATGTTCAAGTTCATATATCAATATTATTGCATAGGAAATAAGTTTTTTTTTCCTATGTTAAATTTGTCTCCCATAACATTTTTTCTTTTTATAATTAAAAAAACACAAATTATAATTGAAACAAAAAAGATGAATAATATTAAATATTTGAAAATAAATAACTTTTAACTATTTCATTATTCACTCGAAACTTTCTATGTCTTAAACATTCACAAACTTTTCTTGCCTATAATTTTTTTCAACCACTCTTGAAGTTTCTTGACCGTGTCACATAATTATTTGAAAATTTCAAGGCACACACGAACGAATTGTTTCAATATTTTGGATTTAACAAACTATCACTCATGAATGAATGTTATAATATATCACAAAGCATATAATTTTATTTAGGTCATGCTTAGATCGACAATGAGATTGACAAAATTACGATCAACATATAAAATTGAAAACGTGAAAAAGTACATAAATTTATAAATCTAATGTTTCAAAACTAATATAAATTATATAAAATGAAGAAATATTATAGCTAAATGTATAACTTTAGCAATAAAGAAATACATAATTATTTAACAAATATATTATTAGAAGAACCACTTCAATGAAATCAAAAATCTTGAATAAACCAATTCCACATTTAAATATATTTTGCATGAGTTGTATTAGTCAACAATGTTTTACTTTTTCTTTTACTAAAGCAAACCTAACTTATATATAATTATTCAAAACTATATTTACCTTTAAGTACATAAACACTTGAGTATATTCTACTGTAAAACAAAATTAACATTACTTTTAAATTACATATTATTGTTATTTTATATTCAGTAATATATTAAATTCTACCGCGCAACGTGGGGTTAGTATCTAGTTATCAATAGAATTTGCAAGATATTTTGAAGATGTCTTAGGAGATATATATAACTTTATTAACAACTTTGGCAACTCACACAATGTAACATTCAACAAAGACTTTAGCAATCACTATTATTAACACATTGTTGGACACGTCTCAAACTTTTATAAATGACATGGTCATCAACAATTATATTTCAACTATGTAGGAAACAATAGGTTTCATTTAATAATTGGAACTATTGTCATGAACTCCGATCTCATTCCATCATATCATAGTCGGAGCACAAATAAACGTCACACAATGGTGACTCTTTCAGATTTCAAATGGTTACAGATGTCGAATTGGTTAAGTATTGTGTAACTATATTATAATTATAAATAGTATGACCTTACAATAATAAATTTTAATTCTTTGTTATTTGCGTATATACAAACACTACATAGTGATTTTGCACAGTATGTTACAGAAAACAACTTCGACAATCTTGTTCTCTTAGGATACAATGGTGAAAAAATTATTTGTTCAGTCATCATTATGGATTGGCCATCAAGATTAAGGGTGGGAATATGTTAGGTCAAGCTTTGAAAGACCTGAGTCTGGCCTACGATTAAATTTTTAGGTTTGAGCTTGGCCTACGGCCTATGATATGCTTTTTTTTCGGCCTGACCTGAAAGCCTATTTAAAATTCTATTTCGTATTAAAGCATTTAAATAGTATATTTTACATTTATTTAAATAGGCTAAACTAGACCTTTATATATAAGGAAAACTAATAAAATAATAAACATAAGGAAACTAATAAAATTATTTTTACTCAATAAATACAAAGTTACTAACAAATAACAATGTTAATAAATAAATAAATAATAAAATTATATATATATATATATAGGTCGGCCTAATAGGCTTTTTTATATGTCTGAGTCTGGCTTATTTAAATTAATAGGCTTTAAAAAAAATTTGTTCTTAGAATCAGCTCAATTCTGGAGATAAAATTTGTTTGAAGTTTGCTAAAAAATATACAAGTCAAATGTGTGATGTCTTTATAGTTGAACTTTAGATATTTTGGAAGTTATATTCCAATTTTTTTTTCTCATTTAATTTATGTGTATCAATTATCAAGAATTTGTATTTTTGTTCTCTCGTAAAAAATCAAATTTATTATTATTTCCTAATTGTGCACTCTCTCCTTCTAATTATTAAAATTTCGGTTCAATATATGTTATTTTCAAATATAAAAAACGTTTTTTTTTTAAACAAATTTTAAAAGCTTAATATTGTGAAAAAAAATCTAATAGTTACAACAATGTTGCTAAAACCATAAAATAGTTGAAAGACCAATGAAAAACCAACTTAATAGTACAAAGATTAAATATGACCTACTAAATTATTCGAAGACCAACAAAAGACCTAACAAGTACTTGAAATACTAACAAAAGCCAACTTAACAATTAAAAAGTAAAATAAGACTTAACAGGTACTTGAAAGATCAACAAATCAATTTAATAGTTAAAAAGTTATATAAAATTTAACAAGTACTAGGACCTAGAGGGAAACCCATAGTGACAATATGTCAACAATATGTCAGAGACATTCAATAGTCTCATAGTTGGACCTAGAGGGAAACCCATAGTGACAATGCTTGAAGACATCAAATTGTACTTAATAGAAAGGTGGGCAACAAATAGAACTAGATTAGAAAGGTACATTTGTTATGTTATGCCTCAAATCAAGAAAAAGTTAGAAAAGGAACAAGAATTATCAAGAATGTGGATGTGTAGGTAATATTATGGTTCTGTTTTTTAATTCTTGTTATGTTATGATTGTTTTGTCATAATAATTTTCGTTATGTGTGTTAATTATGTCGTGTGTTAATTTTGGTTATATGTTTATTCTTATTGAACAAGGTATGTTGGTGAAAACAAATTCCGAGTTAGTAACATCAACCACACAGGAGACAAGTTTGTGGTATCACTAAAAAATAGAGAATGTTCATGCAGAAAGTGGATGCTTATTGGAATTCCTTGCTGCCATGCAATTTGTTATTGCAACTTCCTCAAACAAGATCCAAAAGACTTGATTCCAACATATTATAGGCAAGAGACATATGCGTCTTGTTACCGACTTGTCATTTACCCAACAAATGGGCATAATATATGGCCTCAAACTCTATATCCTGATGTCTTACCACCACCATCAAGTAACAAAGATGGCGATGACTAAAATAAGGACTCAACAATTATTAGTAGGAAAGGGATGCCAAGTAAGTGCACCAAGTGTAAACAACCTGGTCATAACAAGGCATCGTGTCCAAGCCAAACCCAAGAAAGCCAGACTCAAACTAAAGCTGCCCAAGCCCAAACTCAAGCTGCCCATGCCCAAACTCAAGCTGCACATGCCCAAACTCAACCTAACCAGGCCCAAACTCAAGCTGCCCAATCTCAACCTGACCAGGCCAAAACACAACCTGTCAAACCAGAGGAAGACCCAAGAAAAACCAACACACACAAGCCCAATCTCAACCTGTTCAGCCATAGCCTGCACAAGCTCAGTCTCAGCATGCACAAGCTCAGTTCCAACATGATTCTACTCCAACACAACATGTTCAAGCTCAATCAAGCACTTTTAGGCCAAAATTCAAAATATGGAGGATATAATATTAGGATCTGTCACTTTTAGATATGTCATTTTGTTTATGTCTTTGATTAAGCTCAATCAAGCACTTTCTGTCAGTTTTTGATCAATTTATGTCATTTTGTGTCTTTTGTACCACCTGAATCATGTTTACTTTGTTTTGAATGGAATGGAGTACGTTTGTGAAATGAATTATGTGCATGAATGAATTATGAATGAAATAGACTTCGGAAAATGGCAGAATAATAAGTGCTCAATACCATATATTTGATAAAGCAGGAACATGATTAAGCACGAATGACTATATTTGATAAATGGCAGAATGACTATATGATTTTCTTTGATAAAGCAGGAACATGATTTTCTTTGATAAAGCAGTTGTATCGAGATTCATTTTCTTTACTTGCAATACTGTATTTGTTTGATTTTCTGAGATAAAGCAGCTGAACAATACTATATCGTTCTGATATTCTGAGATTCATTTTCTTTTCTTGCATTACTATATCTGTTTCATTTTTTTTGATTTTCTTTTATAAAGCAGTCGGTTAGACTACATAGTAGCATGATTCCCTTTTTACTATACTATATTACAAAAAAATTATAAAAAAAAAAAACAAACAAACAAATTGATCCTTATTTTTTTTCATCAATTTAAATTTAATGTTGAATAATACAATTGCAGACAAATCAAACATTAAATTGAGAGTAGTAATTAAAGAAAGAGCAACCAACATCATTGGAGCCACAGTTGATGCAAAAGCAAAATACATTAATAGTTCCAAATGCCACAATTTCTGCTACAAAAAATTCAATCATTACTACATACTTACAACAAATCTACTACATCAACCTCAAGAAAATTACATCAACTACAGTAAGCTCATTTCAGAGCTAAATCAACAATAAAACAACAAATGTTACACCTAACAAAACACATAAATATAGCAGCAACTTCATCTTAATAATAGTTGACTTTAGATCTCCATGCATCTTCAAAATGACATTCCTAAGAGTCATAATCTCCAACTCCCTTTAGGGGCCCTCTAAACATTGTGTATGTATCTGTTGTGGAGTTCTCTGTTGTGCTTGAGGCCTATAGTTTGAATCCCAAACAAAGTAATTACATCTACATTCAATGTCATAACTCTACAATTGATGAACAGAGACAACATCAATTTTTATTTTATTTTAATTGAACTAATCTCAAATACATAAGAAACAATTCAATATTCCAAATCAACAAGAATCGAATAACAAATTTTTAATATGAACCAAAAGCCGTAAATCTAATAACCCTAATATGAGAAAACCAATCTGAAAACCAAAATCCCGAAATCCAATCTAACAAACTCAAATAAAATAATTGAAAATCATAAAGATATTGATGCTTACCACAAAATTCCTACAACTCCAAAATTTTCTTCCTTTGTTCAGACCCCATTTTGTCATTGTGCGCATAACAGGTTTCAGACCACAAGCACAATTTGGCAGTTCATGAATTCCATTGGAAACAAAAGAACCATAGTTGTAGGACTGTGAATTTGACCCATTTGAACATGAGAATGACATGGATTTCAAGTTTTGGAAACAGTGAATATGAATTTTCATGGGAGAAGAAAACGAGAAGAACAAACAATGGTTTTCGAAATGTGAAAGAGAAGAAAACGGAACAGGGAATTTTTTAACGTTGCTTTAACAGAAACCCACTTAAATGGTAAAATATCAATTATTTAAAAACATAAAATACTGAAATGAGAAAGAAAAAAAAAAGACTAAAACGTTACCTGAAATTAAGTTAAAGGACCACAGAAGCAATTATGCCAAGAAATGAAATAGGTAAGCGTTATATCAAATTATGATAACCTTAGGTAATTCATAGATTAAAGGACTAATGGGAGAAAAATCGAGTGGTCAGTGTCATGCTACATACTATGTCAAGTCGAGATTAGATCGGATTTTTCACGAGAGCTGACAGCTTAGTCTATGTCAAGTCATATTATATCAGATTTTTTTTAAAAATAGACAATGTTAAGGCTTTTAGAAGAATTTATTTAGCTAAAAATGTCAAGTTGTATCCTACATAAAAAGCTTTTTAGACGTAATAGGTTGACTTATTTAAAAAAATGTAAATAATATTTTTTTTTATTACTATAATTATATTAAATTTTTATTATTTTATTATATATTAAACTTTTAGTAATAATTTAAACATATTAACATTGCTTATTTTTTGACATATATAAATCTATTATTCACAAATTATAAAATATAATTAAAGTATAATAACATAAAAATAGAATTTTTAAAATGTCTTGTCAAATATCAAAATATAAACCATATCTCATAAGTGTATTTAAAAATATGTATTTGATTATTTATTCAAATATA
>JBBPBP010000003.1:17480526-17525484 GCA_037974735.1 Cicer chorassanicum
ATCAAAGATGTTATGTATCAACTTAATAAAAGTTCGTAGAAGTAGATTCATCATAAATAA
This sequence comes from Cicer chorassanicum, assembly GCA_037974735.1. Classification (NCBI taxonomy): domain Eukaryota; kingdom Viridiplantae; phylum Streptophyta; class Magnoliopsida; order Fabales; family Fabaceae; genus Cicer; species Cicer chorassanicum. Next base: position 17,480,587 of record JBBPBP010000003.1, read on the forward strand.
ACCCAAAAAACACTAGATATTATAAATTTTAGTCTCACTAATAAAAAAAGCAAATTTCAATTTCTTAAAAATTATTCAACCAACAATTTTAATTCTTAAGCTTTTAAATTTTTAAAATATTTTTACACATTATTAAAAAATCCTCTATGAAAGTTTAATTTTAAAAAAATCAATATATAAATAACGACAATACAAATCTAAAAATCAAATTTTGAAAATATTTTTATAAAAGAATTTCTGATAATATTGTAAATATGCTAATAGTATTAATATATTTTTACAAGGATTAGAATTGAAAGATTCAAAAAATTTACGGACTTATATTAATATACAACAAAAGTTATAACAAAAAAAGGCCATAAACCAGTTTTGTGTTGCAGTTATAACTTTAAGTACAACCTGAACAAAAAACCTGTAAAAAATGTATCATGTTCTCAATTTATCATGTTTACATGGTGGCAGATAGGATAGTCACATAAAACAATCATGAAAAACCAAACAATGTATCATGTTCTCAATTATAAGGGTTACATAAAAACATTATTCGATGAAATTCCATGAGAACCCAAAAGCACATATCCTCGTCAAGAACACATAATATGAGAATCTAAATTTCGAGTTTGAGTTCCTCTTTCTCGTCGTTGAGATAGTAAAGGATGTAAGGCGCAACTCTAATGACAACAACCCATGTTCCAAACATGGCAACATGAGATTTCAGCTGCTTCAACGCTGCAGCCTTGTCTGGCTTTCGCATGAACATTCCTGGAAACATGGCTACTTCAATCTTAAAACCCTCGCTTACAAATTTTAAGCACTTGCCCTGCAATATAAGATAAATATAACTGTAAAATTGGTATTTCGCATCATACAAAGCATAGTTCATACAGATACAATCACATATGCATGCAGAATTCACAGTCAAAATTAAAAAATAAAAACATGTTGAAAATCAGTTGTAATAGCCTCAGACCGTCCTAGTTCAAAATTTTCAACAAAAGCAATAACTTGCATTTCAGTTATATGTAAAGTCTCCATTGGCTACATTGCCAAAAAATAACTAAACATAAGTAAATATATATTAATATATTATTAAAAAACTGCATAAGCAATAAGACATCAGATCTTCCTATACAAATAAAAGATTCACTGCACTCAAATCCATGTTTGAGCTCTCAATAATTTGAAAGATTCATCATTTGACCCATTTTAAGATAAACATGAACAAAAGAAGAATTGAATGAAATGAGAAAGGCCAAAAAAAACAAGAATGGAACATCAACTTTTATGTATAATATCGACTAACAATCAAATAGATAGAATTAGAAAGCACTAAAGGGTGTCAGATTACAAATTTTCAGCACCTGCACTGCAGTATCAGACAGGGATAACTGTAAAATTAGTATTTTTCATCATCCACAGCAATGTTTGGTTAAGATAGATAAATGCATAAATCCCAAATTAAAAAATAAAACACACGTTTTTTAAAAACATTTTTAATAGCCTCAGACCGTCCTAGTTCAAAATTTTCAACAAACGCAATAAATTGCATTTCAGTCATATGTAAAGTATCCATCATTGGCTACATAGTAAAAAGTAATAACCTAAGAAAACATACAGTAAAAAAATTACCAACATAAGAAATAGGGAGAACTATATTCAAATAAAATTTTAGAAAAGGCACCAGATCTTCCTATTCAATTAAAAGATTCAAAGAAGTCAAATCAAAGTTTATTTCAAAATAATTGGAAACAATTTATCCTTAGGCCCTTTGGAATGATTGCATAGGCACAAAAGAACAAATGAAATATCAATGAAATTAGAAAGGCAGAGGATAATGTGCATATATCAATAATTACTACAGCAACGGGTTAATGTTTAGTTGATAATAAGACACAAGAATTATATAATTATCATCTATTTATATTACACTATGTCAATATTTGTTTAACTATTTTGGAAAGTGGTTTCTTACATGAATATTATTTATTTGTATTCCTAGAGTAATAACATATTGCTATCTTACAAAACAAGATACATCATTGATAACAAATACTTGTGTATTTAAGTTTCAAACCCAGCAGAAACATGAACACAGTAAAATTTCATATATTTATAAGACACAAGAATTATATAATTATCATCTATTTATATTACACTATGTCAATTATATAATTTAATGGTTCAAATGAAATTAAAGTGTGTGTCAGATAAAAAAATTTCAGCACCTGCACTGCAGTATCAGACAGGGATAACTGTAAAATTGATTTTTTTTCGTCATGCACAGCACAGTTTAGTTAGTATAAATAAACATTCACATATTCTTGCAGAATTCCCTATTTAAAAAAATAAAGCCCAAGTTGTTGAAAAACAATTGAAGTAGCCTCAGACCGTCCTAGTTCATATTTTTCAACAAATACAATAAATTGCATTTCAGCCATATGTAAAGTCTCCATCATTGGCCACATTGTCAAAAAAATAACCAAACCCAAGTAAATATAGCATAAAAATAAAACTAACCATTCACATAATAAGCAATAAGGAGAAGACCATTTTAATAAAAATGTCATGCTAACAAGTGCCCTAATGACACTAGATAAGAAAGCCCAAAATTGAAATTTCGTATCGGAAAGAACAATATTGTGGTTTCTAAAAAGCTGAATTCACCACTTTCCAACACAATTTTTATATTAATTTCTTAACCAATGTCCCAAGTGTACTCCTTAGCATTTTCCAAGATTTAATAAGGGGCATCAGATCTTCCTATTCAAATAAATGATTCACTGCACTCAAACAAAGTTTGAGTTCTCAATAATTTGAAAGATTCATCATATGCCAATTGCAATGGAAACATAAAAATAATTGAATCAAGTGGGAAAGGATAAGACAGGAACACCAATTGAGGATTGGAGTTTTGCAGGATGGCGACCGGGTTGAAGCTTACCAGCAGACATTAAAAACTAAGAATTCAATTGATTGAATAATACAAAAGGGTGAGTCAGATTACAAATTTTCAGCACCTGCACTGCAGTATCAGACAGGGATAACTGTAAAATTGGTATTATCATCATCCACAGCACTATTTAGTTAACATAGATAAATATATTAAATAATCATGCATAAATCCAAAATTAAAAATAAAACCCAAGTTATTAAAAATCAATTTAATAGCCTCAGACCGTCCTAGTTCAAAATTTTCAACAAATGCAATAGATTGCATTTCAGCCACATATATAAAGTCTCCATCATTGGCTACATGGTAAAAATAACAAAACCGATGAAAATATATAATAAATAAAATAATCAACCACGAAGAACAATGTTTAAATAAAATTGAGGCATCAGATCTTCCTATTCAAATAAAAAATTCACAGCACTCAAACCAAAGTTCAAGTACTCAATAGTTTGAAAGATTCATCATTTGGCTCAATATGAAACATTTGGTCAAAAATTAAAACAAATGAATGATTGAACAAAACAAATAACTCTAAATATCTATGAATATATGAATGTAGTTTAAAATTCAACTTCTCAAATGGGTTAAACTTGATTTGTCAGGATCAATTTTCACAGAAGCTATTAAGTTCATCTTAAACATCAACACAACGAAGGTAATGTTAATTAAAAAGCATAAAGTTATCATCATAGACTAATTTCCATAGAACAATGTTCTGACATTGAAAAGATTAAAACCCAACAAAATAATAACAATGAGGGAGAGAGAACCTTCTCGAGAAGACGGGAGAGAAACTAGGTTTGGGCGCGGCTGCGGATCCTATGGGGGTTAAGGGTTTCTGATGAAAATGAATTGTTAGATTGCACCATGGGTATGGTCTTATAGAGTTTTAATGGGCCACATTTACTCCCATAACCCATAGGCCCATTCCAGATGTATAATGAGGAAAATTTGATTTAGACTTGTACCCCACATTTATGATTTTCTTGTACGTTAGTTTCTCAAAATACCCTATGTTAATATAAAAAGTAAAAAAAAAAATATCAGATAATTTACACATATATTCCTTCCGAAAAAGTCATTTATTTTTTGAAATTATTACATCAGAAAATTCATTTTTCCTCCACAAATCTAGAATGAGTTTCTATATATCTTTCTTTAGAGCTGTTAAAATGGGCTAGTCCGAATGGACTGCCCCGCCCAGCCCGCTAAAACATAGGGCTTTGGCTTAAAATTTTCAGCCTGAATTTTTTCAGGGCTTTTGAGCCCAATACTGAATAAACCCGTTACCCATTAGGGTTAGCCCGTATGGATACCGGGTAGCCCGCAACCCGCATAATCAATTTTAAAAAAATAAAAACAGTAAAATTGGTCTTAAAAAAAAAGGTCCGAACAAACAAAAATTAAATTGAGTCGGTTCCAATTTTTTTTAAGAATTCACAGAGACACAACAAAGTACAAATCCTATTTTGAAGGGAAATGTGACGACACTCTCACATACAAACTCACGGTCTCACTCATCTCACTCCACGGGACACACGACATACGACATACGTCGATTTCATCGTTACTACTACTCATGTTCTTTTTGTTATACTCTGTTTCAACTTTCTCCATTTGATTGTGTCGTTGCTATGTAAGATTTTTCTCCTTGCGATTGTGTTTTTGTTATGATTGTGTTGTTTTAACTTTCTCCTTGTTATACTTTGTTTCAGCTCGTCTCCAAGTATCACTATGATTATCACCCACTTTATTTCTCTTGTAATTTATTTTTTTATTCGGTTTGTTTCTATCAGAATCAGATGCATGTGTTTGCTACCTCATGTGACCTTTCAATTTCATTTTTATTATTTGCAATTTATACTTTTTGCTTTCTTACTCTGCTGCATTTCTCAAACACTATTGACAAAAATATTTCTTCCTAAATATGATTGAAAAAATTATATGTTATCATCACTAATAATTTGATAGAATTATGTTGAGGGTAATAAATGAAAAGGAAAATTGCCAACAATTTGATACAAGTTACTACTTCACTCTTCTAAATACGATCAATGTGAGATACTCTATTGCAAACTTAGTAGGAATATAAAAATTGTCAAATTCTATTTCCATCTCTTGAAAATTTTCCTTTTTAACTTTGTATAAGACCTTTTTTTTTTAACATTAATTACTTTTTTACTAACCTACCTATAATTAATTTATCTTTTTAATGTGTATATGTGGATTTGTTCTTTATGAAATCTGTTACCATGGATCTTTGAAGTAGTTCATGTTGTTTATTTATTTTGATTTACTATCTTCATGTTATTTGTTTGTTTTGATTTGAGTTTATGATTTTTAGGGATTATAGTTTGTATCTGCTTGCAATATGGAAAATAGTAGTGGTAGTGTTGAAATACTTGATAATGAGGCTAATAAAGCTAAGGAACCTCAAACAATACCATTGTCAGCTCAAACTCAACCTAATGTAATTGCTATTGATGATGACACTAATCATGAAGTGTCTTCTGAACTACAAACCAAAAAAAAGTTAAACACTAACATCTGCAGTTTGGAAATATCTTGTAAAGTTGGTGTTATAGATGGAAAAGAAAGATGTAGACGTAAGGGGTGTGGAAAATTATTGAGTTGTGTTTCAGCTAATGGAACTTCTCATTTATGTCGTCATGTTGATAATTGTAAAAGGATCCATAAGTATCACGATGTAGATGATATGTTTATTGGCGTTGAAGGAAAATTGAAAAGGAAAAAATTTGACCCAAAGGTTAATCGTGAAATCTTAGCTGAAATGATGATCACACATGGTACACCATTTAATATGGTTGAGTGGAGGGTTTTCAGAAAATATCAGAAATTTTTGAATGATGATTGTCCTTTTGTTTCAAGAAATACTTCTTCCAAAGATGTTTTGAAAATTTACGAGGATGAAAAACAAAAGCTAAGATCACAATTGACTCAAATTCGTGGGAGAGTTTGCTTGACTTCTGATTGTTGGACTGCATGCACCAATGAAGGTTTTATTTCTTTAACTACTCATTATGTAGATGTAAACTGGAAGTTGCAAAATAAGATTCTAGTCTTTGCTCACATAGGGCGAGAATTAGCATTAAAGGTGCTTGAAATGTTGAATGATTGGAGCATAGAAAAAAAATGTTTTTTCCATCACTTTGGATAATGCTTCCGCGAATGATAGTATGCAAAACTTTTTGAAAAAACACTTAGGATTGTCAAATAGCTTGTTGCTTAATGGAGAATTCATTCATATAAGATGTTGTGCTCATATCTTGAATCTCATTGTGCAAGATGGATTGACGACAGTTAGTGATGCATTGCATAAAATTAGGCAAAGTGTGACTTATGTAAGGGTAACAGAAAGTAGAACACTACAATTTTTTGAATGTGTTAAGAACATTGGTGAGATTGATACAACAATAGGGTTGAGATCGGATTGTGTTACTAGATGGAACTCCATTTTTATAATGCTTAAGAGTGCGATTAACTATCGTCGTGCCTTTTATAGCTTAAGTTTGCGTGATACAAATTTTAAGTGCTGTGCTTCAAGTGATGAATGGAGACGAGCTGATATAATAATGTGTGAGCTTTTGAAGCCGTTTTATAATATTACAAACTTGATCTCTAGATCTTCTTATCCTACATCAAATTTGTACTTTGGAGAAATATGGAAGATAGAGTGTCTTTTAAATGTTTATTTGAAAAGTGAAGATCAAGTTATTGAAGAAATGGCTATAAAAATGAGAGAGAAATTTGACAAGTATTGGAGTGAGTATAGTGTGATCTTGACATTTGGGGCTATTCTTGATCCAACCAAAAAGCTCAATTTTTTTGAAATTTGTGTATCATAAACTTGATCCACTCACTAGTAAGACGAAGGTTGAAAGGGTTGAGAAGAGCTCGCGTAATCTCTACACTGAGTATGTCAAACATGGGATTCCTTCTAATCAAAGTGGCTCACAAATGCAACCTACTTTTGGAAGAGAAACGATAGATACATCATTATATATATGTGAGGTAAGGTCATTTGTTCTTTCTTTCTTTTGATTAATTAATTTTTAGAAAATAGAATATTGTCATTGTTTGTTTGAATAATTTGTAACTTGATTAAATAACTTGTAGGAATTTGAAGAACATGAAAGCCAAGCAAATTCTAATACTGGAAAATCTGAACTTGATTCTTATTTAGATGAGCAAAGGATGTCTCCATCAACTGGTTTTGATATATTGGCTTATTGGAAAGAAAAAAGTCGTAGATGTCCTAATCTTGCAAGGATGGCTTGCGATGTATTGAGTATTCCAATAACCATAGTGACATCTGAATCTGCTTTTAGTATTGACTCCCGAGTTTTGAACAAGTATAGAAGTTCATTGAAAGATGAATCAGTTCAAGCTCTCTTGTGCACACGTAGTTGGTTATATGATTTTGAAGGTAAGTTTTTCAAGTTTTATATTATCTTTACTTGGTTTTATATATATATATATATATATATATATATATATATATATATATATTATCCTTTGTGATAGAATATTATATTTAGTTGGTTATATATTTTTAACAAACAATTTTTTTATTTTGTAGAATATGACAATGACAATGATACGAATTAAAATGATCAAAGTGGACAATCATCCAACACTTTGGAAAATGTGAACATTGCTCAAGGAGTCTAAAAAGATTTATTTCAAAGTCACATTAGAACTATTTAACACTTATTTAAATTTTATTTGAGTTTTTCATTTGTGTCATGCTAGACAAATCTAAGTTGTTTTTGGCAATTTGAACTTATTTTAATTTGTGTGTTGTTTGGAATATGTGTTGTCTTGGATAATGTGTTGTTTGAATCGAGTTTGTGTTAATTGGAAAATCCGAATTTCGAACTTAGTTTGTGTGTTATTTTATTGTGTATTTTTAATGATCTAGAATATCAGATAAGTTGTTTTTAAATAGGCATGTAGAACTAAGTTGTTTTTAAACGGGCATAAGAAATTTCGAACTAAGTTGTTTTTAAATGGGCATGAAGAAAATTTTTAAATTAAAAGAGTCGCAAGAAAATTAAAAATATAATTAAAAAAAATTAAAAAAAAAATATGCGGGCTACCCGCCCAGTCCGCATCCCGGCTAGGGTCGGTCTCGGATAGTATTTTAACAGCCCATATTAAAACAAGACTTTTTAGCCCAGTCCAAAGAAGCATGTAACCCGTTAGGCCCGGCCCTAAATGAGCCGGGGTAGCCTGTTTTGACAGGTCTATCTTTCTTTAATATATATTTTTTGTATTTGACTCAACCATTTTTGTTGATATGAAGTTGACAAAGTAAATTTGTTGAAGATGGAAATATAACTTCAATATCATTCATCAAAGTAAGTTCTTTGTCGGTCACAATCACATGAAAAAATGAGGTATTTGAAACAAACAACTCTTTTAATTTCTTCAATGCAAGTTTTTTTGATGCTCACAATCCATGTAAGCAAATGTGACATTGAATGTCAACTCACTGGAAGTTACATCAAAAATTTCAAACAATAGTAACCTATATTTATTGGTTTTGTAAGTGCTATCAATGATCAATACAAGAGGGAACATGTTCCATGAAGTTACGGAGTTTGAGTGCGTCCAAATCATGTCTCTCACAAAGTTGGAGTCTTCACGAGTCATGGTCCAACAAGCATACTTTTCAGCTCAAGTAAATTCAGCAGATGTTGCATATTAATTCTGAACCCTTTCAAATTCTTCCGATATATGGTTTGTCGCTTATAAATTTGGAATATATTAGTCATGCTCTCCTTTTCCCAGTCTCTCAAAGATGCCAAGAAGTATCTCAGTGCAATGTGATACTTTGTTAACTCGTCAACATGTTTCTTATCTTTTTCTTTTAAACGTCTCAAAATGCATTATTCTCAAAGGTTGTCAATAACTCATGGTTGTAAAGTTCACGCGTTAAACTAATAATGCATCCCTCACCATTCTTCAGTGGTTTTAATATAAGTTTAAACGGACAACCACACATTTTTGTTGAAATCCCTGAGTTACCTTTATTTGACTTATATTATTCACCTCTGTCACAACTTAGAATTAATTTTGACTTTCTCCTTCTTTTTCCAGTCTGTCTCTTTGTCAGAACAAGAAATGATAACAACTACTCTGTCAGGCAATCGCTCTTGTCCATGATATGACAACTTCTCATGACTCAAATATTTGATCAGTTGTGAATGTTTCAGTCAAATATACACAAAATTGTATTTTTTTCATATCTACTTCAAAAGAAAATAAAGCAAACAATTAAAAAAAAAAATACACACCAACCTTTTCAACAATCTAAAATTTTAAGTATTGCATCATGTCTCAACCAGATGAATCATTGTCTTCAAAAAGTCAAAATAGATATATATGATGAGTTGAATTATGATAAGAAATAATTGACTATAGAACACAAGCCGTTAATGTCCACCATGACTATTGACCAAAAAAGAATTTTTTATAAGATAATGGCTCGAGTTGATGATAAAAACAAGGAATATTTTTTCTATATGGTTATGGGGTACATGAAATATACATTTAGAGAGTTATGTCTACAACATTAAGATTCAAAGGATAAATTTTTCTTATTGTGGCCACAAGTGGAATTGCTACTTTGCTTATATCAAGAGAATGAACGACACGTTCGGGATTCACAATACCATTTGAGGTTGATAATTACTCAACTTTCTACATTGATAAAAAAAGTTCGTTGGCACATTTAGTAGCTAAGACAAAGCTCATTATATGGGATCAAGTACCAATTACACGCATACATTGTTTCAAAGCTATGGATAAGACTTTGAGAGATGTGCTTTGTTCATATAATAATGAGAATTTAACAATACCATTTGGGGGTAAAGTTTTTGTTTTTGGTGGAGACTTCAGACAAATTCTTCGATATGTTCCAATGGCCACTAGACAAGATGTAGTTCATGCTACAATTAAATCCTCATACCTTTGAAATTATTGTGAGGTCATGATGTTTCATACAAATATGAGGCTACTTACTCCTGGTGGGGACGTTGATGTCATCCAAAGAAAGGTTTTCTCATAATGGGTGTTAGGGATTGGTGATTTACGTTAGGTGTAGACAATGATGAGGATGTCACTGTAGAAATCCCAAACAATTTACTCATAAAAGTTCAGGTCATCCCATTTATGATATTATTAAATATCATTTGCCCATCGTTCTTGGAAAATATGAATAATCTACTTTCAAGATAGTGTTATACTAACACTTAAGAATATGATTGTTGATCTTATAAATGAGTATATGTTATCATTGATTCCTAGTGAAGAAAAGATATATATAAGTTTTGATACTCCATACTCCAAAAATCTAGATTTTGATGTTTCAAATGATGTGCACACACTAGAGTTTTTAAATACAATAATTGAATCAGGTCTTCCAAATCACATGTTGAAACTAAAAGGGGTAGTGCTAATGACGTTGTTGAGAAACATTGATCAAGCAACAGGGTTGTATAAAGGAATTTGAAGGAAAGGTTCTCTCAAGAAGGAATATTGGAAATAAGGTCTATATACCTCGATTGTCACTAACATCTTATGGTCCAAGAGTTCCATTCAAGTTTAAAAGAAGGCAATTTCCTTTGATGTTATCATTTGCAATGACTATTAATATAAGTCAAGGACATTCTTTGAAGTACGTAGGAGTTTATTTGCTGCAATATATTTTCTTTCATAGACAACTATTTGTTTCTTTCTTAAGAGTGATATCGAGAAACGATATGATGGTATTGATTGTTGGTGATCAAGATAAACAAACAAACATCATGTCAAATGTAATTTATATAGAAGTATTTCAAAACTTAAAGTAAACTACTCATTGAAAGTTGTATCTAATTTAAAAGATTGTCTTTTGTTTTAATTTTATGTATCACAACAAGCAAATAGTTTTTATTATATATATTTTACTAAACAAACTTTTTTATTTGTAAATAATTTTTATAAGTTTAATTTTTTTTTTACCTAAGCCATAAATACATAAATCGAATAATTGATATAGGTTTTGATTTCCTTATTGCACTAAAGAATGTGTAGGAGTAAGACATTCTCCTTATCAAATCATATAATAAAAAATAATTATTTTCTCCTTTATTTTAAATAATTTATCTCTTACGCTTACTTTTTTTTGAGATAAAATAAAAAAAAATAATTATAATTTTATACAATTAATTATAGGTAATCGGAGTTACTTTATTTTTCACAAGCAATTTGACCGCAACAAACATATATTTATAAATTCTTTGCATATCATTGATTGAAATAAAGTCAATTGGACATTGTTGTAACTTCTAGTTTTCCATTAAGAACATTAAAGAAAATTGCTATAATTATAAAGACATGAGGATCATACCCATGATGGATATTTCAATAGAGAGTAAGATAAAGATACCATATGGTTTTTGGAATTAGGTTAACCGTCTAATTGAGACAACTATTAAATAGCTAAAACGATTAAGGGTATAGACCTCTTATAATAGAAGAGTTCAACTCATTACGGTCAATTCATAAACAAAATACAACACATATTCATCAATTATTAATGTTTAATAATAATAGACTTTAACTTATACTCTTTTTAGAATGAAATATAAGCAAAAATAATAGTCGAAAAGTTGATGTATCTGATTAAAAAATTAAAATAAGATACATAAAAATTTTTAGTTACTCTTTTTATTTATATTTCATTCTAGAATAGTATTAATAATAAATCCCAATAAATGATTATTGTTATTCCATAACAAATTAATTAAATAATTAATTAATTAATTTAACAATCCTAGATAAAGACATATTAAATGATATATCTTCTTTATGATGATATAATGATACATAGTAGAGACAATAATCCTTAAAGATATACTCATTCGTTCTTTTTCACTACGTCGAAAACCACTAAAATTTAAAAAAGTGATTTGCACTTTTTTCCTTAAATAAATAACATTTAATTTCAAGTGAGTCATCATAATCAATTAGATTTATAAAATTATTCTTACAATTGAATCATTGAGGGAATAGTTGAGATAAAAGGATTTTGAAATCTTATTATTACTAAAAAAGATTTCTTTTCGTCTATGCCTAGAGAGCCAAGAGGCCAACCAAATGGCAGAATCTTTGGAGAAGGAGTTTGCACATATGGATGGTAGATGGATAATGGTATTGTGGTTGTGGGTGGCATTTAAAATGGACTAGTATTAAAATTGTCCATGATCGACTACACAAAGATCAATAGTTGGATTTTGTAATTCTATTAAATTTTATCATGTTTCTCCAACACTAGATTATTTATCCTTTTCCTTCCCTTGCCCCGTGGATTTTTTACTTCAACCCATCAAATCCATGGTCTCTATGCATGTTTTTTTCAGCCAATCCAGTAGAGTGAAGTGATCAAGTAATTAAAAATTAAAAAACTGGTTTGATTATCTAATTTAGTAATTTTACAAAACTGGTAAAACTTGTTATGGTGCTTTATTTATATTCCATCTTCACCTATTTCCCTTTCACTTTCTCAAGTTGTTATTCCTAATTTTCAACTTGGCTAGAGGAGATTTGTTATTCCTAATTTTCACTACACCGCAAAATGGCTAGAGGAGCCTCTTGATCATAATTAAGAATGACAACACAACATACAATCATAATATTCATCCAAATCCGTTTCAATTTGGATGGAAAAAATCCGCTTTGATAGAGGTGGGTTTTCTACGAAATTAAAACTCAAGGTGGAGATGAGTTTGGGGATATTATCCATCGTACACCTCTGAATCTATCCTGCTAAAAATATAGAATTTATCATGATTAATAATATTTAGGATACCAATCTAATTATACAAATAAAATCACAACAAAAGGTAGTCAAATTTCTTTTATACAAATAATATTTTATTTTTATTCAAATATCTTTATTTTTAGTCTAGTAATTCATTTTAGCTATTTAATGAGAGGTTTTTGTCATCAATCGTTTAGTTATTTAATCATTATCTCATTAGACGATTAACCCTAACTCTTAAATCTTAATTTTGAAACCCTAAATGGCAATAGGGTAGTTCATTGTTCATCCTTGTTCTCTCAACCGAATAATAAAGATACGTCGTTCTCGATTCTTCTTAATATGTAAATTTACTATAATCTAACTGTATTAAATCCTTCAAGTTGAGCTAAGAAATGAATACATCTATTTGCTTCTCTTGAAGAATAACTAAGAGAGTAAGTCCAATACGTCTAGTGCAATATAAAGATAATCTATATGCGAAGGATAAGCAAGAGAGTAAACTGAGTATAGTCTTTTTTGTTCATGGAGAGGAGGGCATGAGAGCTAGTTTCAAAAATAACATTACGAATACCTTTATCATGACCCAATAAAGCATCATTGCAAAAAACTCACATTCCTAAAAATAGAGAAGATGCCACTTTGCAGTAGAAACACTGATGAACTTGCCATTATGATTGCGAAGGATTCCCCGACAACCGAAGAATCATCAATAAAGGTGTTAGCATCATCAACGTTCATCTTCATAACACCCATAGGGGGTTTAATCCATTTTTTTATGAGGGTTAATCAAATTTTGCTTAAGAACCTTACTCTTTATCAAAAAGTTATGAATAAAGTCAACTTGGTTAGAAATGTAATGCCACAAATCACTCATCCTCTTTGTACTTAGGAGAAAATAAAAGAGTTTCAATCTTTTCAAATTTTATTAACCACCGCATCAAAGAACATTTTTTTATGCCTAAGGGATATCTTTCCAATGCCGTTGTGAGTAAAATTCCATTCAAGGTAAGCATAAGTACCAAGACTGAAGAATTTACTCCAAAATTCAAACTTAATAACTTTATTCTAGAGTAGTTAGACATCTTCATAATCCCTCACAATGTGTATAAGGATATCCAGTGCAGAGAGGCAACACATACAAAGGTATTCGAAGGTCATACCTCTATGACATCTCTTTGTATTTCAAGAGTTTCATGTGTACCATGTTTCAAAGCCTCGTCCAAACTCTCGTTGGACCTTGGTAGTTCCAAACCTCCTCAAACAATATTACTGAGTCAACAGTAGTTATTATAACTTTTTAAATGTTACTAATTAATTTTTATTCAATAATAACTCATTTAGCTATTTATTTAAAGACCAATTATATTGATACAGTTGTACTCGTCTCCGCCATCCAAAATACTTCCCACACCATCCCCGTTCCCCACCTAAGCAAAGATTTTTGATCTTGCCCTATCTTCGCATATCCCCACGGTCCTTCGAGGACCCCATCAACATAAAATAAAAAAATAAAAATCCATTATTTTCGATTAAATTGTGAGTTAAAAATTGAAGTTCAACTATAAAACAAAATTTAATATTAAGACGTTATTATCGGTCTTGTAACAACAAAAAACATCACATATGAAAGAAATTGATATACATATTATTGAAAGGACTAAATATGTTTTTAGCCTCTCTAAATATATCAAGTTTCATTTTTAGTTCCTCTAAAATAGTCCTTCGAACTTTAGTCATTCTAAATTTTATGTTACTAATTTTAGTCATGTTGTTTTTTTTTACAAAAAATCACGTCGCATGTTTCAAGTGACTTTTTTATGACATATCATTGATAAGACTTTAAAATGTCATTAGTTTAATAATTTAACTATTTAATATTAAATCTTCATTAATTTATTTATAACTTCAAATTAAAGATTAAATACTTAAGTTATTAAGTTAATGATATTTTAAAGTTTTAACAATGACATGTCATCAAAAAAGTCAATTAGAACATGCGACATGAACTTTTGTAAAAATAAAAGGACTAAAATTGGTAACTAAAAATTTAGAAGGACTAAAGGTTGAAAGAATTTTTTAAATTGACTAAAAACACAGAAAAATATTATTTGTCTATGGTGCCCCACAAGACGAGGTTATGATATACGTCCCCATCCCTGCACTACCCTTAGAGGGACTTTCTCTCTCATCCTTGTCCTCACGGAAAAATATTATTTGTCTATGGTGCCCTAAATGGGACAGTCCTTTTGATGATCTCCACTTATGCATGCAAATTGATATCCCTATTGGAAACCACTCTTACAAGTGATCCAAGATAGTAAATCATGCTTCGCAATCATTACATCGAGTAAGGGTTACGATTTTATAGTAAACCATCCACACCATATTATTTGGGAGGAATTTTCTCTACCCCTACTATGATTTTCAATGTACAAAAAAAATATAACAACCAATTTTCGCTAAAAGTCATTACTAGGGACCGTTGCCAATTCACCAACCCTTGCCACATAAGCAACATCTACCAAGTCAATGTATCATCCTCAAATATCAAGTCATCTTGAGCTTCAGCTGCTTCTTGATCTTCAACGATTACTCCCATCAACCACTCAATACAATAACCAATGTCCTTTAAGACAATGAGATCAATTAAGCCACGACTGTCAAAGTGCTCCATAAGTTTTTTTTTTTATACTTGACAAAAACCAAAATTTTTCAACTTTTGGTGTCCAAGCTTGTTTTTTTTTCTTGGAATGAGTCTATTCTAAAGTTTTGAAAAAAAGAATATTAGCTTCTTTTGACAACCATTACATCAATTAACCAATTTCAAATAAATTAAACCCAAATTGCATACACTTGCTCAAAAGTACTCCAGTTATGCTCACTACCCAAAGAGCTACATGTTAAGCTCAATACTCTGATTGCAATCTTTGGCAAGTTACGAACATGATGCCAATAAGTTCTCCACCACCAAACTGTAATGAATATCCAATTAAAATCACTATTAAAACAATAGCTTATGTAAATCTAGTTACGTTTACCAAAACAATTCACTTTGACTCATCAGGAGTTATAACAATTATGTTTCTTATTGCATCCTTCAAGCTAAAGAGTCCTTCAGACCTCCTATAAAATACTAGTTTAGTAGTAGGTTTATCCCTTTCTTCAATAGTGGCATTTAGCTTCTGAATACATTTAAGGAGCCCATCATCAATTTCATTATTCTCGTCAACACTTGCATAGCCATGTATGCAATGATTGAGGAAGTTGGTATTTCCATCTTTTATCAATGATAGCAAACATACCTTTGTATTTGTCTTCATTGTTATCGCAAGACTTCATCATGGTTTCCTTGTCCATATCCATAGCCTTATAGATATAACCCATAGCAAACTTTCTTCATTATCAACAAACCTTAGTACTTGCACAAGACGTCCTATGGCGCTTAAGACTATAGACCACATCATTCCAAAATGATGGAATGAGTAAAATGTCTTTTTCCCCGACAAGTCATCCAATGTGAGCATCCTACGAAGGTTGTTTTTCATTTTGTGCAACTTTTGCAATGTGAGAAAATAAGTAGCAAAACGAGTAATGTTAGCTCTTACCAATTCAACCTTGTCAATGTATTTTCTCATTGTATTAAAGGTCACCGTATGATTGTAAATGAAGCTTACAAGAGTGACCCCTCTTTGGCACTCATTTTCATATTTGGAAATTTTTCAATATCTTTTAACATCAAATTGATAAATGTGTCGCACATGGTGTCCAAAAGAGTTTTTGTCTTCTTCTAATTTTCTACCTGCAATAAAAAAAAACTTAAGTAACCAAATATCACTTAAATTGGCACAATTAAATTAAACTAATAAAGAAAATGACTCTTACTTGCTGAAACGTAATTGTTAATGTTGTTTTTCGGCTCGAATATTGTAGATTTCATGCACTTCTCCTACTCATCATCATCCTCATTCACCTCCAACAAATATTGGATTTCAACCTTTGTTTTTTTATAACAGGCTTCTTGAATCTTCAAATTTAGGGAAATTTTCTTGCAAGCACCAACGTCACCCCCTCAATCCCATTTGGTGTCTCTTTGCTCAAATTATCCCTTTAGTATATGTATTCAGACAAAAATCGCATGTAACATTCCTCTTATTTTTTATTTAATTTGTACTTTTTGTTTTTGATGTGTTTTTATGTTTTTGAGGCTTTTTAGCCAATTTTATTGGTATTTCGAATGTTAAATGCCAATGATATTTTTATGAGACCCGTTTAAAATTATTTGGCGAGAAATAATTTAATTACATTGCGCAATTTTACCGGACTATTTTGTTAAAAATATCTCTAATTGTTAAAAATTTTACTTGTCAATTAAGTTGCAATGAGAATATATATTTTTATCAAAATAATTGAGGTGTGTGTAAAAATATTTAAGTATTTATTGATTTGATTTAATTATAATATATATATATATATATATATATATATATGTATATTAGTTAGCATAGTATATACACATATATGTTAGTAAGTAGTATAAGTAATAATATATATTATATTATATTAGTTAGCAGATTATTAGTTAGTATATAATATATATGTTAGTATATATATACATATATAGTATAAGTTATATATATATATATATATATATATATATATATATATATATATATATATATATATATATATATATAGTTATTATATATAGATAGGTGAGAGAAAGGAAAATAGAACCAATTTCTGCTTCTCGCGCTGCTTCCTTTTCTTTTTCTTTCTCTAGCTTTCAAAACAAAAACATAAAAACCAAAACCCATAAATACAAAACCTCCATTTTCACTTAGATCTAAGCTCCATCTCGCGAAGTGGTAGAAGGGAAAGTTGCTCATTGCCACACTACGGTGCTAGTGAGCTAACTTTGGAAGCAACGTTGCAAACGAAGTTTTTACTAAAATTAATCGCAATGCCGTAATCGGTTGTTTAAGCTATCGTTAAGGTAAGGGCTCCTTCCAAACTTTTAGTTTGCATTTAGGACCTTATATGTGATTTTGTGGAGAATAAATTTGATGTGTTTGAAGTGTAGATTTGTGGAAAATGAATTTAAGGTGTTTATGGGTAAAAATTTAGAGATTTAAATTGGTGATTTATGGTTGAAAATTTAGAGATTTAAATTGGTGATTTATGGTTGAAAATTTAGAGATTTAAATTGGTGATTTATGGTTAAAAAATTTGGAGATTTAAATTGGTGATTTATGGTTGAAAATTTGGAGATTTAATTTGGTGGTTTATGTTTGGAAATGTGGAGTTTTGAATTAATGTTGATTATTTGGTTGTAAAATTGTGGTTGAATAAATTTTAGTTGTGAACAAATTGTTACAAATATTTATGTTTATGTAGTTAGCTCACTGAGTCTCGAAAAGGAATCGAGGTTGTTGGCACCGAGTTAGCGGTGAGGAGAACTCTGAGATATTAATGTTGTTGTGGTGATTCAAGTTTGGTGTGGTTTATGCGTTCATAATTAATATTATGAATTTTTGAGATGTGATTTATGCGTGGATTATGGTTGAAAATTTTGGAGATTAAATTTGGTGATTTATGATTGAAAATTTTGGAGATTAAATTTGGTGATTTATGGTTGAAAATTTTGGAGATTAAATTTGGTGGTTTATGTTTGAAAATGTGGAGTTGTGAATACGGGTGATTCATGATTAAATTTGGTGTGAAATTTTGGAATTCGAATTGATTGAATTTGTTGTGTTTGAGATGGGGATGTGTGGTGAATGTGCGATTGATGTATCCATAATTGATGGCGTATGCGTAATGAATTTTATAGATGAATATATGTTTGAGTATGCTCTGTGAAAAGATTGAAAAATCATTAGTGTTAAATGAGTATTAAAAAAGGGGAATTTTTTAATAGCTGCATTTATTTAATGGTTGTGGTGAAAAGAGTCAGAGTATGCTCATGCATTTCATAGTACATGGTGACCGCGATGGGCCATGGTGATAGTGGTGACCGGATGGGCCACGGGATGATGCCATGTGAATAGTTGGTTCATCTTGTCCTTGCGGGGATTTTCGCGTCGTGCTGATCTGTGAGAGATTGCACTCTTATGAGTCGTGCAGATCTGTGAGCGAGTTGGAAGTGGTTACCTTCTTTGGATTGAAATTTGTGGCAAACAATATGTTACTTTGTATTTGCAAAGGCTTCGAAGCAAGTTGAGTTTCTTGAACATTCTCTTCATCACAAAAAAATGGTGACTCAATAATTTCCTTGTAAGCATCCTTTTAAGGAACCTTTGAATAATCATCTTCAAACACTAACATTGCTTCATTCACCTCACTCTCTTGTTTAAAAAGACCTTCAATTTTACCATCATCTTTCTCTTTACTTTCAATTTCAATATATTGATGACATTCCTCATTTGGATACACTTCTTCAAACACTTGCAATAGAGAATTTTTAAAATTAGACAAATAGTTGGAGTCAATTTCTCGCCCTTTGTCTCTCAAATATTTCTCCTCTTCTTCTTTCTTTTCTTTGATTTTCTCTTTCTCTCTAAAGGTTAGCTTCTCTACTTTTCGAGCATATTTTGCATATCCATTTTCGTACATATATTTCACATACTCCGGATCCAATACAAAATCTGGAATATATTGAGGATATGACATACTTAGCAATTTTGTCAAACAGGTAGTGTGCAATACTTTTAAGAACACACAATTTAAGTAATGATAGCAATTCAAACAAAAGCAACACAACTAGCAATTTATGTTTCACCAAAAAAAAAGCATAAACAGATTTTTACTCAATTCCAAACCTAGAGACAAGCTCTGGTACCAAATGATATGAATTTGTTTGTCTAGAATCACTATAAGGATCGTTCTAGGTTGGAAACTTACAGATTGGATCCAAAATCGCGTATTGCTGGAGAATGCGATAAACAGAGCTACGAAACTCCGAATCGGCCGATTCCAAAACAAGGTGAAAGATGACGTTCTGAAACGCGAGTTAGGATGTTGAATCATCGAACACAAGTTTGTAGAACTCGAGATATGATGACAGGTTGTTGAACACAAAAATGGGTAGAAATTGTGTATTAGGGTTTGATTTAAAGGAAACCGAAAATTATGAATAAACAAAAGATGAATTAGGTTGAGAAGATGAAGAAGGCGCCACAATCAAGGAATGATTGATAAGCCAATGAAAATCGCCACAATGGTAAGGAAGCCATTGATAAGACTCAAGCAAGTTCTAATCTTAGAACTTTAAGAAGAGACCAATGATAAGGATCTCAAGAGCATGAAGATGATCCATATTTTTAATAAATTAGGATGAACTTTATTTATTTTTATTTGGTTTGTAATAATTCTTAATTTGCTTTAATTTGGAATTCTAATAGTTTTAATATAGACTTAGTTGATTTTATATGTAAGTGAAGATACTTTGCTTCCTTACATTTAGTTTATTTTTATAAAAAAAAAAAATGATGTAAGCCCAATTTGGGCCTAGAGAATGGTGTCACTTATGACCCATTTAGGTTTAGAGATAATTTTACTATAACTATGAATTTGTAATCTCATTGAAAAGAAGGATTTTTTTGAATGAATTAAAATTTCTCTAATGAGATTTGTGAGTGAGTTAGGTCTCCTCTTAAAGTTCTTGGATTAGAACTTGCTTGAGTCTTATCAATGGCTTCCTTACCATTGTGGCGATTTTCATTGGCTTATCAATCATTCCTTGATTGTGGCGCCTTCTTCATCTTCTCAACCTAATTCATCTTTTGTTTATTCATAATTTTCGGTTTCCTTTAAATCAAACCCTAATACACAATTTCTACCCATTTTCGTGTTCAACAACCTGTCATCATATCTCGAGTTCTACAAACTTGTTTTCGGTGATTCAACATCCTAACTCGCGTTTCAGAACGTCATCTTTCACCTCGTTTTGGAATCGGCCGATTCGGAGTTTCGTAGTTCTGTTTATCGCATTCTCCAGCAATACGCGATTTTGGATCCAATCTGTAAGTTTTCAACCTAGAACGATCCTTATAGTGATTCTAGACAAACAAATTCATATCAACTGACCACCATCTCCGACACCCCACCACCATTGTCCACCACTACAATCATCGTCGGCCATGCTTCGACCACCACCTCCAACTCCCAACTACCTTTTTTGACCGCCACCATCTATGGCCACTGCCGCCACTACCACCAACCACCCGCCTCCCACAACTCCTAACCTTCAACCCCTATCTCTAATCACTGACCACCGCCACCAGAACCACCACCACTGATCACCATCTTTAATCACCTCCATCATCACCACTCACCCACCTCCGACCACTGTCAACGTCACCGATCACCATCTCTAGTGTTTTTATTTGGTGAATTCATAATGAGATAGGGTAAAAAAGAGTTATTCAATTTAAATAAAATAAAATCTGAAATTCAACTAAGAATTGAAATTCAGAACTAAAAACTGAAAACTTGACTTAAATTGAAAACTCAAAACTGAAACTAATTTTAGTTTTTAAAAATTTCATAACAGAAAAACAAAAACAACCTTGAACAAGGCTTAAAGGAAAAGGAAAGTTCCTCCTATTGTTTATGTCCACATCTCTTTCTTCTTTCCTTTGTTATTCAGCTCTGGACATTCATTTTTTGAAGTTTCAAAACTTTGATGTAACATCCCTCTTTAACATTAAATAACTAGTAGTAATTATTTTATGTTTTGCTTATTAATATACAATTATAATTTGAAAGGAGAACATACAACTTAAGTGGCAACAAATGAGGGATGCACCAAGGAGTAATCAACAGTTGAAGGTTAAAATGCCCCCCAATAAAGGGAAACAACCCCAAAACTCGATGGTACCTCGACCAAAGGGTCCAAGGGCCTAAGTGTGGAAGATCACATCAAGGAGAATGCTTGTATGGTAGAAACATCTACTTTTGGTGTAAGATACCGGGGCACATAAGTCAAGATTGTCCACAAAGGAAAATGAAAGGGTTAGCTAACTCAAACGGCTCACCCACTAGAAGGGTCTACACTCTTGATGCTAAAAAGGCTAAGGGAAACATCAACTTGATTGCTTGTGAGTGTTTTCTAAATAATGAACATTTAAAAGTATTGTTTGACACATGTGCTTCTCATTCCTTTATTTCCACTAAGTGTGTTTTACGCTTAGGTATCAAATTAACTGAGCTTACACCTCCCATAGTGTTGAAATATCTTGTCATTATTAGAACTATTCATCTTCTTTTAGTTTTTTTTTATTTTCTTTATATCACTCCTAAATTTAAAGAGGTGAGTAATTGTATTTTCTCCTATAAAAGGAGCCCATACTTTTCATAATAATAAAAAACAATTATCAATAATATTTCACTATATGGTATCATGAGCCCTAGGTTTTTTATTTAGGCAAAAGGGATGAACCACCCATCTTGGCGACAAGCCCTAACCGGCTCCTCTGTGAGTAACCCTACCAGCGTTGGAAACTCAACCGACGACATAACAGATGGAAGCCTTGGTCGTGGCGGCAACCATGGTGATGGAACCGGACCAGGAAGTAGAGCTGGTGGTGGCACCGGCCGCGGTGGCAGTCCAAGAAGGGGTATTGGCCACGCTGGTAGCTCTGGTGATGGAACCGGACCAGGCGGCAGCGCCAGTGATGGCACAGGACACGGGGGCAGTCCAAGAAGGGGTATTGGCCACGGTGGCATCTCTGGTGATGGAACATGCCTAGGCAACAACCCGAGCAATAATGGCAGTAGCCATGGGCGCAGTCACAGTTTTGGTGGTATTGGTTAGTGGAACGATGGTTCCTTTCAAACTGGAGGCAACTTTGGAGAGTTTTACAACAACGACTATTACAGCGGCTATGGCAACGGATACGGAGGTGCTGGCGATTTTGGTATTGGAGGAAACAACCAAAGTAATTCCTTACAAGTCAATGTGCAGAAACTAAATGGGAAAAATTACACATATTGGACCCAAACAATGCGACTAATTTTGGATGGCAAAGGAAAATATGGCTTCCTGAATGGTACAATTCCGGAACCTGTAGAAACATATCCAATTTATAAGTTCTGGAAATATGAAAACTCGTTAATCATTGCTTGGCTAATTAGTTCGATGGAGACATGAATTGGGAGACCATTCATATTTATACCTAAACAAGAATGGGAAGTTGTGAAGGATACTTACTCTGATATTCATAACTCATCTCAAATTTATGGTCTGAAATCAAAATTGTAGAGCCTGAAGCAAGGTGAAAGGATGGTAACAATCTACTACAATGAGTTGATGACCTTATGGCAAGAACTGGATTTGTGCTATGAAGATAACTGGAAGTGTATGGAAGATAGTGTTTAGTTCATCAAGAGGCAAGCAAACAATCGTGTTTTTATGTTTCATGCAGGTCTAAACAAAGAACTTGATGAAGTAAGAGGCATAATCCTTGGAAAAAGCCCTTTACCATCTCTTTGAGAAACTTTTTCAGAAGTCAGAAGAGAAGAGGCAAGACAAGAAGTGACGATGGGAAAGTCAATCACAGATAGGTCAACACTAATCACCAGAAATTTCAATGAGGAAGGCAAGAAAGATAGTAAGAAATCAGAGAAGCCATGGTGTGACCATTTCAAACGTATGTGGCACACATGAAAGACTTATTGGAAGCTACATCGGAAGCCTCATAAGGCGAAGAAGAAATGAGAAGGTCGTGCATTTCAAGCTACTTCTAATCAAGAGTTACAATCTTCCTCAAGTTCAATTCCGTTCACCTAAGAGCAGCTAGATCAACTGTACAAACGTCTTGAATCTCAAACCCCTTCTAGCTCCATGGCCATAGTTGGATTGCTGATTTTTTATCAGCCCACCTTAGTTTCATCCCTAACCATAGTTGGATTGTTGATTTTGGAGCTATTGACCATATGACTGGAGAACCTAGTCTATTTTCCTCATATAAACCTTGTGCATGTAATTTAAAAATTAAGGTTGCCGATGGCTCTCTTTCAACCGTGGCAGAAAAATGTTCTATTTTTTTTTTTTTATCTCCTTTGTTAACCATTCAAGGTGTTTTACATGTCCCTAATTTAGCTTGCAACCTATTATCTGTCAGTAAATTAACCCAAAATAAAAAAATGTGAAACTCATTTGGTTGACACTCATTGTGTATTTTAGGATTTAATCTCGGGGAAGATGATTGGCAGTGCTAAGCAAAGTGGTGGACTCTACTATCTTGAAGATGGACCTAAAAACAAATACCAATCCGGACCAATAGGTTCTTCAGTTGAATCTTTTTTTTTTTTTCAAATAATAAGGATGATATTTTGTTGTGGCATTTGAGGTTAAGCCACCCTAGTTTTAAATATTTAAAGTCTCTATTTCCAAAACTTTTTGTTAATCAAGATATTTCCACATTCCAATGTGAAATTTGCGAGTTTGCTAAACATCATCGAAATTCTTTTCCAACACATGAGTATAAACCTTCAAAACCTTTTTGGTGATTCATAGTGATGTATGGGGGCCTAATAGGATAAGTTCTTTATTCAACAAAAGATGGTTTATCACCTTTACTGATGATCATACCAGACTTTGTTGGGTGTACTTATTAAAAGAAAAATCAGTGGTAGCTCAAATAATAAAAACTTTTTCCGTTGCATCAATCTTTACAGATTTACCATTGAAATTTTTTGAATGCACGACTTTTGTTCATGAACATAAACATCTTAGTAAACTTGAACCCCGTGCTATTAAATGTGTTTTCTTGGCTATTCATCCACTCATAAAGGTTATAAATGTTTTAACCTAAGTACAAAGAAATTTTTTTGTCACAATGGATGTTACCTTTTTTTGAAAACAAACATTTTTTTAGAAGAATCATCTACAGAGGGGGAAGTCAAGTGAAAATGATTCCACTCAATTTTATAAAAATATGATTTTTTTTTTCAGAAAATGTGTATACATCACATAATTTTGTTACTGTTGCACCTAAAGAAATTGCCTCAGAAAGAATGAGTGATTCTACTTCTACCATAAGTAAGGGTCTTACCAAATTTGAGGCAACAATTCTGGAACTTTATTTAGAAAAAAAACCAAATATCACCACATAAGAATCTTTGTGATGAAACAGAAAAAAGATTTGAATATGGTGACCCAACTTGAAAAGAAAAGGTATATGTAAGAAGGAACCAAGATTAATTAGTGGAAGACCCCATTCCTCAGCTCAGCCAATAATCTGAACCGAGTGAAAGTCAACCAACCGAAATTGGTAAAATTCTTACTAATCCCACTCCTATATACATTGATCTAGATGTTCCTATAGCCTTTAGGAAACCTATTAGATCATGTACTAGACACCCTATGTCCAATTTCATATCTTGTTCAAACTTGTCCTCCTTTTTTTTGCTACTTTTACCTCTCACTTGTCTTGCATAGAGATTCCAAAGAATGTACAAGAAGCTCTAGAGGTTCTAAAGTGGAAGGAGGTTGTTCTTGAGAAGATGCAATCTCTTGAAAGAATAAAACTTGAAGTACAACAATTAACAAAAATATTTCACTATACATGGTCGTTTCCACAGCGGTTGAGAGTAGTGTCGAAACCTCTTATGTTTGTAAAAATTGTCATCTTGTTGTATCTGATAGATTCTATCCAATTGATTTGTTTTGTCTACCTTTGAAAGGAATAGACGTCGTCTTAGGAATGGATTGGCTTTCAACTAATCGTGTACTTGTATATTGTGAAGAAAGGATTTTGTATTTTCGTCCTGCTATTTTGAGTAGAAATGAAACCGATTCCATTCTACTTCCTAGTGTGCCTCACCTCTTACAATGTCTATGTAGTGGGGGTCAAGGTTTTTTTACTAATGTCATCTTCAGATTCGGGACCTAAACCTGATGCCGCTAAAAGATGTAATATCCCTACCTCTAGAGAGGGAGATAGAGTTCTCCATATACCTAGTTCCCGATGCTAAACCAATTTCCATTATTTCTTATAGGATGTCACCTCTAGAGTTAAAAGAACTAAAAGCTCAATTAGAGAATCTCTTAGCTAAAGATTTTGTAAGACCGCGTGTCTCTCCATAGGGTGCTCCAGTTTTATTAGTTAAAAGAAAGATGAAGGAATAAGACTTTGCATAGATTATAGGCAACTTAACAAAATAACCATTAAAAACAAGTACACTCTTCCTAGGATAGATGACTTGTTAGACCAACTTGGAGGAGCTACCATCTTTTCAAAGATCGACCTTAGATCAGGATACCATCAAATTCAAATAAAGTCTGGAGATGTTCAAAAGACATCTTTTAGAACACGATATGGACACTATGAATTTCTAGTTATGCCTTTTGGTGTAATCAATACTCTAGTCGTATTCATGGATTATATGAACCGCATCTTCAGACCTTATTTGGATAAGTTTGTAGTAATCTTTATTGATGATATAGTCATTTATTCTCTAAATTCTGAAGAGCATGAGTTACACCTCAAGATAGTATTGCAGATCCTTAGGGATAAGAAAGTGTGAGTTTTGGTTAAGTGAAGTAAAGTTCTTAGGTCATGTGATTTCTCAAGGAGGTGTGACTGTTGACCTTTTTAAGGTAGAAATTGTTTTGAATTGGAATCAACCTAAGAATGTTATGGAAGTTAGAAGCTTCCTGGGGATGGCTGATTATTATCATAGGTTCATTAAGAAGTTTTCCCAAATAGCTTTACCTTTAACCCGCCTCACTTGGAAAGACAACCCTTTTGTATGGGATGAAGACTGTGAGAAGAGTTTCCAAGAGTTGAAAACTCGCTTAACCTCTACACATATCCTTGTGATTCCTGATTCAACCTTAGGGTTTGAAGTCTATTGTGATGCATACTTGAAAGGATTAGGATGCGTGTTAATGCAAAACCGTAAAGTTGTAGCTTATGCCTCTAGACAACTAAGACCCCATGAGGAAAACTACCCTACCCATGACCTTGAATTAGCAGCCATAGTTTTTGCCTTAAAGATATGGAGACATTATTTATATGGAGCTAAATTTGAAGTTTTTAGTGACCATAAGAGCCTGAAATACTTGTTTGACCAAAAGGAATTGAGCACGAGGCAGATGAGGTGATGGAGTTTTTGAAAGACTATAATTTTGAGTTAAAGTATCACCCGGGTAAAGCAAATGTGGTCGTCGATGCCTTAAGTCGAAAATCACTCCTTGTAGCCCACATGATGGTTAATGAGATTAGTTTATTAGAAGACTTTAGAAACCTTAACCTAAACGTGATACCATTAGATGCAAGAATCCTACTATGTCCTTTAGAAATCTCTTGTGATCTTCGTGATAGGATTAGGCAAGCTCAAGAGTATGATGGAGAGTTACAGTCCAAGATAACTCCACCAAAATTTTTCATCACTTTAGATGGGATCATCCTCTTTAGAGGAATAATTGGTGTACCTAGTGCTGAAAACTTGAGGAGAGTGATTCTAGAAGAAGCCCATAGAAGTGGGTAATCAATCCACCCAAGTGCCACCAAGATGTATCAAGACCTTAAGAAGAACTATTGGTGGCATGGGATGAAAAGCGAGATAGTAATGTATGTTGCCCAATGCTTAGTATGTCAAAGGGTTAAAATGAACACCAAAGACCCGCAAGTTTACTCCAGACATTAGAGATTCCATAGTGGAGATGGGATAAGATATCCATGGACTTTGTAGTAGGGTTACCTCGTACCCAAGCAGGGTACGATTCTATATGGGTCATAGTAGATCGATTAACTAAGTCACAACCCATTTTATTCCAGTGAAAACTACCTTCAATACCCTCAGGTTGGCCAAGATATTTATAAAGAAGATAGTAAGGTTGCATGGAGTGTCAACCAACATTGTTTCAGATAGGGATCCTAAGTTTACATCACACTTTTGGAAAGCATTCCATAAAGCTTTTGAAATTCGTTTGAATCTTAGTACCGCTTACCACCCTCAAACCGACGGTCAAACTAAAAGGACCATTAAAACATTAGAAGATATATATTAGAAGATGGGGAAAATTGGGATGCACATTTACACTTAGTGGAGCTTTCCTACAATAACAATTATCATTCAAGTATAGGTATGGCGCCTTACGAAGCCTTGTATGGACGTAAGTGTAGGATCCCTTTGTGTTGGTCAGAGGTTGGAGATAAAGGAATCTTATGACCAAATGTTATCAGGAAAACCATAGAAAAGATTAGATTGATAAAAGATAAAATGGAAATAACCCAAAGTCGACAAAAGAGTTATGCTAACAACAGAAGAAGGCCTCTAGAATTTGAAGAAGGTGATCATGCTTTTCTTAAAGTCACTTCCACTGTAGGTATTGAAAGATCTGTGAGAGTAAAGAAATTGAGTCCTCGATTCATGGGTCCTTATCAAATTATTCGTCGTGTAGGTCCACTGGCCTACCAATTAGCTTTACCTCCTTTGCATGGATTACATGATGTTTTCCATGCGTCTCAACTCAAAAAGTACATTCATGACCCATCACAAACTTTACACCATGATTCAATCCAATTGAAGCCAAACCTTACTTTTAAACCAGTACTAAGTCGAATTGTGGACCGAAGCTTGAAAACATTAAGAAAATAGGCAATTTCATTTGTGAAGGTTGTTTGGGAAGGTATGTCGCCCGAAGAGGCCACTTGGGAACTTCAATCTGAGATTTTGGAGAAGTATACTCTCCTGTTCTATTAGGTAAATTACTAAATTTTTAGGGCAAAATTTATTTAAGGGAGAAAGGATGTAACATCCCTCTTTAACATTAAATAACTGGTAGTAATTATTTTATGTTTTATTTATTAAGATACAATTTTAATTTGTACAATATATATATATATATATATATATACTTATTATTTTTTCATTCCATTTACACAACAACACCAACACAAAACACACACATCACTTAACAGAGAGAGAGAGAGAGAGAGAGAGAGTTGAGAGTATCATCATCATCTCAATTCTTCTGAAAATCAAAAAGTGGATTTTCTTTTTCCTCTTTTCCTTCATGCATGTAGAAGATCATGTCTACCATAAATTAGAGATTTGGGGTTTAAGGGTTTGAAATGAAGAAATATATTTTTTTTATGTTAGATTTATGGATTTTGAAATAGATGGTTAAAATAGTTCATGCATGTGAAGTTCTATGATTGAAATTGAGAATAGATTATAGTAGAGTTGAATTTCCTTGATGACATGAAATTATGCTCTTTTGATGTGTTTGAAATTAAAGACCTTGAATTTCAGTATTGTGACAAATTAGCTTGAGTGAATGGACATTGTGATGTTGTTTTGATATATTCATTACTTGATTTATTCATAATTTATACCATTTGTGTTTGTAAAAATTAATTAGGAAATTTGTGTGATTGAATGAGTGTTGTTAACTTAAAAATTCGCATGACATATGTGTGATGTTTTGGTCATAACTTTTTCTCTAGACCTTAGTTTTGAATGATATTTATTAACTAGACCTTAGTTTTGAATGACATATTGTGTGGTAGTTTTCAATATATTTATTAATTGATGATGTTGTAATTAATAGGTAGTATTATATATATGTGTTTGTATTCTTATATATTTACTAAATGTTGAATAAGTGAGAAGTATAAGATTCATTCTAGCTAGATGAATTCTCCATTTATATACGACGGAAGTGAGAGGTAAGCGAGGGTAATTGGAGCACCGCTTACGGACGTAATTATGTTCAATCATACCAAAATAAAGTTACTAACAAGAAGAGGGCATTGGTAAAACTATTATAGTTTTTATGACATGCTTGTTAGATAGAATTTAAGTCGTTAGATATTTAGATTACTCACATCTAATGGCTTAAATATATAGAAAGAGTCTAAGCTATATATAGAAGAGGTAACTAGAGAGTAACTATAAAGGAAGAAAACTTAGATGATAAATATATATTTGAACTAGAATGTTAATTATTTTGGTTCCATCCCTTGGGACCCATTGAGATGTAATCTCATCCCACTTTATTTAAATGTTTTGTAGGTAAAAAGACTTAGATCAAGAGCTGTAGAAATGAAGCATAGCAGTTTATGCAATAGTTTGGTTAAAATTTCTAGAAAATCATTTTGAACCATGGATGTGTTATGTATTCCATTTTTGCTCTTTCTTTTGAAGGATTAGTATGTACATTAATACATTTGCATGACTATGTTTCAGATTAGTAAGAACAACAATTCAAGACTCGTAAGAACGGATTTAATAGCATGGTCAATCATACTTGACAACAAATGTCTTAGTCACGTCTCAGCATGTAAATTCTGTTCTAAAAGTTTAAAGATTTGCAAAATAATATACTTATGTTGTCCGAAATTTTATAATATACATACATGTGCACACATCGAACAACATATCAGGAAGACATATCTTGAAGCTCTTTTTTCTATCTGAACTGTCCCTTTTAAGTCTGGAAAAAGCTTGGATCCTTAACGTGATCTTCGGTAATAATATCTGTAAGAAATTGAAGACCATATATATGATATTGTAAATGATCTTAAATTTGATGTTGATTTGAAAGAGAGTTACAACTTACACGTATATGTTTACGTTGTAAATGGATGCATATTTTCTTAGAAGTCGTTCTATGGTGTACCATTGAGAACGATCAGATCCATCTTGATAACCAATCCGTGGCATGTGTATTGATGCTTTGCAAAATGATAAAATAATAATTTAATTTGTATCAGTAAGTTTGAAATATCAACTCATCACACTTTAATCTTGAAGTAATTATCAACAAGTTATAACTTAATGTATAAATGTCCCATCCCTGATACCAGAATAATATTTATTTGTCCCATCCAATGCTTCAAAGAAACTCTTCACCTTTAAGTAAATTGCATGAACATTCTCAACTGAAAAAATATGAAGATTACTTTTCATTAACTTGATTGTTACACTACATGTCTATACTTTTGTGAATATAATTTCCTTCCGAGTTTTTCTGTGTCTTGTGCTTGTATGATTGAATAATGGATATCATACATTGTAGTACTACAAGATCAAGATGTCAAGGTGACAGCAATTCAATATTTAGACGCAAATGATGCCTCAACTTTCTTGTGTTGGAGTCACATGATTTTTTTTTCCTAAAGTACACCCAGTCATGCATGCAAGCAAGAAGAAAACAAAGAGCATAATGATAAAACGAAAATGTGATATAAGGTAATAATAAAACATAGAGTTAGATAAATGTGGAAGCATGTTACCAGAATTTTGAGCGGCTGAAAATGCTGCCTTTGATAAAGAGCTTTCCAAGTCGACAAGTGAGATTTCACTTCGAGGGACTTTACGCCTTGGATTGTATGATTGAACAACGGCTAAAGCAACCATTTTGGAAGCATTGCCATCCAAATTTTGATCATCACAGCCATCTATAAGTAAAAAGGCACAAACAAGGTAGCATATTCCGATTCACCATATATTATATTAGAAATCAAACTGTGACTAAATGTGGCAATTGGCAAATGTTACAATTTTTTCTATTTTTTTATAACATGCATGATGCATCACATTATGTATTTGGAGTAACATAAATAAGATCCATTATAAGAAGACTTAAAGTTACACATTAGTATCAAACACTGATATCTTCAGAAGACTGAAAGATTACATACTAGTAGAATGCACACTCTTACTAGTTGATTACATCCACGCAAAAGCACAGGTATGTGAAAAAAATCCTGGGAAACTCAACTAAATGATTGCTATCTTTTATTTTATTGTCTTTTCGTATATAAACTATTTGGTCAATGTTGCTTTGACAACGCAACTGTAAGATCCATTGACTGTGTCAGCAGCTATCCTGAGCGTGAAACTCATGACGTGAAAATCCAACATGTGGCCAGCATGGTGATTGTTTTATAAATAGTAAATAGAAATAAGTGGAAATCGATAAATTAACTGAAGTTCGGCAGACAGAATAATTATTTCTGATGTCTATTCATCACTGTCACCTCAAATATTTTACTAGACCAATCAATCATTTCTTCTTGGGGATCAGGGTAAGTATCCTATATATCCACTTGCATGAAGCATCTTGTAGGTATATGCCGTTATACTTCTATATAGTAAAACAATTATCGTATGTTCATGCTCACCTTCCAGCTTTATAAGATGGAGATCACCAAGATGCAGATCCCCGTGTTCAGAAGCCCGTTCATATGCATCACTAATGCTTGACGAAAGTTTGGTCAGTGCATCAAACATTCCACCATGACCCCAACGTCCAGAGGTATCAACACAGCTGTAAAACCAGGTTATATATTCAAAGTTAATAATTAGTAATAAAGTCAATGGCTTTGATAAGCAACAGTTCATATCTACAAAAGGGCGACTGCATTTGATTGATAACAATATTAGGACAAGAATTACAGAAAATGTAACAATAGTGCTTGCTCCAGCCAAGAATATTCTCCTATGGCCCAAAGCTAAAATCTATACCGGAAAAGAATGTATCCCCTCCCTTCTGTTGCATTTTCTATTTTCATCATATCTATATGTTGAAGAATCAAGAGAAATCATATTTGATTCTCTTTTATTTTATATTATTATGTTTATTTTAATTTTATGACTCTGTCATTATTACTCAGTGCTTAAGGCTGTAGTAATAAAATATGAAAGTATTATATTATTTTGTCTTCTACTTTCTTCATGGTATCAAAGCTCTGGTTAGGGTTCTGTAAAGAACCCATCAGGGTTTGCCGCTCTAACCAACTGAACTATGGCACAAAATACCCCATGGAAGGCGGCCCTTATGGGTAGCAACGGCAGCAGCGACGATGATTTGGGTAAAAAATCAGAAGTAGTCAACAACGCCGACAGTATTGGTTTAGGCAGCGGCCCAGGCAGCAATAATGGTTTATCTAACAATGGTGTTTCCAACATTTTTGGCCATGAGGGAACTTCTAATGTCCTCAAGGTTGAAATTCAAAAAGTCAATGGAAAAAATTATGTTGAATGGTCTCAAACCACAAGATTGATACTAGACGGTAAGGGAAAATATGGTTTCCTAACAGGAGAGGTGCAAATGCCTGCCACTACTGATCCGAATTACAGGTTTTGGAAATCTGACAACTCTGTTATTATCGCTTGGCTGCTTAGTAATATGGAATCAATGATAAGAAAACCTTTTATGTTTTTGCCTACTGCAAAGGAAGTTTGGGAGGCAGGCAAAGAAACATATTCTGACATTCAGAATTCTTCTCAAATTTTCGATCTCAAATCACGATTGTGGCATGCCAAACAAGGAGATAGAGATGTCACTACCTATTATAATGAGTTGATGACACTATGGCAAGAATTGGATCTCTGCTATGATGATCATTGGAAGTGCTGTGAGGATAGTGTTTTGTTTCTTAAGAGACAGGAGAACGACCGAGTATTCATGTTCTTGGTTGGGCTTAATAAGCGGCTCGATGAAGTCCGAGGCAGAATATTGGGAAAGATTCCATTGCCATCACTTCGGGAAGCTTTCTCAGAAGTTAGAAGAGAAGAGGCGAGACAAGGTGTTATGATGGGTAAGACACTTCATGTTGGTGAGGTTGAAAGCTCTGCCCTAGTCACTAAGAATGAAGACGGGAAGAGAGATGGCAAGAAACCATGGTGTGAACATTGCAAACGTCCAGGGCACACACGTGATACATGTTGGAAGCTCCATGGAAAACCTCTAAATTGGAAGAAAAAAGAAGGAAACGAAGGTCATGCCCTCCAAGCTGGTACCTCTAATCAAGAGAAGCAGTCCCCTTCAAGCCCATCTCCTTTCACCAAGGAACAATTAGATAAATTGTACAAACTCCTTGAGTCTCAAACTCCTTCTTGCTCTATAGCTCAAAGAGGTAATTTTCCAAATACTGCTCTACTTAGTGTCACTCCCAGCCATACTTGGATTATCGATTCTGGTGCTACTGATCATATGACTGGGGAGTCGAGTCTATTTTCTTGCTAAGGAGAGTGGAGGACTCTATTATCTTGACAATGGACTCGACTTCAAAGACCAACAAAAAACAAGTACTTGCTTTGAATCTATTTTTGTCTCTTCTAATAATGATGATATTATGTTATGGCATTTACGGTTAGGACATCCTAGTTTTCCGTATTTGAAACATTTGTTTCCTAAATTATTTTCTAAGAAGGATCCGTCTTTATTTCATTGTGAAACTTGTGGACTTGCTAAACATCACCGTTCTTCTTTTTCTACACAACCATATAAACCATCAAAACCGTTTGCAGTTATTCATAGTGATGTTTGGGGTCCTAATAGAATAAACACATTTTCTAATAAAAAATGGTTTATAACTTTTATTGATGATCATACTAGAATTTGTTGGGTTTATCTATTAAAAGAAAAATCTGAAGTTGGACAGGTTGTCAAAAACTTTTTTACAATGGTGCATACTCAATACCAAACAAATATTCAAGTCTTCAGAAGTGACAATGGTAAAGAATATTTTAATACACTTTTGTCCGATTTTTTTCTTGCAAATGGGGTTGTTCATCAAAGTTCTTGTGTTAATACACCCCAACAAAATGGAATTGCAGAGAGAAAGAATAGGCATCTTCTTGAGGTTGCTAGAGCTTTAGTATTTGCAAATCACGTTCTAAAATATTTGTGGGGTGAAGCTGTTTTAACTGCATCATATTTAATTAATCGAATGCCATCTAAAGTTTTAGATTTTCATACCCCTCTTGATGTTTTTCGAAATTATTTTCCTTTGACTAGTGTCTCTGCTGATTTGCCATTAAAAGTTTTTGGTTGCACTGGTTTTGTTCATGAACATAAACACCTTGACAAACTCGAGCCACGAGCAATAAAATGTGTGTTTACCGGTTACTCTCCAACTCAAAAGGGGTATCGGTGTTTTGAACCAAAATCAAAAAGAATTTTTGTAACCATGGATGTTACTTTTGTTGAAAATCAACCATTTTTTAGTGACATTCATCTTCAGGGGGGAAATTTTAAGGAAGATTCATCTTTTACGTTTGTAAACATCATTACTTTAAGTGATATAGTGTCACAAAATTCTGAGACTTATATAGATGCACCAAAAGAAAATGCCCAAGAATCCATATTGAAACTCAATCCACTTATGAGTGAGGTTTCGACAGATTCGGGGGCGACAATTTCAAATCAAAATCACAATGATCAAAATAACAATAATGAAGGACCACCTGAAATGCCACAACATAATGACTCAGATAAAGAGACACAAAGTAGGTTTACTACAATTGACCCTACTTGGAAGGGAAATGTCTTTGAAAGAAGAAACCATAAACAGAGAAATGAAGGACCCATTCTCCGACCCTTCCAAGATTCCGAACCAATAGATAATACAACACATCATCTTGATACAGGTAAGTCTTCTTCTGTTCTTAAAAGTCATGTCGAGTATCCTGATATAGATCTTCCTATTGCAATTAGAAAACCTGTTAGATCATGCACTAAATATCCTTTGTCTAATTATGTGTCATACTCAAAATTGTCTTCTTCATTTGCTGCATTTACCTCTAAGTTGTCTGCTGTAGAAATTCCAAAAAATATACAGGAGGCTCTAAAAATTCCAAAGTGGAAGGAAGCTGTTCTTGAGGAAATGAGAGCTCTTGAGAAGAATCAAACTTGGAGAGTCATGACGTTACCTACAGGAAAGAATACTGTTGGTTGTAAATGGGTATTTACTGTAAAATATAATTCTGACAACACAGTTGAAAGATACAAGGCACGCTTGGTTGCTAAAGGGTTTACTCAGACATATGGCCTTGATTACTCAGAGACTTTTGCTCCCGTTGCCAAATTAAACACTATTAGAGTTCTCTTGTCCTTGGCAGTGAATTTAGATTGGTCTCTTAACCAACTTGATGTAAAGAATGCTTTTCTGAATGGTGATTTGGAGGAGGAAGTATACATGGACAGTCCACCTGGCTTTGAAGATAAATTTGGTTCAAATGTGTGCAAACTACAAAAATCCCTTTATGGTCTCAAGCAATCCCCAAGGGCTTGGTTTGAAAAATTCACTCGGTCGGTCAAAAAGCAAGGATATATGCAGGGACAATCAGACCATACTCTGTTCATGAAGTTCTCTAATGTTGGTAAAATTGCAATTTTAATTGTATATGTAGATGATATTATTCTCACAGGAGATGACATTGTCGAGATGGAAAGATTGAAGAAAAATTTGACACAAGAATTTGAGATCAAAGATTTAGGCGCGCTTAAATATTTTCTTGGTATGGAAGTTGCTCGCTCAAAGAAGGGAATTGTTGTTTCTCAAAGAAAATACATCCTAGGTCTCTTGGAAGAAACTGGGATGAGTGGGTGTAAACCAGCAGATACTCTTATGGAATTAAATGCTAAACTTTGGGAGAAAGGCAGTGTTCCTGTTGAGATTGGAAGATACCAGAGGTTAGTCGGCAAACTTATTTATCTAGCCCACACTAGACCTGACATCGCTTTCTCCGTGAGTGTTGTAAGCCAATTCATGCATTCTCCCTATGAAGAACACTTGGAGGCAGTTTATCGGATCTTAAGGTACTTGAAATCCAATCCTAGAAAGGGTCTGTACTTCAAGAAAACTAATGACAGAGAAGTCTCTATATTTACAGATGCTGATTGGGCAGGATCAATTACTGATAGAAAATCCACCACTGGATATTGTGCCTATGTTTGGGGAAATTTAGTTACTTGGAGAAGTAAGAAACAAGGGGTTGTTGCTCGAAGCAGTGCAGAAGCTGAATTCAGAGCAATGGCTCAAGGAATCTGTGAACTTTTATGGATTCGTAAACTCTTGGACGAATTGAAAATGAAAGTTGACTCACCTTTAAAATTGTTCTGTGATAGCAAAGCAGCAATAAGTATAGCTCACAACCCTGTACAACATGATAGAACCAAGCACATTGAGATTGACTGCCATTTCATAAAAGAAAAAATTGATGCTGGAATTATATGCCTGCCATTTGTGACTTCCAATCAGCAAATTGCTGATATCTTAACAAAAAGTTTGGCAAGACCCAATTTTGAGCGACTTATAGCCAAGTTGGGCATGACAGATATCTATGCACCAACTTGAAGGGGGGTATTGAAGAATCAAGAGAAATCATATTTGATTCTCTTTTATTTTATATTATTATGTTTATTTTAATTTTATGACTCTGTCATTATTACTCAGTATTACTATTGTAATTTCTTTTCCTATATAAACAGCTTAAGGCTGCAGTAATAAAATATGAAAGTATTATATTATTTTGTCTTCTACTTTCTTCACTATACTTTCTATTATCTATAATACTCTTCATTTGTCCATAACTACCTTACCTTCCAATTAAATGTTTCCCTCCAAGTACAATTAAGCTCTAAACAATTTCATACTTGATCTAAAAGTCGTGCAAAACAATCTTCATCTGTATTATTTTGGAATGCTGTCATCAATACAAAAAAGGAAATAAAATATGCATCGATGCATATTATTATGGCATCATCATTGTTTCAATTTTTATACCGAAGTGCTCATTATTATTTTGGAATGCCGTCATCAAATATAATTATTAAAAGATTGGTGCACCAGAGAAAGTTAACCTGAAGATTACAGCAGGTTCAGATGAAGAAACGTTTGCAGGAGCTGTACAATCTCCGTATACAAAATGAACAGAACCAGCATCTAATATGATTTCCCCATCTGGTGGGCTAATAGGGTCTTCCACATTTAATGAATGGTATCCAAGAGCATTCCACTTAGACAACTTCTTTTCTTCTGCCTTCTTCTTTGCAGTCTCAAGTTTTTTACTCTTTTCCTCATCTAAGTTCCTTCTGCTTCTCAAGTCCATGATTGAGTCGCAACTTGATTTAGTAACTTCCTCAAATTTGTTAACCCAAGAAAGATATGAAGCCTCATCAAGACCAAGATCACAAGAGAGAGAGGCAGAACCTCCTTCCTTGACTTCATATCCTTTTAAAATGTTTCTTGGATTAACCTCAAATTTCCTGTTGTCCTTGTCAGATAATTGTTCATTACGCATAGCAATCACCTTGTCAGCCATTGCATTAATTCCTGGTAAGTCCACGCCCTTGTCTTTTCCATCATTGATCTCATTGGGATCAAACATATGTAACCCAACTATGATGGATTTCAAGTCGCCAGCTCCAACTGCAGATAATTTTTTACCTTCATGTTCTACAATATTATCACCTGTAACATTGAGGCTCAGCTGCAATTTTCTTTCTGCTCTCCGCATAATCACCTATGGTGTAACATGTGAGTTCTCAGATTATATGGAAATGGCCTCCAAGATCAAAGAATAATAAATATAACAAACGGAAACATACTTCCTCCACTGTATGTTCAGTAACAAGGTTTATACACAAAACATGATTCATCTGGCCAATTCTATGTGCTCTCTGCAAAGCTTGTTTGTCCACCTGAGGGTTCCAATCTTGCTCGTAGAATATAACCTAAAGAATACCATGGAACACAATATGTTAAAGACTGTAATCTCGTGAATTTTTTATTGTTGAATGAGAGAGAATGAGAGACATATGGTGAAACCGTGTGTCTGAACTACACAACGGAGTCGGTTTGATATAGGCTCAAGGCAATAAATATAAAAATAAATATGAGAGATACTATCCTTGTTTACATGATATGATGTGATATGTAATAAATATAAAGATCATATTATATTTTCAACACTCCCTCTCAAGCTGGAGCATATAAATCATATGCACCAAGCTTGTTACATATATAATTGATTCGAGGACCTCTCAGGGACTTAGTGAATACATGTACCAAATGATCATTAGAATTAACAAAGCAAGTGGTGATGTCACCTGATTCGATCTTCTCCCTTACAAAGTGACAATCTATCTCAATATGTTTGGTCCTCTCATGAAAAACCGGATTAAAGGCAATTTGCAATGCTGCTTGATTATCATAGATTAATGTCATTGGTGTTGCCTCTTCAAATTGAAGCTCTTTGAAAAATTGTTTCAACCAAATGAGCTCACAAGTCACTAATGCCATAGGCCTGTATTCAGTTTCAGCGCTAGATCTTGCAACAACATTTTGTTTTTTACTCTTCCAAGATATTAAGTTTCCTCCAACAAGTACACAATACCCAGAAGTGGATCGCCTATCAATGGGTGAGCCTGCCCAATCGGCATCTGAATAACCAACTATCTGAGTATGTCTTCTGTTTTTATAAATTACACCTTTTTCTGGACGGGTGACTGTGAGGTAGTTTAATTTACCAACCAATCTTCTTTATCTCCCTGAATCTGAAAGTGACTCCCCATGATTAGGTAGAAGTTTGACATTTGGATCCATAGGAGTATCAATCGGCTTGGCATTCAATAAACCTGTCTCTTCAAGAATATCCATGGCATATTTCCTTTGTGAAATTACTAAGCCGTCCTTAGATTGGGCCACCTCAATACCCAAGAAGTAGCAAAGCTTGCCAAGATTTAGTTTGAAACTGATGAGATAAATGTTGTTTCAACTGGAGTATGCCCTACTGATCATTACCAGTTATGACAATATCATCTACATAGACAATCAAGTAAATGCACTCTTGGGTTGAGTGGCAATAAAAGAGAGAATGATCAACTTCACTTCAAATCATACCATATTGTTGCACTACTGTGCTAAATCTGTCAAACCAAGCTTGAGGAGACTGTTTAAGACCATAGAGAGACATGTGAAGTCAACAAACCATGGTAGAGGACTCCCCCTGAGCAACAAACCCAGATGGTTGCTCCATATAAACTTCTTCTTCAAGGTCACCATGCAAAAAAGCATTTTTAATGTCAAGTTGGTGTAGAGACCAATTTCTAATGGCTGCAATAGAGAGGAGTAGTCTAATAGAGGCCATCTTAGCCACGTGTGAGAAAGTATCATTGTAATCGAGACCAAAAATTTGAGTGTACCATTTTGTCACCAAACGAGCTTTAAAACGATCAATCTTACCATCAGGACCAACTTTCACCGTATAAAGCCAACGACAGCCTACTAAAGACTTTTCAGATGGTAAAGGAACCAATTCCCAGGTACCACTACTCTGAAGTGCACACATCTCGTCAATTATTACTTATCTCCACTCTGGGTGGGATAAAGCTTCACCTAGAGATTTAGGAATAGAAATAGAAGACAAGGAAGACAAACAAGTATAATGCAAAGGAGAAAGACGATCGTAACTCAAACCAATGTAATAAGGGGATGGGTTACGAGTAGGACGTATACCTTTACGAATAGCAATAGAAATATCAAGGATCGGATCCGATAAAGGAGGATATGGCAACGAAGGAGCGTCTAGAATGACCTCGGTATCAAGAAACGGTTTAGGGACATGTACAACCGATGGTGGTTGACGACGGCGGTATGTCTGAAGAGGTTGTACAGTTGGAGGATCCACAGGAGGAGTCTCAATTGGGACAACAGGAGGGGCCACCTGAGGTGTCTCAAGTGGAACATACGTAATAGGTTCTAGTGATAAAAGAGAAGGTGAAACAAACTCTGGTAGGTGCACAGGAATAGTTGCAGACAGGGTCAAGAAGCGACTCATAATATGTAACAGACTCAAAAAATGTGACATCAGTCGATATGAGATATCGTCAAAAAGTAGGAGAATAACAACGATAAGCTTTTTAGCCGATGATAACCAAGAAAGACACATTTTAGTGATCGAGCTGAAAGTTTGTCAAGACTAGGAGTGAGATTGTGGACAAAACATGTAGATCCGAAGACACGAGGAGGAAGTGAGTGAAGAGGGGTACGAGGGAAGAGGATCAAGTGAGGGACTTTGTTATCAAGAACAGACGAAGGCATGCGATTTATAAGATAGCACGCCGTTAGAACAACATCTTCCCAAAAGCGAGATGGTACATTACTATGAAGAAGGAAAGTACGAGTGGTTTCAATAAGATGCCAATTTTCTTCGGCTATCCTATTTTGTTGAGGTGTATGAGAAAAATATGTTTTATGAAGAATGTCGTTAGAGGTCATAAAATTTTGAAATTGATGGGACAAAGATTCACGGGCATTATCACTGCGCAAAGTGCGAATGGATACACCAAATTGAGTTTTAATTTCCTTATAAAATTGTTCAAAAATATAAAATAATTCAGACCTATTTTTCATTAAAAATAACCACTTACATCGGGAAAAATCATCGATAAAAGTAACAAAATATCTAGACTTAATAGTGGAAATAGTACGAGAAGGACCCCAAACACCTGAGTGAACTAAATCAAACAGGGACGGAGCTCATTTATTGGCTCGATCAAGGAAATGACTACGAGTGTGTTTCCCTAACAGACACGACTAACAATGTAAGCTAAATAATTTGGTTAGATTAGGTACTAACTGTTGAAGTTTGGGAAGACTCGGATAACCTAACTGAGCATGTATAGTAAAAGGAGAATCTGTGGTAGGGTACGCCGTTGATGGGTTTGAAAGATAATAAAGATCATTAGTATCACATCCAACACCAATTTGTCGTCCTGATATTCAATCTTGCAAAGTAACATTGCAATTAGTAAATGTGACAGCACAATCATGAGAAAAAGTCAATCGATTAGAAATTAAATTAAATGGGCATCCAAGCACATAAAGGACAAATGTAACTAACAAAGAAGGGAGGATTTGGACAGTGTCAATCCCTTGAGACTGTGTTTGGGAACCATTGGTTGAGACTATCCTAGGTAAATAACCAAAAGTTGTGAGAGAGGAGAAAAGAGCCTTATTACCAGTAATGTGGTCAGATGCACCAGAATCGAGAATCCATGGGCTAAGAGAAGGTGAGATGCAAACAAGTGAATTACCACTTTGTGCAGCCAAAACAGCAAAACTCAAGTTATGACAATACTCTACCCACTAAAGAAAATCTTCCTAAGTAGCCATAATCAATAAGCAGTTACCTAAAACCAGCAGCGAAACAGTGGCGGAAGAGGTAAAAAAAATAAAAATTTGCAATGACCAATATCGCGCGATAAACAGTATAACGACTGATTTGCTGAAAAATAAAACGACAACAACGAAGAAGAGAGGTAAACCGGAATTGGGACATGGTTTACCAGAAAAAGACATCTCACCGAAGGACAGTGGGTCCCCGAGTAATCACGGTATAGGGTTGTCTCTTAATAAGCTCTGATACTTTTGAAGAATCAAGGGAAATCAGATTTGATTCTCTTTTATTTTATATTATTCTGTTTATTTTTATTTTATGATTCTGTTATTATTACTCAGCATTAATATTGTAATTTCTTTTCCTGTATAAGCAGTTTAGGGCTGTAGTAATAAAATATGAAAGTATTTTGCCTTTTACTTTCTTCATGGTATCAAAGCTTTTGGTTAGGGTTTTGTGAAGCTTTCCACAACCCAGTAGGGTTTGGAGCTCCAAACTTAAAAGGGCACCAACATTTTGCTTTTAAATTGTGAAC
Source organism: Cicer chorassanicum (assembly GCA_037974735.1). NCBI lineage: Eukaryota > Viridiplantae > Streptophyta > Magnoliopsida > Fabales > Fabaceae > Cicer > Cicer chorassanicum. The sequence continues at coordinate 17,522,836 of JBBPBP010000003.1, forward strand.
GACCTGTTGTGCGACCCGACCTGTTTTATGTCTACCTAATGGCACACAATACCCCATGGAAGGCAGCCCTAATGGGTAACGGCGGCGGCATCGGCGATGGTTTGGGTGAAAAATCAGAAGTAGTCAACAACGCCGACAGTATTGGTTTAGGCAGTGGCGACCCAAGCGGCAGTGGCGGCTAAAATGGTTTATCTAACAATGGTTTTTCCAAAATTTTTGGCCCTGACGGAACTTCTTATGCCCTCAAGGTTGAAATCTATAAACTCAATGGAAAAAATTATGTCGAATGGTCCCAAACCGCAAGATTGATACTAGACGGTAAGGGAAAATATGGTATCCTCACAGGAGAGGTGCAAATGCCTGGCACAACTGATCCAAATTACAGGTTTTGGAAATCTGAGAACTCAGTTATTATTGTTTGGCTGCTTAGTAATATGGAACCAGCGATTAGAAAACCTTTTATGTTTTTGCCTACTGTGAAGGAAGTTTGGGAGGCTGACAAAGAAACATATTTTGATATTCATAATTCTTCTCAAATTTTCGATCTCAAATTACGATTGTGGCATGCCAAACAAGGAGATAGAGATGTCACTACCTATTATGATGAGTTGATGTCATTATGGCAAGAATTGGATCTCTGCTATGATGATCATTGGAAGTGTTGTGAGGACAGTGTTCTGTTTCTTAAGACACAGGAGAACGACCGAGCATTCATATTCTTGGTTGGGCTTAATAAGCGGCTTGATGAAGTCCGAGGCAGAATATTAGGAAAGATTCCATTTCCATCAGTTCGGGAAGCGTTCTCAGAAGTTAGAAGAGAAGATGCGAGACAAGGTGTTATGATGGCTAAGTCACCTTATGTTGTTGAGGTTGAAAGCTCTGCCCTAGTCACTAAGAATGAAGACGGGAAGAGAGATGGCAAGAAACCATGGTGCGAACATTGCAAACGTCCATGGCACACACGTGATACATCTTGGAAGCTCCATGGAAAACCTCTAAATTGGAAGAAAAAGGGAGGAAACGAAGGTCATGCTCTCCAACCTGGTACATTTGACCAAGAAAAATAGTCTCCTTCAAGCCCATTTCCTTTCACCAAGGAACAGTTAGACCAATTGTACAAACTCCTTGAGTCTCAAACCCCTTCTTGCTCTATAGCTCAAAGAGGTAATTTTCCAAATACTACTCTACTTAGTGTCACTCCCAGTCATACTTGGCTTATCGATTCTGGTGCAACTAATCATATGACTGGAGAGTCGAGTCTGTTTTCTTCTTATAGTCCTTGTGCAGGTAACCACAAAATTAAAATTGCAGATGGCTCTCTTTCAGCCATTGCAGGGAAAGGTTCTGTTATTCTGTCACCTGTGTTGACTTTAAAAGATGTCTTACATGTTCCTAATTTATCATGTAATCTGTTATCCATTACTAAATTAACAAAGGATATAAATTGTCAAGCTAACTTCTTTCATTCTCATTGTACTTTTAAGGATTTGAGCACGGGGAAGATGATTGGCAATGCTAAGGAGAATGGAGGACTCTATTATCTTGACAATGGACTCGACTTCAAAGACCAACCTCAAACGAGTACCTGCTTTGAATCTATTTTTATTTCTTCTAATAATGATGATATTATGTTATGGCATTTACTGGTAGGACATCCTAGTTTTCCCTATTTGAAACATTTGTTTCCTAAATTATTTTCTAAGAAGGATCCGTCTTCGTTTCATTGCGAAACTTGCGAATTTGCTAAACATCATCGTTCTTTTTGTTCTACACAACCATATAAACAATCAAAACTGTTTGCAATTATTCATAGTGATGTTTGTGGTCCTAATAGAATAAACACATTTTCTAATAAAAAATGGTTTATAACTTTTATTGATGATCATACTAGAATTTGTTGGGTTTATTTATTGAAAGAAAAAACGAAAGTTGGACAGGTTGTCAAAAATTTCTTTAAAATGGTGCAAACTCAATACCAAACAAATATTCAAGTCTTCAGAAGTGACAATGATAAAGAATAATTTAATATACTTTTGTCCGATTTTTTTCTTGCAAATGGGGTTGTTCATCAAAGTTCTTATGTTAATACACCCAAAAAAAAATGGAATTGCAGAGAGAAAGAATAGGCATCTTCTTGAGGTTGCTAGAGCTTTACTATTTGCAAATAAGGTTCCAAAATATTTGTGGGGTGAAGATGTTTTAACTGCATCATATTTAATTAATCGTATGCCATCCTACCTCAACATGAATAATACTATATAAACATGCATAATTAAACAATGTCTCAAACTCATAGTCTTAATCAAAACATACATTTAGATACCAAATAGTCTTAATCAAAATATAGATTTAGATAGCAAATCTCATCTTCTTCTTCAACATAGTAGAATAATAAAATAACAAAATATTAAAACTAAAATGCATGTTATAGGAATCAAAGATCATCATCATCTTCAACATAGTCTTCTTCCTCTTCTTCCTCCTCCTCTTCCCCATCAACTTCAATATATTCTTCGTTCTCCTCCTCCTCATCATCTTCAACATAAGGGAAGTAGAAAATAACATAGAGAAGTACCCAAAAAAAATTAAATTAAATTAGAAGAAAACAAAAGAAAACAGAAAGAAAAAAAGAAGTAAAAACAAAAAGAA
>JBBPBP010000003.1:17547408-17591605 GCA_037974735.1 Cicer chorassanicum
GCTACACCAAAATAAAATATTTATTTTACTAGTTTTCTTCTATCGAAGATAATTTTATTGGAAGTGTATGAGATATTAAATATGGAAGTTTATGCCCTTCCACTATATTCAACACCAATTACAAATGTAACTTCCCTTTAAACATAGGTATAGATATATTCTTTTACTAAAAAAGATATTTTATTTTTTAAATTTAATAAATTATTTTAAAAAAATTAATCAAATAAATAAATAATATTTTGACCAAAGTAAGAATTAAGTAAGAAAAATGAATATAAAATTAAAATAACAGTCTAGTGACAAATGATTCCCAAAGATAACGAAGAATAAAGACAAAGAGTTTAATGATCATGTATTTTCAGTGTAAAAAATTTTACACCGACAATCAATTTTAAATTGTTGATTGAATGATTTTTTAATCATGGCAGTTGTAAATTTAGTGAGAGTATAAAATTAATGGTTATTATACAGTGTCAATGTAAAACTAATTTGCACCGACAATGTATAATCCATTTTTCAAAAACAAAATACTATTATGCGAAGGGTAGAAGAGAAATAAGATATTAGAGGAATAAAATACAAGATACATATAAAATATTTGAAATTTATTTAATATTAATATATTTTCTTTTTACTATTACATTATATATATACAAATAAAAATCATGTTCATGATTTTGTGTTGTATTTTTTTTTTATCTCTTCAATATTCAGTATTAAAAACTGTAAACTCAACAAATGAACAAGAATGAAAATATTATACAAAAATTAATATAAATCAAAAGAGATACAAACAAGAAACGGAAACAAACAAAAAGAAGTTGGGTCGTCGCTACTGTTGTCGCCCCTGCAGGCACATCTTTTCCTCACCCCGTTTCACTTCTTTTTTTCTTCTTTCCTTTTGTTTCCTCCTTTTTCTTTCTTTCTCCTTTCCCCTCTTTCTTTCTCTTCCCGCGTACAACCAACCCACTTTTTCTATTCTTTATTTTTTGTTTTTATCAAGGTTACCTTACATATATATTTATATATACTTTTCTTTTACTTAGTTGTAAAAAGAGAAAATTTGGGCTCCAAGTCCAACTGTTTTTTTTTTTATTTAACTATATAGTTCAATATTTTTTTTATCTTTCTTTAGTTGGTCCATTCGTTTTTATTTATTATTATTCTTTTATTAAAAAAATTATTTTTTAAGTTCAATTCTATTTTACTCTTTTTTAAAGAAATTGAGCTTTAGCTTTTTAATTTCTCATAAAATAAAATATTAACAATAAATATTGAAATTGACTGAGATGAGATATCTTATTAATCTTAAATATTTATAACATCTGAGTTATGACTACTTGACGATCTTAAATTTCAAATTAATAATCTTTTAATAAAATTGAATTGATCAAGATATGACAGCTTGTCAGTTCTAGTTTAAAACTCAGCAGTTGTAATAACTTTGTGATCTTAAAAATTTCAACTTAATCCAAACAAACAACTAAACATACTCGTCGAAATCAATTTCTCAAACTCAGGGTTTTTTCCTTCATCAAATCAACAACTTCTTTTTTTAACCAAAATTCAAATTTTTGCAACAAAACGTATTTATTTAAAAGCAATCAACACATTCATATTTTCTACCTAAGAACTACGTACCGGGAGATACATAAGAGCAAGATCGTAGTCTTGTTAAGCATAATAATATTTTTTTTCATTATATTTTAAATACACTTTTATCTCTAGATTATTTTTATATAAAAAATGACTATATTTGCATTTAATAATAAGGAGAAATAAATATATTTAAGTTAATATCAATTTTGCACAATTAATTTTAGGTAACCGTATTTTAATAGATGTCGTAGGGTGCTAATACCTTCCCTACGCATAATTGACTCTCGAACTCAAAATTTGGTTTTAAAGACCATTTTTATTTTTATTTTTAAGGGTTTCCCAATATTTTCCCTATTTTAAAATAAATTTTGTTGGCGACTCCATTGAATTTGATAAACACTCGAAATTTTAGGCCGCGACAACTTGCGACTCAACTGAGGACCCTTAGAGAGTCAAGCCTAACATAATTAATTGTGCAAATTTTTTACTTTTATATTTATTTTTCCTTTCATTTTCTTTACTTTATGCCTTTATTGTTTATTAATTATTTTCTTGTAGTCATTATCTTTATATAAATATTTATATATGTGTTTCGAGTATTTTACAACGTTTATTGGATTTTGATTCTCTTCACACATTACACATTCACTTACACACGCACACACACTTATGAGTGAGACCTTATACCCGGGCTTGAGTAAAACTTAAGTTTAGTTAGGGGTTTAGTGGTAATCATTTTGGATGTAAATCCTATTTGGTTATTGCAAAGATCTCGTCTAGAGTGTGACTCCATCAGAAATACCTACATTTTGGATGTATTTCCTATTTGTAATGATGTTTCAATACGAGTACCTGGCTCTAGAGACCAATGAATTTTATGATTGTAGAACCCATCCAGGAAAGAATTCACGAATTTAGAAGCATATAGACTTTAAGATTTCTCCAATCTTGGATTGTGATTCTCGTCACACACTAAAATTCACTTACACCCACACTTATGAGTGAGACCCTATATTTGGGCCTGAGTGAAGCTTAAGTTTAGTTAGGGGTTTAGTGGTAATCATTTTGTATGTACATCCTATTTGGTTGTTACAAATATCTCGTCTAGAGTGTGACTCCATTAGAAATACCTACATTTTGGATGTACTTCCTATTTGTAGTGATGTTTCAATACGAGTACCTGGCTTTAGAGACCAATGACTTTTAGGATTGTAGAACCCACCCAGGAAACTATTCACAAATTTAGAAGCTTATAGACTTTAAAATTTCTCCAATCTTGGATATAATGCATCTAAGTCAAGTGCTAGCCTTCTTGCTTTTATAGTACCATGCATTCCTTTCATGCATTAAAAATTATTTTCAACACCATACCATACAATATTCAGAATCATTCATTTTAATGTAGGTCCATTAGAGAACCATTGAATTCAAAGCTAGGTTGTGGATATCTCTGATTAAAAATGGGATCCAACAATGAAACCACAATCCCAATGCTAAAGAAAACTATGAATGTGAAAGCCAAAAGCTTCAGGTTGACATTTTAAAAAGACTTCGTAGCTTGTTGGAGCTTAATCACTGGTTAACCTTTACAAAGAAATACGAAAAAATTCTTGATTTATTGGATGTGGACGTACAAATAAGGGCTATTACTGCTTTGGCTCAATTCTACGACAATCCATTGAGATGTTTCACCTTTCAAGACTTTCAACTTGCGCTTAATTTGGAAGAGTTTGGACCAATTTTAGGCTACTCCCTAGAAAAAGGGAAACCTTATCTTTACATGGGGAATTATCCATCCACAACCAAAGTAGCTGAGATACTAAGGGTTAAAGAAGAAAAGTTGATTAACCAAAAGAAGAAAGAGACTTCTGGTTTTTTAAAAAGTTTTTTTGAGGAAAGAGCACATCATTTAGCTAAAACCCAAGATTGGAGTTCTTTTCTGGAGATGTTAGCTCTCACCATCTATGGGGTTGTTCTATTCCCAAGTGATGAAGAAATTATAGATTTAGCAGCAATCGATGTCTTCCTAGCTTTGAATAATAGAGGAAAAAATCCTACAACAGTCGTCCTCACTGATGTGTACTATACACTTAACTATTGTCATGAGAAAAAAAAAGGCAAGCGAATTTTGTGATTTTTACCTGTTTTGTACGTTTGGTTGGTGAATCATATGTTTGATAGTGGATGCCAAAAGTGTTGCCCTATCAATGATTTCAAGAATTGTTACGTTGACATAAAGGATACTCGAGAATGAGATCGAAGATTGGTAGATCTTAATGAAATAACAGTTCAATGGTATGTGAGACGACGAGAAGTAAAAGAAGTAATATACCAATGTGGAACATTCCCTAATGTGCCACTTATAGGAACTAGAGGTTATGTGAATTATAACCCAGTAATGGCTTTGAGACAACTTGGGTATCTCATCATAGGAGAACCAACACCAAAACCGATAACCCTTTTTATTCTTTATGACACGGTTTCAAAAGACATTGAAGATTTGAGGAGAGTACGTCAATCTTGGAATATGATAATCAGAAAAGGGAAGGAACTAAGGAGTAGAAGTTGTGGTGCAGATGATTACTACCGACAGTGGGTCAAGAATAGGGTCCAAGATATTAAGCTACCTTTTCATCGTACATCTGAGGCGGCCGATGAAACACCGATGCAACCCACTATTGTTAGTGAAAAGATTGAGAGGTTGCGAGCATCAATTCTAGAGGCGGAAGAAGAAAAAAAGAATTAATGGTAGTTCGTCGAGCATATGAGACTGCCTAGTTGGAAAATGAGCAGAAGACAATTTCCCTTGAAAGATCAAATAAGAGGGCGAATGTGGAGGAGGATTATAAGCTCAAGCTTCAATGCAATTTAAGGGCCTTTGACGAGTCATTATGTTTGCGAGACAAGAAAGAGACCAAGCACGAGAGGAGGTTGAGAAATTGAGAAAATGGTTGAAAGATTCAGAAATCAGTGACAGAAATGCAAAAAGTTGTTGCCATGTACCAAGATGCATGGTTGAAAGAACAAGAGGAAGTAAATATGTTAAGAAACCGAATGATGGATCAAGTGGAAGCAATAGAGATGTTTGGGCAAGAAGGGATAATGTGGATGGATCGTTGTGAAAGACTCACTTTCATAGCCAACCAAGCCATCGAAAAGGTCCCCGTACTCCTAAGGAAAGCAGAAGCAAGCATAGTTCGATCCGCCATACCTGTTGAGATTATTACTTTCATTCAACATCGTAATAGTTAGATAGAAGCAATGAATGATTTAATTCACCAAGAGTGATAGAAACAATTTATTTCAAAAAAATTGTTGCATTTGTACCCTTTTAATTACCAATGAACGAGTTTGTTTTGAGTTTTCTCTACGTGTGGGTTTGGTTTTGATGCATGATAAAAAAAAAGATGTTTGTGTCTAGGTTGTGAAATTAATGGTTCTCTAATACCCACATGCATGCATATAAATCTTAATTTTTTAACTTGCATCATATGATCTTTTAGAAAAATCAAGAAAACTGTTTGCCCGACACCCTTATCAGACTCGCGCAAACTCCAAAATTATGGATGAACTTGAGCAAAACCGAGAAATGATGACAGCACATGTTAGCCAATTGAAGGACAAGGTTGATCGAATCCTAAGGAGAATACATATGGGAATCCTCCAACTGCAAATGAAGAACACCAAACCACCTCTTCTCACCCACTAGGCTTTACCCCAACTACCCAACAGTTTCATACGGCAGCTATGCAATTTCTTATGTATGATATCCCACCTGGTTATACTCCACCCTTAGTCATCAACCCCATGGACAACAACCCAAACCACTTAACTATCAACTCTCGAAGCCTTAACTAACCACAAATCCCAACTTTGGTGAGCTACGTGCCACCCTGAAACACTATGCACCCCAAGTACCCCATTTTGATGCTAGCGGAAATTGACAACAACCTCAATTTATCGATGATGATACATAATCAAAAGAAAAATTTCATGTTTTAGAAGAACAAATAAAAGCAGTTGAGGGGAAGAATGGTAGTCCTAAGACCAATGAAACCTCAAACCACCATTCCCAAAATGGTACAACCCAAATGCCAAATGTGAATACCATGCAGGAGTTGTAGGGCATTCCGTCGAAGATTGTCAAACCCTAAAATATAAAGTGCAAGAATTGATTAATACAAAATGGCTTACCTTCAAGGAAGATAGTCCCATTGTGGGGAGTAATCCATTTCTGGGCCACGAAAATTCCTCTGTCAATGTCATTGAAGACGGGGTAGATCAATGTGCAATTAAGAATATAGAACATGTGAAAACCCCTATGAAAGTGATTTTTGCTAAGCTATGCAAGTTAAACTTGATTAAGACGATTAACAAGGAGGTTAATATTTGTGGTGATCACCCAACTGATTCACGCTCCATAAAAAATTGTGAATAGCTCAAGGAATTCTTTCAAGAATCAATAGACATGAATTTCATACAGGTAAATTGTGTAAAAGATGATCATGTATTGACCATGGAGCCATGCGTGGAAAATAATAGATTTTTCCCAAGACCGTTGTAAATCCTCTATAGAAAAGAGAATCTTAAGCCAACTCCTAATGGGCCAAATCCAATAACCATCCAAGCACTAACCCATTTTCCTTATGAAAATAACAAGGCAGTACCATGGAATTATGAAGTCACATCCCATTTGGCCAATCATCAATCAAATGGTAGCTTTGGACCTAAAGGAACTGATGTCACCAATATTTTAGGGATTGGTGGGATAACTCCGAGTGGTCGAGTATACGCCCCTGAACAACCTAGGAAAAAGAAGGGTCATGGAGAAAAAGGAAAAGAAGCTATGTATCATGCTATAAAAGGACCAAAGACTAGGAAAAAGACGGTGCCTGAAGAATAAGCTAACGAATTTTGGAAGTTTATCAAGCAAAGTGAATATAAGGTGGTAGACCAGCTAAATCAAACCCCTTTCAAGATATCTGTTTTTTCCTTGTTATTGAACTCTAAAGCACATAGAAGGGCACTGATGAAAGTTTTAACCGAGGCCCATGTTACTCATGATATCATTATTGACTAGTTTGATGGAGTTGTCGGTAACATCACTGCTAGTAGTTGTTTGAGTTTTAGCGATGGCGAATTACCAATTGAAGGGACAAGGCATAATAAAGCACTACACATCTCTATGAAGTGTCATGATCATATTCTCGCATGGGTGCTAGATTATAATGGTTCGTCATTGAATGTCATGCCAAAATCAACACTCTCAAAACTATTTGTTGATGGAGCCTGTATAAAGCCCAGTGCTAGGGTGGTGAAAGCATTCGATGGATCAAGGAGACAAGCTATTGCTGAGATTGACCTGCCGATTCTAATCAGACCCCATAACTTTAGAATAACCTTCCAAGTGATGGATATTAAACCGGCGTACAGTTGTCTTTTAGGGAGACCGTGGATTCATGCTGTTGGAGCGGTGACATCCACTCTCCATCAAAAGCTAAAGTTTATAGTGAACAATTAGCTGGAAATAATAACTGGGGAAGAAGATATGATAGTGAGCCATCTATCTTCTATAGGCTACGTCGAAGACACAGAGGATGTCATAGAGACTTCCTTTCAAGCATTAGAAATTGCAAATGTTGTCTTCATGGGTGAAGAGTATCGCTTAAAGGAACTAAAACCATCTACCACATCATTGAAGTCTACCAAAGCCATGTTAGAATGAGGTGTTTTTGTTAAATTGGGGAAATTTTTAGAAATACCAGAAAAGAATGATAGGTATGGGTTGAGATATGTACCTACCAAAGCTAATAAGGAAAGGGTTGTGAGAGAAATAAGGGAAAGCAGGATGGCTCGTCTGGAAAACCGGGCATTGAATTCACAAAATATTCCTATTTATGACATTCACCAAACCTTTCAAAGCATCAGAATAATATCATGTATCCTCCAAACACTAGTCTCAACAATTGGAAGATCATCGAGTTTCCTGTGTTTGTTAATTCATGTTCAAAGTAATTATGTATTTCAACTCCTTTTGCTCTGCCTAAGGCTATAAGGATAACTAATTAGGGCACATGTATTTCAATTCCGTACTTATTATCAAAAACTGCATTTTTGAATTCTCCAACTGTTTCTTTTTTTCTTTTCTTTTTCTTGAAATGGCAATCTTTATTAATTTTTCTTTTCCTTTTTCTTCTTAATTTAAACAATGCAGAGTCGAAAATGAATCTGTTGAAAATAATAGCGCTAGAATCCATTCTTATAATTTTGAACGCCCAATTAATCATGCTGATGAGGATTGTGAAGACAATTGTAAACCTCCCCTAGAACTAGAAAGGCTAATGAAACAAGAAGTTAAGATAATCCAACCCTATCAAGAACTTGTTCAAGTGATCAATTTGGGGACTGAAGATGATAAGAAAGAAATTAAAATCAGTATGTCTATGAAAGAAAGTGAATGAGAAAAGTTGATTAAACTTTTATTTGACTATGTGGACATCTTTGCATGGTCATATTAGGATATGTCTAGGCTAGATACTAACATAGTTGAACACAAGCTACCTCTCAAGCCTGAATGTGCTCCAATTAAACAAAAACTAAGGAGGATGAGGTCTGATATGTCACTTAAAATTAGAGAAGAGGTCAAGAAGCAATTTGAAGTTGGTTTCTTAGCAGTGGCCAAATATCCTTAATGGGTTGCTAATATTGTCCCCGTTCCAAAAAATGATGCAAAGGTTCGAATGTGCATTGATTATCGAGATTTAAATAAAGCTAGTCCTAAAGATGATTTCCCTTTGCCTCATGTTGATGTCCTAGTAGATAGCACTGCTCAATATTCTCTTTTATCCTTCATGGATGGTTTCTCAAGATACAATCAAATCAAGATGGCTCCCGAAGATATGGAGAAAACTACATTCATCACATAATGGGGAAATTTCTACTATAAAGTGATGTCATTTGAATTGAAGAATGCTGGAGCAACCTATCAAAAAGCAATGATAACTTTGTTTCATGACATGATGCATAAGGAGATAGAGGTTTAGTGGATGATATGATTGCAAACTCTTGGAGCGAAGAAAACCATGTTGTTAACCTTCAAAAATTGTTAAGGAAGTTCAGACTCCACTTAAACCCTGCTAAATGCACTTTCGTTGTGAGATCAGGCAAGTTACTTGGGTTTATCGTTAGTCAAAAAAAGATAGAAGTCTATGGCTTTTTGGGTAGATTGGATTACATTGTCAGGTTCATATCACATCTCACCGCTACATGGGAGCCAACTTTCAAGTTGTTGCGCAAAGACCAAAAGGTTGAATGGAATGAGAATTGTCAAAAAGCTTTCGAGAAGATTAAGCAGTACTTGTCAAAAACTCCAATCTTTGTGCCTCATGTTCTTGAGAAACTGCTTATTATGTACTTAACAGTACTCGACGAGTCAATGGGTTGTGTATTGAGACAACATGATGAATCTGGTAAAAAAGAGCATGCTATTTATTATTTGAGCAAAAAATTCACTAGTTGTGAAACAAGGTATTCACTGATCAAACGAACATGTTGCGCATTAGCATGGACTGCTCGTCGGTTGAGGCAATACATGTTATGTCTTACGACTTGGTTGGTGTCTAAAACGTACCCAATTAAGTATATATTTGAGAAACCTGCTCTTATTGGAAGGATTGCCTGTTGGCAGATGTTGTTATCAAGAATACAACTTGGTGCATGTTATACAGAAGACTATCAAAGGAAGCGCACTAGTAGAGTATTTGGCCCAACAACCTGTAGAAGATTATCAATAAATGTAATGTGAATTTCCCGATGAAGGCATAATGACTTTATTTGAAGAGACTGAATCATCTGATAAAGAAAAATGGACGTTGGTGTTTGGAATTGTAATCCCCAGAGAACCAGTTTACTCCCTTTACAACTAGATTGTGTTTTGATTGCACAAACAATATTGCAGAATATGAGACATGTGTTATGGACATTAAAGCAACCATTGAATCAAAGGTAAAAGTTCTTGAGGTATATGGAGACTCATTGTTGGTCATCCATAAGACGAAAGAAGAGTGTGAAACGCGGGATTCCAAATTGATTTCTTATCATATGCATATCAAAGAATTGACAGAACACTTCGAGAATATTACTTTTCACCATATTCCTTGAGAATGAACCAATTGGCCAATGCCCTGGCCACATTATCATCAATGTTCAAAATAAGTATCGGTCAGGATGTGCCGGTCATGAAAATTCAACAAAAGGATAAGCCAACATATTGCTTATCAATAGAAGAAGAGCTTGACAACAAGCCATGATTTTATGATATCAAATCCTATGTTAAGAATAAGGAATATCCATTGGGTGTTTCAAAGAACGACGAGAAGATTTTGAGGAGGTTGTTAATGAACTTCTTAAATGGTGATGTGCTTTATAAGAGAAATCAAGATATGGTTATCCTCAGATGTATGGATGAAACGGAGGTAGAGAAAATCATTTAAGAGGTTCATGAAGGTTCTTTTGAAACTCATGCAAATGGGCACGCAATGGCAAGAAAAATCTTAAGCGCTGGCTACTATTGGTTGACCATGAAGTTTGATTGCTTTAGTTACGTAAAGAAATGTCATAAATGTCAAATTTATATTGATAAAGTACATGTACCGCCCACCTCTTTGAATGTCTTAACATCACAAAGACCATTTTCAATGTGGGGGATGAATGTTATTGGACTCATCAAGCCTAAGGCTTCAAATAGGCACCGATTTATCCTAGTAGCTATTGATTATTTCATAAAATGGGTTGAAGCCACTTCTTATGGCAATGTGACGAGGAGCGGGGTTGTTAGATTCATCAAAAGAGAATTGATTTGTCGATATGGCTTGCCAAATAAGATTATCACTGATAACGCGACCAATCCGAAAAACAAAATGATTAAGGAGTTGTGTGATAGTTTCAAAATTCAGCGCCATAATTCTTTGCCATATCGTTCGAAAACGAATGGGGTTGTACAAGCAGCAAATAAGAATATCAACAAAATCATATAAAAGATTGTAGAGACATATAAGGATTGACATGAAATGCTTCCCTTTGCATTACAAAGATATAGAACCTCTGTTCGCACCTTAACAGGGGCAACTCCTTTCTCATTGGTGTATGGGATGGAAGCGGTACTTTCTATTGAAGTTGAAATTCCCTCGATCAGAGTCTAGATGGAAACAAAACTAGAAGAGGCAGAATGAGTTCAATCACGATTTGACCAATTGAATCTCATAGAAGAAAAAAGAATGGTAGCTTAATGTCATGGTTAGCTATATAAAAAAAAACTTAAAAAAGCCTACGACAAAAAAGTCTATCTTCGAGAATTTCAAGAAGGGGAATTAATGTTAAAGAAAATATTTCCCATAAAAAAGGATTCTCGTGGAAAATGGACCCCGAACTATGAGGGACCATGTGTTGTGAAAAAAGCTTTCTCTAAGGGAGCTCTAATACTCGCATAAATGGATGTAGATGAGTTTTCACTTCTAGAAAATTCAAATGCAGCCAAAGAATACTATTCTTGAACAAAAAATGATTGAAAAACAAGCTCGCTTGGTTGAAAACCTGAAAAAGCGACCTATACAAAAATTAGAGCATCCCGATGGATTGAAAACTTGGAAGAGCGGTCGATGCAAAAGTTAGGGATAAATAATAATAATAATAATAGTAATAATAATAATAATAAGAATAATAATAATAATAATAATAATAATAATAATAATAATAATAATAATAATAATAAGAATAATAATAATAATAATAATAATAATAATAATAATAATAATAATAATAATAATAATAATAAAAAGATCAAGCTGTTCAAATTGGAGCAATTATTATTCTTGGAAGCTGACCAATAGGAGTCCTAAATTACAAGAATGACTAGCATTTGTTATCCCTCCAACTAAAGCTAAACACACTAATCTATACATTGTAACCCCAATTGTTTTGTTCCCAATGTAATGAATGTACTTTTTCCATTGTTGTTATTCGATGTTGTACGTTACACTCTTTCTAGACTAATTCAGTTTCATGGTTGATTGTTCTAGCATTTTAAAAGTTGTTTTATGATAATAAATGTTGGAATTTGAAATATGTGGAAATATAAAAAACATTTTAAATATTTTGACACTTGGAAAATATATACACGGAAACTCGATAGATTGTCAACATATGTGGGTGCGTAAAAAAAAGAGGGAGGATAATCATTTAACAATGGAATTTGCTTCGCATCGAAAAAAAGGGGTCACATGAGATGCCCTGGAGTCACCATGCAAAAACAGTTGTTATATTCATTCATATACCCATACATGATTCATGCATCTTCATTGATGTTTTACATATACTCAACAATCTTGCATCATGCATAACACGCATGAATCATTCGTATCTTATATTTATATTTTATTTATACTCAACAACCTTATGTTACATTACTCATTGCTCGTGTTTTAAACGTTTGCATTTTTATCCCCGTCGATCTATGATAATCAATACAAAGACGATCATATTTCATTTTTGTCAATCTACGCGCTAGTAACAAAGCCAGAGACGATCATTCTTTCATTCTTGTCGATCTACGCATCAGTAATCAATCCGAAGGTGGTGATTTGTTCATCCATGTCGACCCATGCATCGGTAACCAACATTCTTTCATTCTTGTCGATCTACGCATCGGTAACCAATCTTAAGGCAATCATTTGTTCATCCATGTCGATCCACGCATTGGTAACCAACATTCTTTCATTCTCGTTGATCTACACATCGGTAACCAATCTGAAGACGATCATTTGTACATCCATGTCGATCCACACATCGATAACTAACATTCTTTCATTCTTGTCGATCTACGCATCAGTAACCAATCTGAAGACAATCATTTACCAATCTATATTGATCCATGCACCAGTAACCAAGCGGGAGAAAATCATGTTTTCGCATTAGCAATTTCATTTTTTCAACCTTATTTTACATTTTACTTGCTCATACATTGTATTGGTTTTCTCATTTTATATCTTTCACATTCAAAATTTGATGGACAAAATTTGGATCCTTATATTTACTTATATTTTATAATGATAATATGAAAACATCATTATTCATATTTAGGGGCATCTATAGTACCCCAATTTTGTTCGATCAATTAAAATAATTCAAAAAAAAAGTAATAATATGTTTATTATTAAATTAAAAAAACGTCATTTTAAATCTGATCCAATTTTGAGTTTATATGGGTTTTGGCTACAGTATTGAAATAAAATATATAAATATATAAAACAAAAAAGAAAAAAAAAAGAAAAAGATTTTTTCTTTCCCTAATTTCTTTCTATGCTTGCGTGTCTTCTTTCTTCCAGCTTTCCTTTCCTTTTCTTTCAAGCCAGCTGGTGCCCTTCCCTTTCCAAGATTTGTCATGCTTCTCCTCTTTATTTTTCTTTTGTTTTTTTAGTCTAATAAGGTAATTATCTTTACTACATGTATACTCAATAAAAAAGATAGGTCACATTTTTCCCTAATTGTATGAGATTGCCTAATTTTTGCTACAAAAAAATGAAAAATCCAGAGTTCAATTTTATTTCATGGACATTCATCATTTAAGTTTATAAGTTGATAACAAAATCAACAGAAAGGGGGAAGAGATTTTTTACTAGTGAAGATAAAAAAACAGAAAAAATATAGAGGGTGAGGGTAGAGAGAAACAACATATTAGAGGAAGAAAATACAAGATACAGATTGAAGTAACAATGTCGATTTACAAGGAAGGGGGGGTTTGAATTGTAAATTTTCCTATTCAAAAATTCCTATTAAAAACTTAGGAAAATAACTCAAGATTGATCTTGATTGTGAAAACAAAAAACAGAGAACGTTCTTGGTTTTAACCAGAAAACGGAGAACGTTCTTGGTTTTAACCAGAAAACGGAGAACGTTCTTGGTTTTAACCAAAAAACAGAGAACGTTCTTGGCTTTAACCAAAAAACGGAGAACGTTTTTGGTTAGTTAAAATCAGTAATTCAGTTTATGTATTTGACTTGATAATCAATCAGACTGAAAGTAAATAGATAAGGGAAGAGATACCACACAAGGATATATCCTGGATCACCCAACTCGGGCTACGTGCAGTCCTCACAACTGTGGATTTTTCACTCAGTGTTCTAAACAAAGAACCTTCTTGGTTTTACAACACCTAGCTCAAATCAGCCTTGATCTGTTACAAAGTTAAAACCTTTCCACCCAGAATGTAGTTCAATCAGGTCACCTATCAACCTTGATAGGATTTCTTACAATCTACCCAAACTATACTAAACTCTTATAGTTTGAGTTTTACAATAATGATGAGATTGTTTTGTTAGAATCTGATATGTTTCAACTCTTGTTTGAGATCTGATTCTTTCATAGAGAAATACACGAGAATGATTCTAGGAATCAAATGGAAAAAATCAGAACTGATTCAATGTATGTGAGTGAGAGAAATTCAAGTATGATTGAAATGAGTAATGAATTGCTTACAACTTGAAGCTCTGATTTTTCCTTGAGCTTGGCCTTCCTTTTATAGGCTTTTAAGACATTTAATAATGGTCAAAAGAATTGTTGGTAGTGCTCTGTCAAATTTGACCAAAACCAATATATATGATTAAAAATATTCCAGCCTTTGAACATTTTAAATCCTGTTTGACTGATGCTGTTTACAATCGTCCTTGATCGGTTTGCCTTTGTGTTTAATGATCTTTGAAGCTTCATATGTAATTATTGATGTTACATCTTCGATTTGGAGCCTTGATTTTGTCCAAAATAGTTTGGTGAATGATTATAAACCTCTGCAGAAGTAAGGAGATCAATGCTGAAATTCTGCAGAAATGGAGATTGATTCTGCAGAAACGGAGATTGATAATCAATCTGGTCTATTAGTGTTTTGAACTATCTGGAGATTGATGATTAATCTTGAGGTTCAGTCTTGAATTAACTTTCTTGACAGTTTAGGTTGGAGAAAGTTACAACTCGTTTTATTTTGCTTGATTCATGACCTTTTAACTTAGTGATTCAAATGCCTTCTTTGACTAGAATGATTTCTACTTGTTCTTTTCCAAGTACTGATAACATCAGCATGAAATACATAGGCATAATATTCTTAGAACTAATGGAGATTGATTGGTTTTGGAGCTGTGATGATGATTCTTGAAACTTGAGAACATTCTCCATTCTCAAAAGCACAAGTTAAATTAACATAACATTTAGAATCATAATTAACATTCTTAATTAACTTTTTGTTTGTTTTCATCAAAACATTAAATTGAGATTTTGTCTCAACACAGATAAGGTGTTCTAAATTTCTTCAATATTAATATTATATATATATATATATATATATATATATATATATATATATATATATATATATATGTGTGTGTGTGTGTGTGTGTGTGTGTGTATTTTCTTTTTACTATTACAATATATATACAAATAAAAATCATGTTCGTGATTTTGTATTGTGTTTATTTTTTTATTTCTTCAATATTCAATATTAGAAACTGTAAACTCAACAAATGAACACGAATGAAAATATCATAGAATAATTAATATAAATTAAAAGAAATTGGGGAGCCATCGTCGCCGGTGCTGCTTCCGTCGTCGCTATCGGCACTTTTTTTTCCTCACCCCATTTCTCTTCTTTTATTTTCCTTTCCTCTCTTTTTCTTTCTTCCTTTTTCTTTCTCTTTCTGCGTACAACCAACTAACTCTTTCTATTCTTTCTTTTGTTTTTGCTTAGGATTACCTTACATATATATTTATATTTTTTTTCTTTGACTTAGTTGTAAAAAGAGAAAGTTTGGGCTCCAAGCCCACCTATTTTTTTATTTAACTATATAGTCCATTATTTTTTTTTTCTCTCTTTGGTTGGTCCATTCATTTTTTTTTTATTCTTTGATTAAAAAATTATTTTTTAAGTTCAATTCTATTTTACTCTTTTTTAAAGAAATTGAGGTTTAGCTTTTTAATTTCACTTAAAAATAAAATAAAATAAAATATTAACAATAAATATTGAAATTGATTGAGATGAGACATCTTATTAATCTTAAATATTTATAATATCTGGGTTGTGACAATTTGACGATCTTAAACTCTAAATTAATAATCTTTTACTAAAATTGGATTGATCAAGATATGATATCTTATTAGTTATAGTTTAAAACGCATGAGTTGTGACATTTTCTACCCAAGAACTACCTCTCTAGCGAGTTTTTGCCTTTCGTGGGAGCCCAGTACCTGGGAGATAAGTACCGCCTCATCTCATTCCCACCAACAATTGAGCCAACAGTTATTCCCACTACCAATTAAGCCACCAATTGAGTTGTTGGCTAAATTGGTAGTGGGAATGAGATGAGGTGGTACTTATCTCCAGGGGCGGATCTTAGTGGGGACTAGGGGTGGCTGCAGCCACCAAAAAACAATTCAGCTTCTCTCCATTGCTGCGCGCCTGCGCGTCTCTCTTCCTCTCTCTCATGTCGCTGCTCTCTCTTCCTCTCTCTCTTGCGCCGGTGCGGCTGCCCGCCACTTTCTCTTCCTCTCTCTCTCTCTCTCTCTCTCTCTCTCTCTCTCCTGTGTCGGCGCCGCTGTTGTTCTCTTGCCTCGCCCTCTTGCGCCCCACTGCTGCTCAACCGGCTCTCTCGGCCTCGCCTTGGCCGTTCATCAAAACTCAAAAGTTTTGAATTTCAATTTCGTTCATCATCAGAATTGATATTTGGAGTTTTGTTTTGGAGTTTGAATTTCAATTTCGTTCATTATCAAGATGACATGATTTCATTTTAAATGTTAGTGCTAATTTTGCTACTTTCTTGAATTTCATGTGCTAATTTCTTGAATTTCATGTGCTGATTTTTGTTTGAATTTCATGTGCTGATTTTTGTTGTTGTTTGTTAGAATGTTTGTGCTGATTTTTGTTGCATACAAGGTGTTTGTTAGAATGTTTGAGCTAATTTTGCTGATTTTTGTTGCATACAATGTGTTTGTTAGAATGTTTGATTTGATTTTACTGATTTTTGTTGCATACAAGGTGTTTGTTAGAATGTTTGTGCTGATTTTGCTGATTTTTGTTGCTGTTTGTTAGAATGATTGTGCTGATTTTTGTTGCATACAAGGTGTTTGTTAGAATGTTTGTGCTGATTTTGCTGATTTTTGTTGCATACAAGGTGTTTGTTAAAATGTTTGAGCTGATTATGCTGATTTTTGTTGCATACAAGGTGTTTATTAGAATGAGCTAATTTTGTTGATTTTTGTTGCATACAAGGTGTTTGTTAGAATTTTTGTGCTGATTTTCCTGAACTCTGTCACTGCTTATCTCCTAGGTACGGATTTGAATCCAACGGAAGGCAACAACTCGCTATTTCCAACGGTGGGAAAGAGGAGCGAAAAAGTCATGATTAACATCGCCGATAACAGTAAGGGTCGGGATGTTACATGTATTTTAACGGATGTCGTAGGGTGCTATTACCTTCTCTACACGTAATCGACTCCCGAATTCAAAATTTAGTTTCAAAGATCATTTTTTTATTTTTAAGAGTTTTTCAATATTTTTTATTTTAAAATAAATTTTGGTGGTGAAACACTCAAATTTTAGACTGCGATAAAAAAAAAAATCATATCAAAGTCACCTCCATTAGGGCTAATGGGTACATAAGGGTATCACGTTCCTTTTAAATACTTCATATTCGTTTGTACTTGGTCAGTTGGATGGAGCCATGTCGACCGTCTTGATACTCGTCTGAGAGAGGAGTGGGGCAACCTTTGATTGCTCAGTTGGTGGCTCCAAGACTCTGTAGAAGGGTATGATAGAGTCATATCCTTTTTCATAGCAATTTGAATCAGACAAAATGCGCAAAAAAAAAAAAAGAGTTCATTCAATATAGATTTCCATATATCATTCATAATTATCATTATTCAATATTATGAATAATAGCTAAAACTTTATTTATCAAGAACAAGTTTAATATTAAAACAGAAAATTATTTTTACAACCTCCTACTACTAAAAACAAATCAAAACGTAATTAAATTGCATAATAAAAAAGATAGGAAAACAAAGATGACATTTAGATTTTTATATTGGTTTCTCCATTCGTCATCTTTTCAATCTAATCAATATGTAGCCAGTTTTCTCTAGAAAGATATGAACTAAGGATATCATTCGTTAACCAAGGATATCCAGTTAACTAAGGATAACAATGTAGATATACTCATTAACTAAGGATATCAACATTGTAACACTTTGATTTTCACAGTTATTTTTTATTTTTATTTTTAAAAAGAACAATGTAGATATACTGATTAACTAAGGATATCTACATTGTAACACTTTGATTTTCACAGTTATTTTTTATTTTTATTTTTAAAAAGAACAATTCTTGATAACCAGTTAAATATATGTAATTCAAAAGTAAATTAAAACAAGTTAAATATACAACGACAAAGGTTACCAACATTGATAACCCCATTACTCCTAAGCGGACCTTAACATACTCAACAAGGCTACTGAGTACTATTGACTTACTAGCTGAATCAAGTTGTCCTTGTTGTACTGGCGTTCAAAGCCGCAACTCTACTTTGCCTTCACCATTATCCCGAACACGACATAAAAGGATCCTAATAATCTAGGACATTCAGCCCGATCCACAAAATGCAAAGTATGGCATAGTATCAGATGATAAGCAAAGCATATATATATATATATATATATATATATATATATATATATATATATATATATCAAATAACAAACACGAATCGTGAGACTGTGTGGAGTCGGTACTTATCCCCCTGGTACCGGACTCGAATGTCACAGAAGACAAAAACTCGTTATTTCCACTGAGTGGATAATGAGTTATTTCCACTGAGTGGATAGGGGGGACGAGAAGGTCGTGAGGTAGCATTGTCGGTAATAGTAACGGCCGGCCGGGGTGTTACACAAACTAACTCAACACAGATTTGGAATGCACTTGGTCCAAAACTTAGACAAAAATAACATTTACTAACTTATACCTTTAAAACACCAACACTTTTTATTTTCAACAATTTTTCTTCAAAAATATCAAGGACCAATTTTTATAGATTCAAAACTCAATCAAAACCATAAAAAAAAATCTATAGTCATAAATTTTAATACATACATCTTATATCAAACTAAATAGTTCTAGGTTGAAACACCTTGATTAAAACATTTAAAAGTGAAAGCTCTTTTTTTTCTTACACTTTTCCTTCAATACCAAACAAATGGTCTTAATATTAGTCCCTATAAAATATCTAGATATTTTCGTAAATACATCATTAAACATCTAATCTCTCTTACACACATCACATCACTCACTTCTAAATCTATTTAAGTAAAAATGTATGCTTTCATCGCAACTCAGCTCGCAAATAAATCTAATCTTAAGTTACAACTCGTAAAATATTTTTCGATAATTAAATTTTTAACATTAAAGGTTTAAACTTTTAACTCTAGACGTAAAACTACCATTTTTGTCCCAAATGGTTGAAAATTTCCTGCAAAATAGTAACTTAAACATAAAATTTAAAAGATTACTAAAGTTTGGAACTTTTCTATGAAGCTCATAACTTTTCTACTACTTTATCTCAAAAATGATTTTTCATCAAGACAAAATAAAATTACCCTTTCTTCCAAAAATGGTGGTGTCCAGCTTAAATAAAAAATCAAAATTTTGTAAGCCACATAACTAGACTACTTACTACATTTTTGTTTCCATGAACCTTTTCCATTAATATTTTGTTTCCCTTTCCTTATAGTTTTTAATATCAACAATCATAAATATTCCAGAGTCCTCCTAACCACTAACCCGGTGTCAACGATCTCGATTTATTTTCGAGACTCAACGAGCTAATTACCTAAACATAGGATTTTAAACACTTTTTTTCTCAATATTAAATACTTGAACTCAAATAAATTTTCTTTGAAATCTGAAGTTTACTCTGAAGATCTTATTTCACAACTTTGAATTTAAAAGGAATTCACAACTTTGTTTCCAAACACAATAACACACAAATTATCATTTTAGTCCAAAAGTTAACACTTAAACACAAATACAAAAAAGAAATTTAAACTTTACTAATTCAAATTATATAGTAAAATTTTTTATCATCAGTTCAAACTCATTTATTTGAAAACTAACTCATTATATTACTCAAACACATTTTAAACATTCAAAAATCCAATTTTCACATATTCTATACATACATTTCGGCATTCATAAAAAAATTTGGGGATTTGGTTTCTTATCATGTTATTCCAACTACAACCCACCTTAATTTCATTTTATGTTAAACGCTTAAGCAAAAACCCCGACTTCATTTTACTCTCACAACCTAAGTTTTTCAATTTTGAGAGAGGAAATGGAGAAAAATGTCTTCTTTTATCTTTCTAAACATTAAGTAAAGTTGAATTATAACACAAATATCACACAACCCCCTTCACTATTCATGCTCACAGGTGAGGGAGAGAAGAGAGGAGAATTGAGTTTTTCACTTAGCAATTCTTAGCTCTGTAATTCTCTCACGTAGTAGAACAACTTTGTAGTTGGAGATTTTTGAATTTGAAGTTCAAAAATGGAGATGAAGAGTGAGGGTTTGGTGTTTGTAGAGAAAAAGAAGAAGATGAGAAGAAAAAAAATGAGAGTAGTAAGAATGAGGGGAAGTAGACCTGTCAAAACGGGCTACCCGACCCATTTAGGGCTGGCCCTAACGGGTTGCAGGCTACATCGGACCGGGCTAAAAAACCCTGTTTTAATATGAGCTGTTAAAATACTACCCGACCCCGGCCTTAGACGGGCTGCAGGCTGAGCGGGTAGCCCGCATATTTTTTTTTTATATAATATTTTTATTTATTATATTTGTAATTTTCTTGCAACTCTTTTAATTTAAAAATTTTCTTCATGCCCATTTAAAAACAACTTAGTTCTACATGCCTATTTAAAAACAACTTATATGATATTCTAGATCATTAAAAATACACAATAAAATAACACACAAAGTAAGTTCGAAATTCGGATTTTCCAATTAACACAGACTCGATTCAAACAACACATTATCCAATACAACACATTATCCAAACAACACACAAATTAAAATAAGTTCAAATTGTCAAAAACAACTTAGATTTGTTTAGCATGGCACAAATGAAAAACTTAAATCGAATTGTCGTATGCCGTATTCCGTATGTCGTGTGCCCGTGGAGTGAGATGAGTGGGACCGTGAGTTTGTATGTGAGAGTTCCGTAACATTTCCCTTCAAAATAAGGTTTGTACTTTGTTGTGTCTTTGTGAATTCTTAAAAAAAATGGAACCGGCCCAATTTAATTTTTGTTTGTACGGGCCATTTTTTTAAGACCAATTTTACTCTTTTTATTTTTTTTAAAATTGATTATGCGGGCTGCGGGCTACCCGGTACCCATACGGGCTAACCCTAATGGGTAACGGGTTTATTTGGACCGGACTCAAAAGCCTTGAAAAAAATCGGGCTGAAATTTTTAAGCCAAAGCCCTATGTTTTAGCGGGCTGAGCGGGTCAGCCCATTCAGGCTAGCCCATTTTGACAGCTCTAAGGGGAAGGCCACAATTTACTTTATAAAAGGGAAAACTCTTTTATTTTTTTCACTTTTCTTTCAGTACTAAACAAATGGGTCTCAATATTAGTCCATAAAAAATATCTAGATATTTTTTGAAATACATCATTAAACATCTAATCTCTCTTATACACATTACATCACTCACTTCTAAATTTACTTTAATAAAAATATTTACTCTTATCGCAACTCAGCTCGCAAATAAATATAACCGTAAGTTACGACTCATAAAATATTTGTCGATGATTATTTTTTTCAACGGAATTAATTTGATTAATAAAATAATTAAATTTTCGTTCAAAAATATTACTCAGACATAAATCAAGTCTGAAACCTCCCATGAATTGAATAAGAGATTTCGTCGAAATTGAAGATATTTTAAAATTTGAAAACGGCAAAGTTGTCTATTGATTTCAAACGTTGACAAATTTTCAGTCTCGGACTTCGACTATTTTTACACATGGACTAAATAAAAATATTTTACTCCTGAAAATTTAACTTTTGTACGTTCGTTCATAAATAAAAGGGAGTTGACATACTCATCAACACGTTTTTAGTACAAAACATAGTTAAAAATAACTTAAATGAGGAATATTTTACTACAAGTCTTACACATATTTTTGATTTTTTCTCTAAAAGATTTAGTGCTTCCAAGAAGAGAATCAAAAAAATCTTGCGATTTTGTCATTCAACAAGCAAATAGTTCTATAAGTCAATTCACATATCAGGTGAATCAACTCATGCTATGTCATTTTCTTGAATAAGATTTAGGACATGTGTAAGACATTTCATGTATATCATGAAGTCATTGTTTCAAAATTGACTTAAAACAAGTTGTCAATGCAATTAATGACTTTAAAATATGATTCTAACATGCATTTGTTTTGCATGATAAATTGATGTTTTCAAGAGGGTTTTCTGATTCAATATCTTTAATGAATATTGAGAATTAGGAGATCAACAAAACACATAAAACCATCTAAACTAAACCTAATTTTTACATTTATCAAAATACTAAGTCTAAACTAAGGATGCTTGCACTCACAATGTGAAGCCTAAAAGGCATAAGCATTTATCTTGTCAGTCGACCATCCCAGTCCACCAAGCACCAAACCTAAGAGGTGTAGGTGTTTGTTTTGATGATCGGTCGTCCAAGGCCATAGTCCACTAAGCACCGAGTCTGAATGACGGAGACGTTTTTTTTCCACAGTTGGCCATCCTAATCGACAATCCGGTTATATTGAACCAATTTCTATTGTGCCTTTTTACAATTCAAGATGGTATACTATTGGGTCGTATTAATCTCTGGTTGTGCCAAGACAGAGTAGGGAACTCACGCTTCTTCAACTAGTTAGATTGGTTAGATATTAGTTTATCGTCCATTTTCTCGGTCATAATTTGCATCGTCTAGAATTATTGCTTCCATTAATTTTGCCAAATTACCTATAATGCCTTTCACTTGGGGTGGTTGCACTTTAAATAAATAGGTCTTCATTTCCTATAGATAGACACTTACTTGTCTAGGATCTCGCCACCATATTCTTCTCTTGCTTTCCTCAATCTAAAGGCTTCATTTTCTTTCTTAGACTTTATATCTGCACCCATCATCTATTCTACTACTCTTGGGGGAAATAGAGAGTTTAAGGTTGAAATTGTTGGTCCTAGTTCAATTTACACCTTGAATTGCTCTCTAGGTCAGACTGAGAGTCTAAAAGTCTTAAAAATAGTTGAACAAATTGCCTTAGTTGCTGGTAGTAAATTGGAGTGTATTTAAGACAGACACATTGTTTCGGCTAATTCGCTAATAGAGGATATACAATACAATCGGAAATAATCAATTCAAATATCTTTCTTTGTAGAAGATAATCATTTTTCTTCTTGGATGACTTACAAGATGAACTTTCTCAATAAGAATATATATACGATACAAAATACATCTTGTTTATATAGATTTTGTTCTAGATATTCATTCAAACTCATAACCACTTTGGACGAGATTGACTATTTCAATTAGTTATCTCTCTTTTTTCTTGTGTGTCGTCACTTGAAGTTGTTATAGAGATCAACTTAAATAGAGCTTCACTATATAATTGTTGGAAGATATTATAGTTGTCTTAGTTGCGGTCAGAAAAGAGTCGTTGCTTTTCATTGTTTTGACATCTTTTTTCTAGGCTATTTATGTAAGGAGATTTAAGTTCTTTTAGATGATTCGTTCTTTGTTTTCATTCTTCTTACTATCTTCATTCTTTGCTTATCATGACTCCATCTGATCTAGACTTGGGTAGATGATGTTTTTGCCTAGTTGAGTTTTTCATTTAATAAGCTTATATTGACCAAATGAAAACTTTATTTTTCTTTGACGACTTCATCTACTCTGATGTAAGTTTTTGGGGAAAGAATCTTTATGTGTAGCTTGGTTATCACCAGATGATTTACCTCTATGTCATCAGACTTTTTCTTTTTTCGCTTCTATTTTTTCTTGATTTATTTAACAGATGATACATGTTCACTTCAACAAACATTAGGAGATAAGTTATTCTATTAATTTTTGGAACCCAAAAGGTTTTGTAGAACAATTCCTTGCTAGTTTTGTTAATAACAAAAGGTTGTTTCTGAGAACAATTTAATGTACTAATGTTCTATATTAAGTGTGCAGAAAAATAGAATAAACAGATACATTCCAGACCCAAGAACAAATCAGAGGAAACGGAAAAGTCAAAGGATACAACAAAATCAAAGGATACAACTGAATCAGAGGAAACGCGAAAATTAGAGGAAACACAAAAATCAGAGGAAGTGTGCCTTTAATACGTGTGACTTCGATGCCTCTAATACTGACTCTAATATTTAACTCTGAAGCGCTAAGTCTGGTAAAATAATTCTAAATCTAATATTCAACAAGTTCTGATATATATGTTGCCTTTACCTCTAAAAGAAAAACAACACAAACAGATTTTTGTTTCAACCTTTGATATTTTTGACTATGCTTCTGATATTAACACACTCCAAACTGACTTTAACTTTCATACTTCTGACTCTGACAAGAGTCAATGCCTCTGATGAAGGTCAACGATTCTGGAAGTTGTGTATGACTTTGAAGATGTAATTCTTATGAAATCTAGAGGATTTCATATCAAACTTGAAATAGGCAAATATTGCATTTGATCATGACATTGGCAATTTTGCCTCTCATACTAATTTTGGAAGATGTCAAAGTTCAAAAAAAGACTTGAAAAAGTTTCATAAAAGTTCCAATTAGTTACCTACCAAAGTGCACCGAATGTAAATATTGGCTAAGTATTTTTTAAATGGTATAAACGGTTTGCAAAAAGTTCATCATTGCCAACAACAACACAAATTTGAAATCTACAATAACGGTCAAAAGTGAAACAACACAGCAACACACCGGTTCAAAGTAACGATTTAGAAAAAACAAAATTGAAACAAGTCAATGTTTTAATTCAATACTATAGCAAGACATATATTCAAGAATTGATTATAAAAAGGATTCTTCTTTGGTTCAACAACTACACAAGAATGATAACATAAAACGATACCATAATTGAAATTGAAAATTTTTTACAACAATTCTCATCAAAGTACTTTGCAAAAATTGAGAAAATCTGAAAAGTTAAGTCTTGACAGAATTGAAAAACAACATCAAACACTTTGAAGAAATTCTGGACATGGAACATTCATTATTTGATTATTAAGCACTTGTACAAACACATATTTATCTAAGTGCTAGAAAGTGTTAGACACATACGTATCCTCTCATTGAGAGTTAAACACAAACCAAACAAACACACCTATAATTTGGCTCATTAGTGGCAATTGTATTTGCCTCAACATGTTGCAATTGCAAACAGAAAGTTGAGAAGACTTAACTGGTTGAGGATAAGTGGTTTTTGTAATTCAGGTTGAATTACTATAAAAAAATCCTTCAGGTGAAGGTACTAGATGTAGCCAACCAGGTTGGTGGTGAACCAGTATAAATGTTTTTCTTCCTCTTCTCTTTACTTTTATTTTTCAATTTGACTTAAAATTCAAGTTAGGTTGGTGGTGAACCAAGTTACGATTAAAATTCAAAAACTATTTTAACTAATCATAACACAATTCAAACCCTCTATTTCTTGTGTTATTCAAACTTTACTGATGTGTATTGTTTTCTTATAATCAAAACGCCACGTAAAATAACATTGTATCAAAACCAACTTGGTACCAATACTTTATTCTTTCCGATTCATGCATTTGTTGACACGTGTAAAGTTAGAAAGTGGTTGTAATTTGGGTTACACATGTTTATTTGACTATAGAGTCATGATTAGTTTTCAAAAAACAGGAAACAAGATACTTGACACATTTAGTGTATTTTTGTTACGCTGGTGTTTCACCTTTTCTGGAACTGAATATTAGAACTCAATGTGATTCCTTGTTTATCTATTCATCAACTATGTCATCTCAACAAGTTTCTTCTTCGTTTGCAAAGGTTTTAAGTTCAAAGGATCTCACTGTTTTACTAGAATCAAGGGTTAATCTAGTAAGTGTTATTCAACAAGATCAATAATTACATAGATCAATAATTAGTGTGCCTATAGGATTCATGAGAATGATGAGACAACTAGTGAGAAAGAACAAGGCTGAAGGTGTGTAAACTACATCATTACCGTAATTTTTTTAAAACCCATGTTACCGTTTAGGTTTTTGCCATATGAGATAATAATTAAATTAAATGACGGAAAACATAGACTTCTCATTAGGCATACGAGAACGACCAAATTCATCATACTTTATTAGAAAATAAAGTTTAACACATATTCATCAATTAACTAAAATTTAATAAACGATTGACATAATTTATATCATTAATAATTCATAATATTTAATCATGTCAATGTATAATTAAATAATTAACTACGAAAATCCTAAAATATTAGTCACGACTCACAAAATATGTTAAAAAAATGAATGTAATTCAGAAGAAGAAAAAAGTGAAGGTCGGTGGAAAAGAAAAAATAAATATGATTTTAATTGGTATCATAATGAGCTTATTGGTAATGAACTAATGATGATTGCTAAAAATAACAATCTATATTCCCTATGCAAAGGTAAAAGAATGACAATTAAGTAGTCTATTATATATCCTCAAAAAAAGTAGTTTATTATATAACAAACATCTGATTCCAGGAGATCTATCTAATTATGAAATACCGAAGAAATAATTAAATAGCATAGTTGTCAACAAAAACCCAAAACGTTGAGATGGCCGAGTTGGTCTAAGGCGCCAGATTAAGGTTCTGGTCCGAAAGGGCGTGGGTTCAAATCCCACTCTCAACAAACTGTTCTTATCCATCAATTTTTACTTCCAGATTTCTTTTTTCAAATCTCACTAGATTTCTTTGTTTTTATACTCTTGAACTTACGAGACCAGATAAATAAAAATTCTTTTTTTTTACTAAGATAGATAAATATTTTAAATCACCATAATCTGTAACTTCTTTTAATTATTTTCGATTAAATTATCCTTTTAATTTTTCTCCACATTGACATTCTTTTTAATTCTATTTTTCTAGTTCCTCTAGATTTTTCAAATAAAAATTAGTTTTGATAATAAAAAGTTCATTAAGTGAAATCTTGTTAAAGATTATTGTAGTTAAAATTTAAATAAGTTTTTTTTTAATAATTTCTCTTTAACTGTATAGTCATGTTGCTTGTCGGTAAAAGTCGATTAAATAAAAGACACGTGTCAACACCACATGTCGCTCTAATTTATATTTACGAACGAGACAAATATATAAAGATAAAAAAAGTTAGAACCAATATATTAACTAATACAAAAATTACAATGATTTCTACTTATATAAAATGTAAATTAAAACATATAAATGAAATAAAAAATGATAACAACTATTTAGAAAAATTAATTTGATGACATGTTAACAATATCGTTTTCGGTGTAAAATTTTAGAATGTGTTTCAATGAAGAAATTTTTTTAAGGAATGTAATTATTTTAAGAGAATTTAAATTGTTCAATACAAATTATATTGTTTGGATAATTAATTTGGAGAATTTTCAAAATAAAGTGATTTTATGAGATATTTTGTCAAAGCTAAATTTAAATATCACATAAAACCTAAGAATTTCAAATTTCTTATTTACTTTATAATATACGAATCATAAAATGGTATATAATTTTTTTCAAATTCACAATTTTGATCCTCTATATTCAAAATTTGCATATTTGTTCATATATATATATATATATATATATATATATATATATTTTGTAAATTGGTCCTTAAAAATTTTCAAATTAGTCTAAAAAATTTGCAAAATAGTCCTCGCCTCTCTCCATTTTTGGGGAATTTGAAGGGGATGAGAGAAACTCAATATAACTAAAAAATCATTTAAAATTCTTTTAATCCTTTTGAACCAAATACGAAAGTATTAAACCCTCTCATCTCTTCTCTTTTGAACCAAACACATATATATTTCTCTTCTCTCTCTTCCCCTCCATTAAAACTCTATTCATCTCTTTTGTTGAACTAAAACTCCATTAACATGATCAAATTTCTTTAGCACTTTCTCAATATAGAAAGATTGGGATAAACCAATATTTACACCATCTCTTATGATTTTAATTCCTAAAATCACATTTGCTTCACCTAAATCTTTCATATTAAAATTATTTGATAAAAAGGTTTTAGTCTTTTCTACCTCATCTAAATTGGTGCTAAAAATTGACATATCATCCACATATACGCAAATCATAACACCATTTCCATTTTGAAATTTACTATAAATACATTTGTCATATTTATTTATTTTGTATCAATTAGAAAGCACAACTTGATCAATCTTTTGGTGCCATTGTTTGGGTGTTTGTTTTAACTCATATAAAGATTTAGTCAATTTACACATTTTATGTTCTTGTCCTTTGACAACAAATCCTTCAGGTTGTTTCATATACACCTCATAATTGATTCTATTTTCTCTTGGATGACTTCTTTCCAAAAGGTGGAGTCTTAGGACTTCATTGCCTCTTCATATGCTTTTGGGTTACTCTCTAAATTATAGAAAATTGGTCCATTATTGTTAATGGAAGCATTGTACATTCTACAAGGATCATAAAGAAGTATAGTCCATAACTTTTCTCTTTTCCGACTCTTTTACTTCTTCTAGGTTCTGAACATGTCAAAGTATCATTATGAGATACATTATTTTCTAGACTTTGTACACTAGAATGAACAATTTCCTTGATATCTAGAATTGAGTTAAATCTATTTTCTTGAAAAATGGCATCTCTTCACTCAATCAATGTGTTAATAGGATATGAGTCATTAGATTCAATAACCATGAATCTATATGCCTTGCTATTTTCAGCATAGCTTAGAAATACACTTTCAATTTCTCTTTCTCCTAATTTCTTTTTTTTTTTTGGTTCAGGAACCTTAACAATTGCTCTACAATCCCAAATTTTTATATAGTTAAGATATAGTTTTCTTTTCTTCCAGAGTTCATATGGGGTTATCTTGTTCCTTTTATTAGGAACTTTGTTTAAAAAATAACATGCAATTAGCATTGCTTCACCCTAATAACCTTTCGATAATCCAAAATAGGATAACATGACATTCACCATTTCTTCTAATGCCATATTTTTCCTTTATGCAAATCCATTTTGTTGTGGGGAATATGGTGCAGTTGTTTGATGCACAATATCAGTAGACTCAAAATAATCAAGATAATAGAATTCTCCTCCCCTATCACTTCTAAAACACTTAATAAAAGTTTCATGTTAAAGTTCTACTTGTGCTTTAAATATTCTAAATTTGTCTAAAACTTCAATCTTAGAGTGTATTAAATAAACATAATAGAATCTAGTGCAATCATCAATAAAAGTGACAAAATACTTTTTGCCACAAATTGTAGGCCAACCATGTAAATCGCATACATTAGAGTGAATTAAATCTAATACCTTAGAACTTCTTTCAACTCTTTTAAAAGGTTGTCTTGTGATTTTAGTTAGCATGCAAGTAGCACATGAATTTGAATTTTTATTAAAAGTTGCAATTAAGTTTGATTTCATCATATCGTTCAATTTTCTAAAGTTAATATGTCCTAGTTGCATATGCCATAAATCACAAGACTCAATGATATAAGCAAAGATCATATTATTATTATAGTTACTAACAACATTACATTTGAACATATTTTCACAAAGGTAACCTTTCCCTACAAACATACCTCCTTTAGAGAGAATACATTTATCTCCCTCAAATACACATTTGAAACCAAATTTATTAAGTAAGATACATAAATCAAGTTCTTCCTAATTACAGGAACATAAAATACATCTTTAAGAGTATGTGTTTTTCCATAAGTGATTTCAATCTCACTGTTCTTTTTCCTTTGACTTGGACAGTTGAGGCATTTCCCATGTACAAAACAATTCCATCTTCTTCATCAATGGTATTAAATAGTTCTTTGTTTTTACACACAAGTCGGGTAGCACCAGAGTCTATTCACCAAGATTCAACATCTTCAATCATGTTGAGTTTAGAAATGACAATAACAAGATTATCTATTGTTGCACTTGAATTCTTCTCTTTGTTCTTCCTTTTTAAGAACCTACCATCCTTTTTAAAGTGACCTGGTTTTCCACAATGATAACAACTTGATTTTCTTTTCTTTCTTTGTTCATCCTTACCATTGTGTTTTTCATAAGATTTATCAAAATCTCGATTTCTTTTCTTAAAAGTTTTGCTTGAATTTCCTTCCTCCATTACACGAACTTTTTCATGGGAAAATTGGTTTTTAGTATCCTCTTGTTTACGGTACTCTTCTTTTAAACGAACGTGATTACCCAATTGCTCAAAAGATGTGTCTTCTTTCTTATGTTTCATGGATTTTTTGAAATCTTTCCACGAAGGTGGAAGTTTGTCTATTATGGAGGATACAATAATTGTTTCATCCATGTGCATTTGATGTTATTTGTAGTTATTAAGAATGCGTTCAATCTTATGCATTTGTTCCATTACCGATTTATTATCAACTATTTTATAATTATTGAAATGAGAAACAATAAACTTCTTACTTGTAGCGTCTTCTTGCATGTATCTTGACTCTAATTTCTCTCATAGTTTATTTGCAGAAATGCTACTTTGATATATATCGAACAAGAAGTCAGACATACCATTGAGAATATGACCCATGCATATATATATATTGCCCCACTTCTGCCTTTCTCTTGTTTCTATTAATGTTTCCACTTCCTTCTCTTGTGGCCTTGTGGTGTTCAGAACATACACCACCTTCAAAGTTGTAAAAAGAAATTTCATCTTTTTTTGCCAACAGATAAAGTTTCCTCCATCGAATTTCTCCAACTTAAAAAAATTAGAAGTAATTTCTTTGAAAGATGCAGCCATTGTTTGAAAATAAAATCGAACCTAAATATTGTTGGATCTGTTGGTGACAACTGCTGTAAGACTTTAATAATGAAGATTGTATGTAGCAAATTTTAAAGTGTGATGTTACACTAACCTTTAGGTTCGATTCACCCCACCAATCAGATGCAAATGGATGAACAATGAATCCCCTTCAAGTACTTTGGAAAACCGTGATATGATTTGCACTCACACACCAAGAATATCTTTCAATAGTATATTACAAAAGACTTGTGACCTTATGATTAAACATAAGACACGCAATCACTTAGCTATCAACTCCATCACATCAATTAAAAATATTTATACATACATATATTCATCAATATTTTAGAAATATATTAGATAATCAACACCTCTCTTTGTCAGATTCCTCATATATTTTTGAATGTCATTGACCTTTTTTTTTACACCTTTGTTGGACCTTCTTTGTTGGAATTGAAAATCTGTTCGTGTTTTCTGACAAAGTAGTGACAATGACTTCAAATTCATAAAAGAAAAAAAAAATCTATTGTTACTACTTAAAAGAAAATGAAAGTAAATATTAAAGCATGAAAAATGATGCGCACGATGATGGTTGCAGTGGCATGGCGAACGATGTTAGTATCAAAACCTTCAGCAGGGATAAAGAAACGACGCACTTTCTTGTTTTCTTTTTAATTTTTATTAATATTTTGAGTTAATTAAATCTGAGTCATCTGATATTATTTTTGCCACATGTCAACTGTACATTAACAAAATTAGATATTGTCATTCCCTCTCCAAATGAAGATGTTCCAGACTCGAAAATTTATCACTTACATTCATGTTGGTTCTTTATTTGTAATAAATAGCTCTCAAGAATTGGGATTTATTTCCATTTCCTTATTCATCGTCAAAATATATATTATTTTTTGAAAATCCTCAAAATGTTTAACATTTTATTAAATTGCTTTATCATTTTAAAATTATTAAAATATTATTTCACTTTGAATCTAAACAAAATAAATATGTACTCCCTAAGTCCTCATTTATAAATAAATATATCAAGGTTTAAATGTGTCTTTGGTCCATGCAAATATATTACTTTTCGATTTTAGTTCTATAAGTCTTTTTGTTTGGATTTAGTCCTTGTAAAATTAGAGACGATCGACTTTGGTCTCTAACGTTAAACCAACAATACAAAAAAAGAGCGTCGGGACACGTGGCCCTATAAATGCACACCAATACATCATTTTTTTTATGATATATTAAAAATTAAAATATTTTATATTATTAATTAATAAAGTTATTAATTATCATTGTTTAAATATGTATTTGGTCCCTGGAAATATACCATTTTTTGATTTTAGTCCCTGTAAGTTTTTTTGTTTGGATTTAGTTCCCGTCAAATCAGAGACGATCCACTTTGGTCCATAACATCAAATCAACATTAAAAGAATGAAAAGTTTTCCAAAAACCCCTAATTACCCTTCTTTTAATTTGTATTCATATTTTCCTTATAAAATAACACTAATTATTAAACGATCAATAAATAAGTTTATTAATTAATAATATAAAACATTTTAATTGTTATATATCATTAAAGATGATGTGTATTTATAGGTCTACGTGTCATGATAATTTATCAACTCTTTTTCTAGGGACCAAAATTGATTGTTTATAATTTTACGGGGACTAAATCCAAAAAATAAACTTACAAGGACTAAAATTAAAAAGTGGTATATTTGCAGCGACTAAAGACATGTTTAAACCATCATTTAATAATTAGTATTATTTTATAAAACAAAAATATGAATAGAAATTAAAAGTAGGGTTTAGGGGTTTTTAGAAAACCTGTCTACTTCCGTGCTACGGCGGTTTACCTGTTTTTTTTGTAACTTTTGATTTGACGTTAGGGACCAAAACCAATCGTCTCAGATTTTACAAGGATTAAATTCAAACAAACAAATCTTTAAACAACTAAAATCAAAAAGGATGGACCAAAGATATATTTAAACCATATACTAGGTTTCACACTAATTAAATATGATAATTAAGTGTATTTAATTTTTTTAATTTCATGTAAAATAGAAATATAATTATTAACTTACCCATAATTACTAAAATCATCATCCCCACAACAATTAACAAAATTAATACAAGATTGTTTTTGAAACTGTCATTAAATATGCATAGATTAATAAACTTTTGTTGATATTTGGAGTCGACTAATACAAAAACTTTTTTTTGTTGCTTATAATCTACGATATAAATAATTGTCTTGCACTAAAGAAAATAGTACACGTGACAAATTTTAAATAAACAAAATAGTTAATGTCTTTTTAATATTTTTCATTCACATATAGCAAAAACTTAATTACTTAATGTAATCAATTTTGTAAATGATAATTAAATCAAATTTCAAATGAAAAATAACATATTCAAGCAAACAACTTCTGCATTGGTATGATAATCTTTTCCATTAAATGTCATTAATTTCTTTTTCCCCAATTTCTTTATTATTGCAATAAATTGTTATATTAAATTTTGTCATTTTGATTTCTTTTTTCCTTTCATATTTCTCTATGCATCTAGAAAAATAAAAAGATGAAGAAGCTAAAATCACTAGAAGGGGGGTTGAATAGGGATTTTGACGTTTAAAAATTATTTTCAAAGTGTATGAGTTTCTGTCCTCTCAGTGAGGATGCGAACTAAAAATTGGTTTTTTTTAAACTTTTCAAGAAAACTCAGAATAAGTGCAAGGAAATGTAAAGAGATAGACACACAAATTTTATCCTGGTTCACCCAATGATGGCTACGTCCAGTCCTCACAACCTTGTGAGATTTTCACTAAAGATCAACAGATCAACCTCTTGCAGAGGATGATTACACCTTGTGTATTCTCAAGCTTCACCAAGCTTACAATCAACTTTCAAATGTTTTCAAGTTCAACTAACTTGAAAATTTACAGAGTAATATGAGTATGATTTGATTTCTCTCAACTAAAACACTTTCTAAAAGATTTTTCAAAAGATCTAATGTATGAATAGAGAAAGTGTGAGGAGAGGATGAATATTGCTTAAGATGAATGATATGATTCTTGATCTTTTTTCTGCAATATTGGTGTGTGTTGTAATGAAGAGTTTCCTGCCCTTTTTATAGAGTCCTTGATAGCTTTTTCATGAGTTAAAAACATTATGACCGTTGAGGAGGATGCAGAATTTTGTCCAATGGTCTTTGTGCTGAAATTACAACATTGCCATCCAGCCATCCTTGGACCTATGCAGTCCATCCTCTGCGTAGCCTTTTGATTTTTTCATTCTTCAAGACTTGTGACTTCTATTTGGAGCTTGTTTGCAGTTGCCTTTCAATATCTTGACTTTGCTTTATTTTTCCAATCAATCAAGAGTGAAATATAGGGCTGCCCTTAGCCTTTTCTCATGGCATGGAGACTTGCAAACATATCACTTCATGAATCCCATAGCTACAAGCTATCCTTGGACTTTGTATAGCTAGCCTTGTGATTTCTTTTGATCAAGTGCTTCATATAATTGTTTATTCATGCTGGTTTGATCACTTTTGATGGATTAAAAACGTTATTCCCGTGAGGATGGAAAATCTCAACTTGAAGACCCATCCTCTGGCCATCCTCCAGCTTGAAACCTTAATGAATTAATCCAGATTTTTCTTCCTTTTGTTCTGAATGATAATTAACCTGTTTTCTTATAATAATTCACTCAAAAGCACAGATTAGTATTAACCACAATCATAATCTCTTAAGTAATTTTGTTATCATTAAAATCAAATGAGAGATTTTGTCTCAACAATCTCCCCCTTTTTGATGATGACAAAATTCTTTAGATTATGATTTTTAAATATGATGATGTTAAATGTTTATGCTCCCCTTGAATCAAGTGAGTAATTTATTTTAAAATTTTTAAGTGCTAAAAATGTTACTCCCCCTGAATGTATGCTAGGGATATGAATGAAGGACTAAAATTTGTAAGAAATTAAAATTGCATAAGCATAGTCCAGCAAAACATTACATCATCTTAATCAAAACAGCAAATTCAATTCTAAACAGTTTTAAACAACAACTTAATCAAAATATAGCAGCTATAGCATCAAAACATCAAAGCATCCTAATTATAATATCAAAATATAATCTCAAGGCATCCTAATCTCAAAACATCATAATCATGATATTCTCCCCCTGAATTTTAGGCAGCAGCAAAAAATAGGAGTGAAAATGCTACTCTGAGGAGGACAATTCTTCAGATGAGGACGAAGGAGAGGACACGGGTACGGCAAAGGAAGGCATAGCGGGAAGCTCAGGAAGAGGAACGTCAGAAGCAGCTGTATTCACCATGTTTTTGGTAACCCATTCTAAAATAAGGCCAAACTGAGCAAACGAATTCTGGAAGAGATCAAAGCGCCGAATTAGTCTTTGTTGATCCTTCCGAATGGTCTTGAGAAGCTTCATATGTTTGGAGTGTTTTCGTTCCTTAGGGGGTTGATCCTTAGGCTGATTGTTTACACTTGAGCTCTTATTCTGTGAGCTTCCAACATTGTCCTTTGAAGGTTGATCCTTCGTTGGAGCTAAAAATGAGTCAATAGAGCAAAATCCAACAGGAACCTCAGGTAGAGGTTGGGTTTCATCAGGAACAATGGCATCAACGTGAGTTGTAGGAGGAACAGAATGGGGAGGTATCAGGATATCTTCTTGTAGATCGGGAGGAAATTCCTCAGTCTGATTTTCAGTAGGGCTCAAGGGAGAAAATTGATGATAAGTTAGATTTAAGTCAAAATATAACTCTTCTCCATCCTCCATGAGTTGAAGAGGAGCTTCTGGAGTCGTATCCTCAGGAGGAGGTGCCTGGTTAAGTGGTATGGAAAGATCTGGCAGCAATGGAGAATGAGGAGGTGAAGGATTAACAGAATCATTTGGTGGAGATGGAGGAGGATCAATCGTCATGACTGGTTTAGGAGTGGTGTTGGATGGAGTATCCTCTGACAGAGGTTGAGCAGTGATGGATTCATGTGGTGGAGTGATAGAGGATGAGCTGCGAGTTCTTTTTCTTTTTGGGGAAGGAGGAGTGATGGAGGCAGATGTAGTGAGTTTCATTTGTTTCACATTTTTCATGGATATGGTGTTGGAAAAATGAAGTGAAGGTTCATCATCTAATGGAAGATTGAAAAATTTGAAGATCTTGGTTAACACCATGCCATAGGGTGCTGACCTTCCTAGGATTGAGGCATTTAACATGAAGCTAAAAATAATGTAACCTAAATGCAGTGGGGTTCCAGACATGATGTGGTGAATGAGAAGAAGATCAAGTTCAGTTACCTTCTCGAAGCTACCTGCTCTAGGGACAATGCAATGAACGCATATGTTGTGGAGGATACGACAAATGGGAAGCAGATTCGAAGCTACATGAGATTTGGTTGGAGATATTAGAGTGTTGTCAAGCACAGAGGTGCGTGTGATCATACATTGAGAGTACCAGTTCTCAGTAAAACAGCAGATGCCTTCATCACGTATGTCTAAAATTTGGCACAAAGTGGCAGGATTAATTTCCATGTGGACACCCTTTAGAATGAGGCTGAAGCTGGTAAGCCCTCGTGATCCATTTACTGCAGCATAAAAGGCCCTAACTAGGCGTGGATATTGTGGTTCGTTGATGCGGAGGAAGGAAGTCCATCCTAATTGATCAAACATTTCTTCAATGTTAAATCCACCTTCTTTCAAATCATCAAGACAAATAATCTTCCCATTAACCACGGACTTATTTTGCCACTTGGAAATGTAATTTGTTTCCAATTCAGGTGAGCTAAACAAATTGATAGAGATTTTGGAAGAGGAGGATCGAGATTTTTTGACAAGAGGTTTCTTGCGCTTTTTGGGAGTGGAACCAGTAACCTCCTTGTTAACAGTTTTAACAGATGGTGGTGGTTGAATTTGTTCAGCAGATACAGTTTGCTCATAATCATCCGAGTTAATCAAATGAACAGTATTGTCTTGAGTTGCTGACCTCTTGGATGAAACAGCCCCAGACATGATCCTGGAGGATCGTCTTTTAGGCGTGGAGGATGTAGTGGAGGATGAAGCTTTAGTGGTGCGTTTTTTAGATTTATTGGAGGGAGAGGGAATATTCGAACATGGTTCAGGAAGAGGAGACTTGTTTGAGGGTGGTTGAGTTGTAGTTGCCTCAGAATTCCCTTCATCATGGTGATCGGACTCCGTACTTGAGTAGTAATCCTGAATGGATTCATCTTCGTGAGATGAAGCTTTGCGTCTGGCAATAATTTTGGTACGAGCCATTGAGTTTGGGTTTAGGAAAGGAAGGAAAAAGTGTGCTGAATGTTTGAATGAGGTTTGAAGGATGCAGAGGAAGGATGTTCAGCGCATTAAGTAGAGGAGGATGGGAGATGAAGTGACTAATTAAGAGAGGAGGCGTGTGAAGGTTCCCTAGGCAGTCATGATGATGAAGGCGCTGGGCTTTAGGCGCGTGGGAGATTGGACAGGCAAAGCCGTCTGTGCATTTAATGCAGCAGCCAAGGGGAACACGCCACGCAACCGGCCAATGGGGAGAGAGGCGCGTGCTTGCGTGTTTCCAGGAGAATCCCAAAAGAGGAAATTGTATCCTCTGAGTCTATTTCCCGTCCTCTCACTTTTCTAACTTAGAAAAAAAACTACTTATGCAGCCAGTTTTGATAAATCATTTCAAAGATTAATTATAAAAATTAAACAATTAAAAATAAGAGAAGCATAGACATAATACAATGGATAAAACACTAAATCAATTAATTTCAGAAAAATTAATGATAGAAAGTTTTTTCAAAATGTTTTTGAAGCGATCCTCCTGAAGAGGTTTCGTAAAAATGTCTGCCAATTGATTTTCAGTGTCAATGAAAATTAATTCAATGTCACCTTTTTGCACATGATCTCTTATGAAATGATGTTTAATTTCTATATGCTTAGATCTAGAATGTTGTATGGGATTTTTTGAAAGATTAATTGCACTAGTATTATCACAGAGGATAGGAATTTTAGTGTACCTTAGTGAATAATCTTCAAGTTGATTTCTTACCCAGAGGATTTGAGAGCAGCATTGAGCAGCTGACACATATTCAGCCTCCGTGGTTGAAAGGGCAATGGTGCTTTGCTTCTTGCATGACCAACTGATTAGGGATTTACCAAGAATTTGGCAACCTCCACTTGTGCTTTTCCTTTCGATTTTATCTCCCGCATAGTCAGCATCACAGTAGGCTATGAGATCAAGATCTGAGCTTTTCTCATACCAGATTCCAAAATTTATTGTGCCAACAAGGTATCTCAGAATCCTCTTAACTGCTGTAAGGTGAGATTCTTTTGGAGAGGATTGAAATCTTGCACAAAGACCAACAACAAATACTATGTCTGGTCTACTTGCAGTTAAGTATAATAAGGATCCAATCATCCCTCTATACTCTTTCTCAGAAATTGGAGTTCCTTCATCATCTTTGTGAAGCGTGGAGGATGGGTGCATAGGAGTTCCCATACTCTTGGCTGAACTCATGTTGTATTTTTTTAGAAGATCTTTAGTGTATTTTTCTTGTGAGATGAAAATACCATCTTTGAGTTGTTTGATTTGCAAACCAAGAAAAAATTTCAACTCACCCATCATACTCATTTCGAACTCACTTTGCATAAGATTTGAAAATTCTTCACATATCTCTTCATTTGTTGATCCAAAAATTATGTCATCCACATAAATTTGGACAATTAATAA
Source organism: Cicer chorassanicum (assembly GCA_037974735.1). Classification (NCBI taxonomy): domain Eukaryota; kingdom Viridiplantae; phylum Streptophyta; class Magnoliopsida; order Fabales; family Fabaceae; genus Cicer; species Cicer chorassanicum. The sequence continues at coordinate 17,585,834 of JBBPBP010000003.1, forward strand.
GTCTTCTTTAGAAGTTTTCTTGAAGAGAGTAGTGTCAATCTGTCCTCTAGTGAATCCATTTTCCTTAAGAAAAGAGCTTAACCTCTCATACCAAGCTCGAGGAGCTTGTTTCAATCCGTAAAGAGCTTTTGAGAGTTTAAATACGTGGTTGGGCTTCTTTTCATCCACAAATCCAGGAGGTTGTTTGACATAAACCTCCTCATTTAAGAATCCATTCAAAAAGGCACTTTTGACATCCATTTGGTATAGTTTGATACCTTTATGGGTGGCATATGCTAAGAGGATGCGTATAGCTTCTAGTCTTGCAACCGGTGCAAATGTTTCATCGTAGTCAATTCCCTCTTGTTGATTGTATCCTTGAGCAACAAGTCTTGCTTTGTTTCTTACTACCTCTCCATCCTCATTCAGTTTGTTTCTAAAAATCCATTTTGTTCCAATGATGGATTTTTCAAGTGGAGGAGGTACAAGGTTCCATACCTTGTTTCTTTCAAATTGTGAGAGTTCTTCCATCATGGCTTCAACCCATGATTTGTCACAAATAGCTTGATCAATATTTTTTGGTTCAATTTGTGAAATCATAGCCATGGTTGCTGTATTTCCTCTTAGGGACTGCCTTGTTCTTACTCCATCAGCTGTGTCTCTAATAATCAAATCTGGAGGATGATAAGTGACTGTTTTCCATCCTCGTGGAGGTTGCTGAGAGGATGGATCAGATTCGTCCTCTTCGTTTGGACTGGGTGCGTTGGAGGATGAAGGTTCATCTTCCTCAGATTTATCAATTTTTTCTAAGCACAAGTCATCAAACTCATCAAAAATAACATGCATGGATTCCTCCACAATTTGAGTTCTAAGATTATAAACTCTATAACCTTTAGATGAAGTGGAGTATCCTAAAAACAAACCTTTGTCGGATTTTGAATCAAATTTTCCCAAATTTTCTTTATTGTTTAAAATGTAACAATAACACCCAAATATATGAAAATATGAGATGTTTGGTTTTCTTCCTTTCCATAGTTCATATGGAGTTTTGTTTATAATTTTTCTAATGGATACACGGTTTAAAACATAGCATGCCGTATTTATAGCTTCGGCCCAAAAATATTTTTCAATAATAGCTTCATTTAAAATGGTTCTAGCCATTTCTTGCAATGTTCTATTTTTCCTCTCAACAACTCCATTTTGTTGAGGGGTTCTTGGGCAAGAAAAATTGTGAGAAATACCATTTTCATCAAAAAGATTTTTGAAAGAATCATTTTCAAATTCACCTCCATGGTCACTTCTTACAGAGGTAATTTTTGATCCCTTTTCATTTTGGATCTTTTTACAAAAATAATGAAAAGCCTCAAAGGCATCATTTTTATGTTTTAAAAATAAGACCCAAGTAAAACGTGAAAAATCATCAACAATTACAAATCCGTACCTTTTACCACTAAGGCTAGGAGTTTTAATAGGACCAAAAAGATCAATATGAAGTAGCTCAAGAGGATGGTTTGTGGAAACAATATTTTTAGAATGAAAGCTACTTTTTACTTGTTTTCCTTTGGCACAAGCTTCACAAATTTTGTCTTTTTCAAAATCAATTTTTGGAAGGCCTTTAACTAATTCTAATTTAGACAATTTAGAAATAGTGTTTAAACTTATATGACCGGCTCGTTTGTGCCAAACCCATTTATCCTTTTCAATGGATACAAAGCAAGATTCAGTAGGCAAATCATCAAGATATAGCTCATATAAATTCTTTTTTCTAAAACCGGAAAAGAAAACTCTACCCGAGGATGAGTGTTTAACCTCACATAGATTGAGTTTAAAAATAACTTCAAAACCACTATCACAAAGTTGGCTAATGCTAAGCAAGTTATGTTTTAAACCATCTACATATTGAACATTTTCAATTTTGGCAGAATTTTTATTACCAATGATACCGTTACCTTTTATTTGAGCTTTATCGTTATTTCCGAATGTGACCGATCCTCCATCCTTTATTTCCAATGAAATAAAGCAATCTCTATCCCCTGTCATATGCCTTGAGCAGCCACTGTCCAAGAACCAAGGCCTTCTTTTGTTGATCAGAGGATGTACCTGAGTTTGAGTTTAATAGTGACTTAGGTACCCATATAGAGGTGGGTCCTTGTGGGTTAGTCCGTCCTCTTGAGAGGAATTTTATTTTGTGATAACAAATAGAATCTTGATGTCCAGGTTTACCACAATATGAACATCCTTTCTTGATGTTATCTGCCCTTTTCTTGGCATAACATCTTTTAAAAGTATGTCCAAGTTTTTTGCAAAAGGTGCATCTTGGCCTATCCTCTTGTTTCTTTGGAATAAAATTTTTTTCATAAAGTTTTTGTTTTTGAGAACTTTTAAATCCAATCCCAGCTTTGTCAAAAATTCCAGATTGTGATCCCATAATCTTTTGAAAAGTATCAGTGGATTTAACAAAGTTGGAAAGATCATTTTTGAGTTCTTTAACCTCTATTTTCAAAATTTCTTTCTCTGCATCCTCTTCTGGAGGATTGGTTATGACAGTCTTTTTGTTTAACGTAGAGTGTTGCTCAGATAGCTTTTCATGAGATAACTGCAGCTCTTGAATTGTTTGTTCATATTTTTTATTCTTAGCTTGTAGTTCCTCATTTAGCTTCTTTATTTCAAAAAGTTGGTTTTTAAGAAATCCACATTTTTGAGATAAAGTGTTTGAGTCATTTAAAAGATTGTCAAACTCTATTTCTAGTTGTTCACAATTAGGACAAAGTTCAGATATGCTTACCTTTCCATTTTCTGTGTTTGCCATGAGACAGAGGTTGGCCTCTTCTTCCTTTTCTTGCTCCGAGGATGAGTCATCACTATCATCCCACGTGATCATCATGGACTTGTTTTTGAAAGGAAATTTTCTTGATCCCTTTTTGTTTAGAGGACACTCAGTTTTGTAGTGACCCAACTTGTTGCAACCAAAGCAAGTAATCTGACTTTTGTCAGATTTTTCTTTTTGAGGAGATCTTTTGTCCTGTCCTCTTCGAGTTATCATCCTCTGGATCCTTCTGGAAATGAGAGCTAGTTCATCTTCATCCTCAGATAGAGGATAGTCTGCACTTTCTTTCTTAGCAACTTCTTCAGCTCTTTTGGAGGATGAGCTTTCTGTTTGGCTTGTTTTTAGAGCTATCATTTTTCCCTTTTTGCTTGGTTTGTCAGCCAGCAACAGAGGTTCATGAGCTCTTAGAGTTCCAACCAAATCTTCTAATTTCATGTTGGCCAAGTCTCTTGCTTCGGTGATGGCAGTCACCATTGGTCTCCATTCTTTTGGTAAACTCCTCAAGATTTTTCTTATCCTCTCTTGAACGGAATATACCTTTCCAAGAGATCTGAGATTGTTTAATATGATCGTCAATCTTGAGAACATTTCATCAATCGTTTCTTCCTCCTTCATTTCAAATAACTCGAACTCTCTTACTCCCATGTCAATCCTTGCTTCCTTCACATGACTTGATCCTTCATGATGAATCCTTAGAGTATCCCAAAGTTCCTTGGCGTTTTTGCATTCTTCAACTCTATCATATTCTTCCCTGCTCAAAGCACACGTTAGAAATAAATGAGCTTTAGAGTTTAGGAGTACCTTAGCATTTTCATCCGCCGTCCATTGTGCTTGAGGTTTCTCATCGGAGGTTGCATCCGTGTTGTTGACTCTAATGACATGATCCCCATTTTCAATAACATACCACATGTTGTTATCTTGAGATATGAGAAACAATCTCATCTTACTTTTCCAGTGGTAGTAATCTGTACCATCAAAGTAAGGAGGTCTAGTGGAGGATCCTCCTTCAGGAACATACTTAGCTTTTGACATTTTTTTTTTGGATCTTTTTCTCTTACACTGTTAAATGTAATATTTTTAGAGAACCTTGCTCTAATGCCAAATGAAGAAGCTAAAATCACTAGAAGGGGGGTTGAATAGGGATTTTGACGTTTAAAAATTATTTTCAAAGTGTATGAGTTTCTGTCCTCTCAGTGAGGATGCGAACTAAAAATTGGTTTTTTTTAAACTTTTCAAGAAAACTCAGAATAAGTGCAAGGAAATGTAAAGAGATAGACACACAAATTTTATCCTGGTACACCCAATGATGGCTACGTCCAGTCCTCACAACCTTGTGAGATTTTCACTAAAGATCAACAGATCAACCTCTTGCAGAGGATGATTACACCTTGTGTATTCTCAAGCTTCACCAAGCTTACAATCAACTTTCAAATGTTTTCAAGTTCAACTAACTTGAAAATTTACAGAGTAATATGAGTATGATTTGATTTCTCTCAACTAAAACACTTTCTAAAAGATTTTTCAAAAGATCTAATGTATGAATAGAGAAAGTGTGAGGAGAGGATGAATATTGCTTAAGATGAATGATATGATTCTTGATCTTTTTTCTGCAATATTGGTGTGTGTTGTAATGAAGAGTTTCCTGCCCTTTTTATAGAGTCCTTGATAGCTTTTTCATGAGTTAAAAACATTATGACCGTTGAGGAGGATGCAGAATTTTGTCCAATGGTCTTTGTGCTGAAATTACAACATTGCCATCCAGCCATCCTTGGACCTATGCAGTCCATCCTCTGCGTAGCCTTTTGATTTTTTCATTCTTCAAGACTTGTGACTTCTATTTGGAGCTTGTTTGCAGTTGCCTTTCAATATCTTGACTTTGCTTTATTTTTCCAATCACTCAAGAGTGAAATATAGGGCTGCCCTTAGCCTTTTCTCATGGCATGGAGACTTGCAAACATGTCACTTCATGAATCCCATAGCTACAAGCTATCCTTGGACTTTGTATAGCTAGCCTTGTGATTTCTTTTGATCAAGTGCTTCATATAATTGTTTATTCATGCTGGTTTGATCACTTTTGATGGATTAAAAACGTTATTCCCGTGAGGATGGAAAATCTCAACTTGAAGACCAATCCTCTGGCCATCCTCCAGCTTGAAACCTTAATGAATTAATCCAGATTTTTCTTCCTTTTGTTCTGAATGATAATTAACCTGTTTTCTTATAATAATTCACTCAAAAGCACAGATTAGTATTAACCACAATCATAATCTCTTAAGTAATTTTGTTATCATTAAAATCAAATGAGAGATTTTGTCTCAACAAAAGAGGTATGAGCTTTTTTAATAATAATAATTAATTAAATATTTAAATATGTTTTTAGTCCCTATAAATATAATCTTTTTTTTATTTTGGTCCTCGTAATTTTTTTTGGTTTACATCCCTGTAATATAAAAAAAAAATATATTTTTAGTCCTTAACGTTAAGTGGACGTTACAAAAACGTTATTTGACAAAGGAAAACAGTTTTTGGTCCATGTAAATAGAACACTTTTCAATTTTAGTCCCTGAAAAATATTTTTTTGAATTTCATCCCTGCAATATTCAAAAAATTTCTTAAATATAAAATAAGATACAAATTGATCTTTATTAATAATAAACTTATGTCAAGTAATGTTTAAAATATTTTCATTTCAATAATTTAAAATTTATTAATCTTTTGTTTTATTTATTTATTATTATTAAATTAATTTTCATTTTCTGAAGTAAGATTTTTACACTACATTTGATGATAGTTTTTGTAAGCATATTAATGTGGTATTTAAGATGCATGAATAAAATCATATGTGGTTATTTATTATAATATTTTTTCAGTGTTAAAATATATATATATATATATATATATATATATTATAAAAAATGAAAATTCGTTATGAATGAAATATTTTTAATATTATTTAATTGGTTTTC